>WAAE01017766.1:317549-352024 GCA_013400495.1 Nicator chloris | reverse complement strand
AGAATAGAATAGAATAGAATAGAATAGAATAGAATAGAATAGAATAAAATAGAATAGAATAGAATAGAATAGAATAGAATAGAATAGAATAGAATAGAATAGAATAGAATAGAATAGAATAATAACCTCCGTTGGAAAAGACCTACAGGGATCATCTCATCCAACTGCCAGACCCTGCAGGGCTGATCAAATTTTAAAGCAAATTCTGAAGAGCATTGTCCAAAAGCCTCTTAAACATGGCCAGGCCATTCCTCTCCAGGAATTCTGGTCCAGCCTTTGACCACACTCTCTATAAAGAAACGATTCCCAGTGTGGAATCTAAACCTGCCCTGATGCAGCTTTGAACCATTCCCACGTGTCCCATCCCAGGGAGCAGAGATCAGCTCGTGCCTCTCCACTTCCTAGAGGTGCTCAGGGTCCTGCCCAGCACAACCTGCGAGATGTTGAGGAAGCTGGGCTGGGTTTTTTTTGCAAAAGGGAGCCAAAAAGTCCTGGTAGTGCCAGATAATGCACCCAGGGTGCCACCACTGCCTTTCAGGAGATTGATGATGGACGCTGGGGTAACCTTTTTCACTCAGAGGGTGATAGAGCTCAGGAACAGGCCCTCAGAGAAGTGTCTGAAACCCTTCCCTGGGGAGATGTCAAGACTTGGCCAGAGAAAGCCATGACCAAGCTGATCTTGTGGTGGTGCCACTCTTGGGTTGAGCAGGAGGGCGGGCTACAGATCCCTAAAATCTGGTCCAGCCAAAATATGTATTTATATCCACATGTAACTCTTTCAGCCAAGGACTCTGATTAATTAAAGCTGATAATGTTATTAATAATCATTGAAATAGCACCCTTGTAGTGTCAAGTTTCTCCTGTCTCAGATATTGTGCAAAGTGAAACAATTGTTGATTATGCAGCCAAATTCCTGCTATTTCCTGAGCTAACTTCCTCCAGCTTTGCTTAACTGGGAAAGTGACTGGCAAGAGACTTTTCCAACACATAACTCTGGTTTGGGATGGGTCCAGTTATCACTGCACAACACGTTACACAGCAGAGGAGTTGCTTTTTCTGAGATTTTTCTGGGGAAATGTTTGGATGCCGTTGGAGATAACCATTGTTCCCTGCAAGGGAAGAGATGGCCACGTGCCCCTGAGGGGGGACAGGGATTAGGATGAGGCAACACTGGCCAGCAGAGTAGGCAGCACTGTGGATTTCTATGTACGTCATGGTTTTATTTTCCTAATTGTGAGATGATGACCACGAGCAGAGGTGGAAAAAGCAGAAGGAAGACTAAAGCAACTGCTGTGAGTCAGCAGGGCCAGGGGTTTGTGGAGCCCTGCCTGCACGGCTGCCTGGCAGACCTTCCCTGGCAGGGAACATGCCCAGGACACAGCCAGGGCCCAGCTGAGGTTTCTCTGCCTTTGGGGGGGTGTGTGGGGCAGAGCTGCTGGCGAGGCAGGGGGGACCTCACCCTCCTTTGGGCCTCTTGGGGGTCAGGGGAGATGTTCACCTCATGGATCCTGAGCAGACGTGGAGCACGCTCAGCCTTCTCTGAGGATGTGCAGGTGCAGGAGGGCAGGAGGCTTCGCCTGGCTCTGTGATGGCCACTGGGCTTCCTGCCATGGGAGCCCACGTGCTACACGTGGCTGGCAGCAGCCCAGGAACGAGAGGGGGGACCCGGAGGAACCCCAGGAAGTATGTGGGAATGGGTTGTCATTGGCAGCACAGAGGAGCTGTAGGAGAGGGATGTTTTCTGGGGCAGGGGAAGCCCAGTCCTTCCCACAGCACTTCCAGGTCTGTGGTTGCCCACAAGTCAACAGCAAAGGAAGCGTGGAAAAGGCTGAGCAGTGTTTGGAAGCTCAGCAAGGCCACTGGGTCAGACAAAGCAGAAAAAACAAGTCTCCAAAGCCGAATTATCCTTTTGTTTTCCCATTCTCCTTTTCTGTGGCTGTAGTGGGAGAGCATCTCAAGCCCTGCTTGGGATGAATCCGCAGCCAAGGCCTGTGATGAGTAATTTATTTAACTCTGTTCAGCCTTTTTTTTTCTAAAAGTTTTTCTCCCAAAACCCAGTCTTCCCTTCCTGCCAAGAGCAGGCTACTTGTTTACTGGATTGGCCCAAGTCCTGGAGTCATTCAGCTCCCTAGCATGATCCCACTGATTTTGCAATGCCTGGTAGGGTCTGGTCACATGCCATCTTCCTGATTAAAGAACCCCACATCTGTGTGCTTCAGAAGAAGGTCAAGAGCAGCAGAAAGCATGTGCAGGGCTCCTTAACGTGCACAGAGCAGAGTTAGGCACAGAGGAAAGAAATCAGGATGGGAAATGCAATAGGACCTTGAGGTCTTGCACTGACGTTAAATGAGGATAACAACGTAAAAGAGTGACCGACCTGCTGCCGGTTATCGTGTCTTTGATTAAAGTCTGTTTTGTGGCTATTTAATATTTAAAGCTCTTCAAGCAGGGCAGAGGCTGTTCCAGGGCGCTGTGGCTGCAGTGGAAGGAGCAGGAGCTGGATGCTGTACCTCACGGGCATGTCTGAACACATGTGAGATGGGGATGAGCGGGACCGGCCCCGGGAGGACGTCACTGTGCTCTCAGCAGCTTATGTAACTTGTTTTGTTTGCTCCTCAGCGAGAGGCTTGGCGTGAAAGGGGAGCTTGGAAAACGGGAGGCACATTGGTTTAGCTCCTGGGCTTGTGGTTTTCGCCCTGGTGCTTCTCACTCTCCTCCCCCCTCCCTAACTGAGCTCCTTGCGCAGTTTCAGGGGAAAGTGACAAAGATGGGCTCACTGCCTGTGCCGTCCCAGGATAAAGCCTAGGAGTGAACACATTTCATCAACTAATTATCAGACTGAACAGCACTTGCTGGCTCCTGTCTACAGGATTCATTCTCAGGTCACTTTTGCTTTTCGCAGGAGAGTACCTGGTAACATCAAAGGTTACCACAGGGTTTTGCATTGCCTGGCATCAACCACGTTTTCCACTTGCACAAGACTTGTGCATGGGCCTCTTTCCATCACTGAGGTGGTCTGAGATTCTGGACAGATTCACAGAGGTGTCTCCTGCATGCTGAGCAAGTTGCCACCAAAGCCTGGCTGTTGAACTGTGATGGGCACTGACTGCCTCAGTGCTTGACAAAATATCTCTAAAATCACTGCTCTTTGCTCTGCCTTGACTGATTTCCTCCCATTCCACACCAAAATGGGTTGCTAGATGAATCAGAGCTTGTTTTTCTTGTTGATTTATTTGGAAACCTGCAGGATCTCCTTGGTTAGACAAAGATTTGCCTCTTAACCTTGCACCTCTATTTGTCACTCTGCTCCTGCTGGCTGGGAAAGGGGCAGAGTGCTAAAAGCTCTTTCCTTGAGCAACAACAGCAGGGGAAGAGCCAGAGTTCCCAAAGAAATTCTCTGGGAAAGAGAATTTGCAGGGAAAGAAAGAAGGGAAAAGTACAGTTCTAGGGGTTTTCCCAGACACACCACGGCCCTGGGCTGCCCAGGCCTGGCAGTGCTGAAAATCAGTCTGTGTGACTTCATGGGTGCCTTGCCCCAAGCAAAATGTGCTGGGCTTGTGCCTCAGCCAAGGATGGCTGGGAATGCTGGATCCCAGCCTGGGTGGGGGCCTGGCTTGGGAAGGCTCCACAGGGAATGTGGCAGCTCCATCCCAGGGCACAGCTCGGGGAGGCTGAGGGAGCGTGGGGCTCAGAACGGCTCTTCTGGGCAACTGTGCCTGATATCTGGGAGCAGTGACAGGGCGGGAACTTGTCTGTTTTCATCCTAAAAATGAAAGTAATGAGAGCAATGCACATGAATAAATGGCTAAATACCATTTCCAAGGTGAAATCCAGCATCCAGCACTTCCAAGGGAAGTTGGGGAGAGTCTATGATTGCTTACGACCTGTGATTAATTTTTCTTAATGTTTTCTAGAAAATAATTAGAAAAGGATTTGATTCTCCATTAAATGAGGCAGACAATTATTTTCCACCATAAGCTTACAGTTTTTTTGACCATTCCTTCTATCTCAGTATAATGAGTCCTAAACTCTAATACCCCACATGTCAAGATGAAATTGTTTTAAGCAAACTGAAATATTCTGAAAATCAGAAATCATGATTAAACAGCAACATTTGGAACAGAGGAATGCACTGAAATTTCACTTTCAGAGAACTGAAGAGAGCAGCAGAATGAAACTTCTTTGGAAGACAGCTCTGTGATTGAAGTACACAATCCAATATGTGAGGTACAGTTGAAATGCCTCTGAGTCTAAGCTTCCCTGCTGAATTGATTGTGCTTCCATGGCATTTGGGTGCTGATCAGGAGCACTGGGGGACCTGCCTTGGATCCCTTTGTCCCAAGGGCTGCAGCCCACAGGGGAAGTTCATCCATATGCAGCAGTGAAAACTCAGGGAAAGCCTTCTGTGCTGTCTACAAACACACCTGTCGTTGTTTGCAGCTTCTCTGATAAGGTGAATCCTGTGCTTTTGAACATCCATTCATGCTGGGGAGCTGGAGTGATGTCAGGTGTGTTTTGGGTGTGTTTATTGTGGATCAGAAAGCAAACCTCAGGTAGGATACGGGCCGATGTTTTCTTGGATGGCAGCTCCTTTTGTGCTTTTGGAGGGTGGTGAGAGCAGGGACACACCTCCAGCAGGGCTTGAAGACATCTCAGTCATTGTCCTTGACTTGCCAGAGCCTGCAAAGGATCCTGAGGCCAGCTTTGCTGTCCCTTTGTTGTCCCTTTGTTGTCCTGTGCTGTCGTGCAGGGTCTGGGCCAGCCAGGAACGGGCAGCAGGACACGCTGTGAGGTTGATGAGGGGTGGGAGGGACAAGTGACCCTCACCAGGGCCAGGGGAACACCTGCCTGCAGGTGAGCCAGGCCAGCCTCTCTGCCTGCCCTGGAGCAGCACCACTGATCCCAGGATCATTCCTGGATGGTCCCAGCCTCACACTGGTGTGGGATTTGTCACAGCCAACCCTCCAGCATCCCACTCTGTGACTGCCCCACGCCAGCACCACACCTGAGACAAACTCTGCCCTCCAGTGTGGGCACAGCCATCCCGAGCCCTTGGCAGAGCTGGGAATGATCAGGAATGCCATGGGCACAGCCATCCTGAGCCCATGGCAGAGCTGGGAATGATCAGGAATGCCATGGGAACGATCAGGAATGCCGTGGGCACAGCCATCCCGAGCCCATGGCAGAGCTGGGAATGATCAGGAATGCTGTGGGAATGATCAGGAATGCCGTGGGCACAGCCATCCCAAGCCTGAGGCAGAGCTGGGAATGATCAGGAATGCCGTGGGCACAGCCATCCCGAGCCTGAGGCAGAGCTGGGAATGATCAGGAATGCCATGGGAATGATCAGGAATGCCATGGGCACAGCCATCCCGAGCCTGTGGCAGAGCTGGGAATGATCAGGAATGCTGTGGGAATGATCAGGAATGCCATGGGCACAGCCATCCTGAGCCCATGGCAGAGCTGGGAATGATCAGGAATGCCATGGGCACAGCCATCCCGAGCCCATGGCAGAGCTGGGAATGATCAGGAATGCCATGGGAACAGCCATCCCGAGCCCGAGGCAGAGCTGGGAAGGATCAGGAATGCCGTGGGCACAGCCATCCTGAGCCCGAGGCAGAGCTGGGAAGGATCAGGAATGCCGTGGGAATGATCAGGAATGCCATGGGCACAGCCATCCTGAGCCCGACACAGAGCTGGGAATGATCAGGAATGCCATGGGCACAGCCATCCCGAGCCCATGGCAGAGCTGGGAATGATCAGGAATGCCATGGGAACAGCCATCCCGAGCCCGAGGCAGAGCTGGGAAGGATCAGGAATGCCGTGGGCACAGCCATCCTGAGCCCGAGGCAGAGCTGGGAAGGATCAGGAATGCCGTGGGAATGATCAGGAATGCCATGGGCACAGCCATCCTGAGCCCGACACAGAGCTGGGAATGATCAGGAATGCCGTGGGCACAGCCATCCCGAGCCCATGGCAGAGCTGGGAATGATCAGGAATGCCGTGGGCACAGCCATCCCGAGCCCAAGGCAGAGCTGGGAAGGATCAGGAATGCTGTCATTTCAAGTATCTGCTGTCCAAACCTCAGTGTGTTTCTAAGCAAGCTGTACATTCACTTTCAGACCCCTTGGAAAACCCCAGGCAAAATCCTCTCTGAGCTCTGGCAAGATGACAGATCGTTCTCTTCAACCTGCAAAACAGTTTTCTGCTCTCTCCAACTCCCACAAGAGTTTCTTGTGAGAAGAGGAAGCGGGCAGTGGTGGGCCAGTGCCCTTCCATGGCGGAGTTTGTGTCTGCCTGTGCTTTCAGAACATCTCCAAGTGACATGACCCTTCCCAAGGTGCCGTTGGGAAGGTCACAAAGTGCAGCTGGAACACAGAAAATCAACGTAGGAGAGAAAAGGACTCGAGGAAATGGAAAGAGGAAGCGCTGGCCAACACCTTGCACGTCCTGCTTTTCTCTGTGGTGAGAGAAAATACCAAAGAGAAGGCCTAGCACACGTTTCCCAGGGATTCCTTTGTTTTTAAGGGAGCAATAAGAGCCTGATGGCAGCAAGGCAGTGAGGCAGAGCTGGAGAATCAGTGTGTGAGGGAGGGTGAGCACTCTTGGCTGCCCGGTGCTGTTCCAGGTGCTGCTCCAAGGGTGTGAACATCATGGCAGGATGGCACAACCTCCTCTGGGGAGGGAGGGGCATTTCCAGAAGACTCCAACAACTATGGACCGTAAATTCTGAATTTGGGGACGTTTAGGTTGATATTAAGGAAAGGTTCTTCCCCCAGAGGGTGCTGGCACTGCCCAGGCTCCCCAGGGAATGGGCACGGCCCCGAGGCTGCCAGAGCTCCAGGAGCCTTTGGCCAGCGCTGCCAGGGATGCCCAGGGTGGGCTTGGTGGGGCGTCTGTGCAGGGACAGGGGCTGGAGGATCCTGGAGGCTCAGAATCATTTTCATGATTCTGTGATTCATGAAACTCATGATTCTATGAAAATTCCTCTCGTGTGTGGAAAATATTTGCAGCTCTTCAGGGACTCTCTCCAGAGCTTTTCTCTCAAAACTCCCAAAACAAATAACTGACACTAATTTATTAGACAGAGAGATGAGGCATCCTAGTTCTCTTGGGGGAAATCAGGGGTTGATCTCAGGGAAATCTGCTGGAGCACCAGCCCTTCCAGCAGAGTTTTACTGGACCATCCCCAGCAGCAGCTCCCAGATTCAGTTTTCAGCACTCAGGTTCTTCCTTCGCATTTTTGGGACTTTAAAAAATCTGTTATTAGCAGAAGCACCAACGCTGCAGTGAAGGAGAGGAACACTCCACCAGGATGTTCTTAACCACAGCCACATCCCTGTGTTAATTATCAGGAATTTGGGCAGGGCTGGGCCTGGTGTAAAGCTTTGCAGCCCTTCCTGGCTCTGGGAAGAGCCCAATCCCCTGGATAGTTTATGTTAACGCCTTGGTCTATCTTTGGTTTTGATCAGAAATTCCAGCCATGCTCTTAGCAACCCCTGTTGATACAAGCTCCGGTGAAACTGGTACTTTCCAGAAAAAGTGAGCAAAAAATCATGTCTTGGTGGGAAAATTCGTGGCTTGCACTTTCTGGGACATTGGTTTTCCTCGTGGGGTGAGCCCTGCAAGCTTTGGGAAAAACAAACAAAAATTTGGGGTTCAGTTTCTTTTCCGTGATATTTGTTTTCAACATAAACTGTTAATTTTCATTCTCTGGTGGGCAATTGCTAGTGAAGAGTAGAGAAACAAATCTCTTTTTCCCCCTAGGACACTGATCTTTCTGGGAAAAAAGAAATCAGGAATGATAAGAGTTTACATAGTCAGTAATGCAGATCCCCATTAAACAGGGATAAATTAGGTTATTTGGTCTGAGTAGGCTCAGACTATTTTAGAATCCTGGAATGTAAACAAACTGCAGCCTATAAACTTGCAAAAATCATCAGGGGAAAAACCTCCTTCTTGTTAGAAGCTGGGATTCCTGCTAATGGATGGGAGTGGATTTTTCTTTCCAGGATTACGTGTTGTAGTGGCTGCTGTTAAACGCACTCATTTTGCCCATTTGATAGGATTTGGGAAGAATGGTAAAAACAGACAGTTTCTAGGAACCTTCTGAGGTGTGTGAAACCAGATTAGCTGAGTTATCTCCCAGTTCCACAGGGGACTCTGTCACTGGGCTGCTTTTCACTCCGAGTTCTGTTGTTTTCTCTTTCATCCCCGAGCTTCCTCTCTGGGTGCTTTGGTTACAGATCCCTGGATTTATGCATTTCCCCTTGTTTTTGTGCACAGCTCAGGTAGCAGCAGGAGGGGAAACTTGCAAAATGGAACAAAATGTCACCTCGAGTGAGGGCCGTGAGCCATTTGTGTTTGGGGGACACGGGGAGGAAAGCCAGGCAATGATGGCTCACCCTGACTGAAAGGTGATGAATTGAAAACAACCCAGAGGAGTGATTGTCCCCTTCACCTTGCTGAATAATTGGTCTGTGCTATGGCACCTCAGGAGGCTGGAGGGGTGAGGTGTTAATGTGATCTCTTGTGATACAGAAGGGCTGAGACATCTCGTGTCAGATCAGGGGATCTCCTGGTGGCATGGGATGGCCACGGGACAGGCCTTGCCCTTTTACCTGCTGGATACTCCTGGTTTTGGCTCAGGTTTTGTTTTCCCTGCAGTGTTTAAACCAGCTTTACTTCACTTTTAAAAGGCCCAGCCTTCAGCTGGCAGTGCTGCTGCTGAAGTGCACCCTTGACAGTAACATCCTAATGAATCTGCTTCCATAAATCACATCCTTCCTTCAGGAAAACAAATCTCTGACTGGAAATCAAAAAAAAAAAAAAATTGGAATTGTACACAGCGTGTACCTCATGGGGCGGATAATTAGTAAAGTTATTTCTAATTTCTTTATGTTTTACAAGAAGGGAGTTACTTTGTCTAATCTTCATGGAATTTAACATAAGAGGACTTGTAGAATGAGTCAGATCTGCTGTGTTTTATTCTACATAGTCACTGTAGTTTTCAGTTTTATTTTTTTTTAATCAGCTTAAGAATTTTTTCTCCTGTCCTGTTACCCTTTGAGTAAATTTATGTAACACCTAAACAAAATGCACTCTGGAGTCCTTGTCGTTTAGTGAGTTTTATGCCCTTTAAAATGAAGTTAGTGAGTTTTATACCCTTTAAATGGAAGTTATTTGGACCTTAAAACAGTCCTAATGTGTTTTATAGTGAAAGATCAGCACAGGCTGCCCAGAGAAGCTGTGGCTGCCTCATTGCTGGAAGTGTCCCAGGCCAGGTTGGAGCAATCTGGGACAGTGGAAGATGTCCCTGCCCATGGAATGAAGTGGAATTAGATGACCTTCGAGGGCTTTTCCAACCCAAACCGTTCAGTGATTCCATGATCAAAGCTGGAGGGAAAGACCAAGTGACTCATTAAAAATACTGGCACTAAACAAGGGTATCTTACTCAATTGTTGATACAACGCCGTGACCCTGACTTGTTTCGGCACCTGAACTCCTGCACTGTGACTGTGCCTGCTTCAAACCACTCCAGAATTTAAGTGGCTGTGTATTTGCAGCCACTCTTGGTTGCCATTAAACACCCGCTGGGACCGAGCTCTGCCCTCAAGTGTTCCTCTGAGTCAGAGCACAAGCACCAGCCCTTTCCAGGACTGAACTCCACAACGTGGGCTTAGCAGTCAGCTAAGCTGTGTAAATGATTAAATCTTCACACAGACATTTTACCCTCGTGGGAGAAAACCAAAAGCCTGCCAAGCTTTTGGGGATCCTGCAGGCATCTCTGCAGCTCTGAAATGAATTAGAGAACCACAAGGAAAGACAGAATCCATTAGGTTGGAAAAGACCTCTGAGATCATCGAGTCCCACCTGAGCATGTGGTGACAGCACAGGGGAATGGCTTCAAGCTGGCAGAGGGGAAATGTAGGTTGGATTTTAGGAAGAAATTCTTCCCCATGAGGGTGGGCAGGCCCTGGCACAGGGTGCCCAGAGCAACTGTGGCTGCCCCTGGATCCCTGGAATTCTCAAGGCCAGGCTGGACGGGGCTTGGAGCAACCTGGGACAGTGGAAGGTGCTCCTATTTTTCTGTCTTTATTTTTGCATAAAAGCGGATGGAAAAGGAAATCCAGCATAAGTTAGAGGGAGCGAGAGGAAAGAAAACAAAGTGTGGAGAATTGGGGAAAAATACCCCAGCTGTTTGAAAAGTGAAATGAGCTCTAAGGAGCTCTGACTCCAAGGATGTGAGGGAATGTGGCTCCAAAGCCAGGCTGGACAGGGCTTGGAGCAACCTGGGATAGTGGAAGGTGTCCCCGCCCATGGAGTGGGGGAATGAGATGAGGTTTAAGGTCTCTTCCAACCCAAACCAGTCTGGGATCCTCTGATTGATCCACATCAATCACAATTTGAAACTGGCAATTTCTACTTCTTATGCTGTAGAGGAAAAAGAAGTTTTGTGGTGAAAAATGCTACTTTTATGCAATTTTAAAACACTTTATCTGAATGTAACTCCAAGGTCTTCAGCCAAGTTCCTCAACCTCGAGAGTGGTGGGAGAGCAGGACTTGTGCCTCTGGCAGGCAGAATTATGAGCAGTATTGCAGAGCCTTTATATTTAAAGGGTTTTTTTCATGGATAAACCCAACTGTGTTGGGAGTGTTCACCGAGGGCTTGAGCAATGACACCTCTGAAATGGCCAAACAATTCTCCCACATAAAATGAAATTGTGTTGCGTTAATTTTTGCAGTTCAAGTCCTGGGGGCACAGGTGTTTTCCTGAATAAACACACCTGGTTCAGAGCACGGTGCTAAGAGTGTCTTTAACCATCTTCAGACAAACCACAGGGCAGCTTTCAGGGTGGAGACAGGCACAGGCTGGTCCTGCAGGCCAAGAAACACAAATAGTCCTTACGGGAAAGGAATTCCTGGTGCTGGACCACAGAGCCCCTGGGACAATTCCCTGAGTTGGGGGCTGCAGGAGGATCTGCCCTTCTCCCATAAAGCTGTGAGAGAATCCCAGGATCCCAGACTGGTTTGGGTTGGAAGAGACCTTAAACCTCATGTCCTTCCCCCATTCCATGGGCAGGGACACCTTCCACTATCCCAGGTTGCTCCAAGCCCTGTCCAGCCTGGCTTTGGAGCCACATTCCCTCACATCCTTGGAGTCAGAGCTCCTTAGAGCTCATTTCACTTTTCAAACAGCTGGGGTATTTTTCCCCAATTCTCCACACTTTGTTTTCCTTCCTTTTCCCCCTTTACCTTATGTTTGATTTCCTTTTCCATCTGCTTTCACACAAAAACAGAGACACAAAAATAGAAGCAGAGAGAGGAAGAAGCAGAATGACAAAAACCCAAGGACATTAAAAATATACAAAGTGAAGGAATGAAAACTTGTCAAATACTTACTACGCTGTTTTATATGAGAAAAATACCTTCAAAAGTGACTTTCAGTTCTGAATTGGTGCTTAATTCCAAAATGTGGCTCTCCTTCTGTCAGGTCTGGACAAGCCCAAGGAATAAGTGGAACACAAATTACCTAAAGTGGCAAATCTTATTCTTGTGTGGCCATCAATCTACCAGCTTGCTCAGTTGTCATTGTGTTTTACCTCACAAATGTGTCCTGCTTGGAGGCCTCAGTCCATAAATTACCCCTGGAAAGTGGCCATGAATTATCAATCCACACATTAAATAATCTTTTCTTTATCTGGAACTGAATGAGGCTGTTGAGTGTGAGGTGGCTGGACAGAGTGAACACTCAGCAGCTGAGCCTGGCTTTTCTAGGCAGCTATTTTGGGTGCTCTGACTCACCTGGAGCTTCCTGTTTCACATTGGCTCTAAGAAGGAATTAGGGAGCCTAAATTTAGAAGCTGTTGACATGAAGGGAAACGGAATGTCAAAACTTCAGGATATGGCAGCTCAGGAAAAACCGATGGCTTCACTCCTGGTGTGCAGCATCCCTGACTTGCACCAGAGCACGAGGCTGCTGCAATCCCAGGGAATGCTGAGCGTGGAGAAGGCTCTGCCCCCATGCAAGTGTCCAGCCCTGGGGTCTCACAACCTTCCCTCTCCTTGGAAGCACCTGAATTTCTCCTTCAGCCTGAATCCCAGACAGTGCCATACTGTCCTTGGTGCTCTACCCCTCTCCATCCCAAACCTTCCAGCTGCTGGGATCAGCAGTGAAAAGCAAAACTGGGAATTTAAACCATGGGGGCTGGGGGT
The DNA here is from genome assembly GCA_013400495.1 of Nicator chloris. Classification (NCBI taxonomy): domain Eukaryota; kingdom Metazoa; phylum Chordata; class Aves; order Passeriformes; family Pycnonotidae; genus Nicator; species Nicator chloris. Next base: position 339,807 of record WAAE01017766.1, on the reverse strand, counting down.
GGGGGGGCTCTAGGTCTGACTGCAGAATGTGCTCTTCCAAAACATTTTTCCAAGACCCTGTATCCTCACATTCCCTGAAACTGAGCCAGTTACAACCACTAAAAGCTGAGGCTGGAGGAGGTTTGGAGGTCACTACGTGCAGCTCCTACTGCCTGAAGTGTTGCTTATCTGGATTTGAGCTTGTTTTAGTCATTGTCCCTCCAGAAGCTGCTTTTGCTCTGAAGTTTTCTCTTGCTGTTCACACCAAACATGAGTTGTTTCACTTCCACTTTTTAAAGACCCGTTGTAACGTCCCAAATATAAAAACTTCTTATTTATCTTGCTTTTTTTGGTTGGCTGTTTGCATTGAGTAGTCCCTTTCTTATGTTATCTTCAGGATAGGGTGCTTGAAAACAGTGGAGCTGCTTTGAGTTTTTCTATCTAGTAACATTATGAATAATAACAATAGTAATAATAATAATTTAAGAGCATGAGCAATTAGCTGCTTGTTCTCCCAAGGGATCTGTGTGGCTCAGAGCAGTGCAGAGTCAGGCAGTTGCTGCACAGAAGGTCAGGGCCCTACTGATCCAGGTGGGATCTTTAAATAGGGACTGCTGTGCATTTTTGGGTTGCCACCAGCCCCTGCTTGGCCCTTGGCACAGGAGGGGATTTCTCTGTAAGTGACTGAGATGTTTTCTCCTCATGCTGAACAAAAAAAAAACAACAACAACAAAAAAACAAATCCAGAAGTGAATGTGAAAGTCCCTCCATGAAAAATGAATCTGTGTCAGATAAGCCGTGGCCTCATTTTCAGAGTTGAGCTTTGAGGAGTTTGGGCTGGGGCCAATTTCATGGGAGGTGTCACTGAGCCTTGTGAAATCTGACTGCACTCGTGGTTTCTTCACGGCTGGGGCACAGCTCAGATCCACGCTGTGATCTCGGATAGGGAACCTGATCAGATGTTGGGCTGCTGCCCCCGGGTGAGCTGGGATGGAAATGTGTTACATCAGCCTGACTGCTCTTCCAGTCCCTGTTAAAAATTCTACAGCAATTAACAACAGACAGAATTAAGCCAATAACAGGCTTTTTTTTCCCCTATCAACCAAGATTATGGATAAATCCCATAGATGCCCCATGGGCAAGCAGATATCAGATGAAGAGCACAGCTTTATCAGTGACTGGGGAGGGCCCAAACCCTTTGACAGAGCAGAGCTGTGGGATTGTTTCTGCTCCCTGTGCCTGGTGGAGTTGGCAATCACACACAGGCACAGGAAACCCCACATTTGCCCCATCTGAGGACCAGGGATAGGAATTTGCACAAGTTCTCCATGACTTTGATTCCTTGGGATTTTAGCTTTTCTATTTTCCATCTGTCTGTAACCCTGCAGTTCTTTAGTGTGTAACTCCAAACTCCACACACAGTGTGAGCTGCTGCTGTCCCATTTGGGGCAGACACAACAATTCCTCTCCAGCCTGGCAATCAAGGACCCCTCACTGCCTCAGCCCTGAGAGATGGAAACAAAAGTGACTTGGGGCAGCAAACTGGGGGTAAATGACTTCATTACCTGGAGCTGTAATTGGAAGATGAACCCCAATCTGCAAATGGCCCAAACTGATCAAAGTGTGCAAACCTGTGACCCTTTGTGCATTTTGGGTGCAGCCTCTGGGGGGCTTTGTCTGCCCTAAATGTACCTGAAGGCCCTTACATAAATACACCTGCTCTTTATTCCCTTCATCTTGTCTGGCCTCTGTTTTTAGGTAGCCCCAGAACCATCACCTTGGGTGCATTCAGGATCCCTCCCCTCTCCCGGGCTGGGCCAGAGCAGGGTGTGGTTCCTCAGAGGATGCTCCACCAGCCAGGATCCTCCTGCTGCAAACGGGGCTGCTCCCCACAGGGAATTGCTCCTGATGCTGCTGGAGAGACACATCCTTGCGGGAAGGACCAGTCTGGATATTTTTTTAAATACAGGTTTGTTGTCAAAATGACCTGCTTCAAAAAACTTAGGGTGAAAGACATAAAAGAAGGGAAAAGGGATGAAAGACACGGAGTCTGCCTGGCTCAGGGTCTGGCTTCAGTGAAAGCTATTTAACATTTCTGTAACTGATGGGGAAATTGTCCACTATTGATGGGCTTTCTTTCTGGCTATAATTTATTCTGATTTCTCAGAGGCAGTGGGGTAGAGGCCAGATTTCTTTATGCAGAGGTATTAAAGTGCCTGAGGCTGAGCAGCTTAGCACTGCTTTGTCAGGATTTTCTCCATCTGCCAAAATAACAGAATAAGATCACCCTGTGCAGGGAGAGCTGCTTTATTTTTAAAAGAATGCCCTTTCTCTTTCAATTCAAAGCCTCAAGGGAGAGGAGGAGTGGTGGGATGTGTGAGGAGATGCATATTTTCATTCACTGACTGCTTCTATATTCAGGAGCTACGATCCCTCACTGCCAGGCTTGCTTCAACTTCCCTGGAAACTGGGTGTGTGTCTCAAAGGGGAGGCAAATAGAAGTTAAAAACCCTATCCAGAGACATAAGGGATTTATAGGGCCCAGAGGGGTAAGGAGATCCCAGAGGAGGTTCCAAAGTCATAGGGAGGGTCAGCTGACTCTTATAAAAATAAATTTTGCTTTGTTAAGGGAAAAAGAAGAGAAAACTAAATCCATGGGTTTTGTTGTTTTTTTTTCTTTTTGTTTTAGTTTTCTTTTCTTTTTCTTTCCCTGAGTCATTAACAGCAAAAGGAAATTTTTTTTGCATCGGTGTTCATCAAAACAGAAAGTGGGTATCTCTAGCAGTGACTCATATCAGTTGTTCCTGACCTTTGGAGAGTGTCTGGTGTAATTTGAAGTCACCTGGTGGATGAGACAAAACCTCATTGATATGCACCATCAGTTTCTGGTGATGTAAAACAAGAAACAAATTACTGCACTGAGGAATATTTGGAGTGTGCTCACACAAACTGAGCTACATCAGTCACCACCATCCACTGAGCCTGGATGATAAACCACCAGGTTTCTGGAGCCAGAAACTCAATCTGTGACTGAATGTTTGCTGTGGAGAGTTTGCCAAACTCCAGTCATAGGAAAATGTCAGTTGTGCAAGGGGAAAAACTCCAGCAGGCCTTCCCAGGATCCCAGAGATGAAGGGAGAAGGGGAAGGACTGAACTGGCACCAGCTTTGGCAACATCTTGGTCCCTTCCCTCCCCACACTGTAAGAATGAAATTGCAAATAAACGTCTGGGTTACTGCACTTCATGGAATAAGAGGGCCTGAGATTCTTCTTTTATCCTGCATTCTCTAAACATTCCAGGCAGCCAAAGAAGCTCAAACACCACCCATCCTCTGGTCTGCTCAAACATCTCAGCTCTCAGCTGAGGGCCAGTCTGAAACTATCTTTGGGAAAGTCTGGACCAAAGGCTGGACTTGGGGAAGTCTGGAGTCCTGGTTTTCCAGGAAGTGCTGTGTTGGAGGAGGATTCCCATCCTGGTGTGGTCTGTGTCACACAGGGACTGCCAAACTGGAAGGGCAGCACTCGAGGAAAATGCATCCTAATGGACTTTGGTACTTGTCAGATTGGCAACTCCATTTAATATTTAATGTGAAAAGGTCTGAGAACCCCAGGGGAGAACAGAGGCTGAGCACTCTGCTTAGACAAAGTCTCTGTCCCAAAGAGCTTTATATTTAAATAGAAAAGATGGATAAATAGTGACAAGGAAGACATTCGAAGGAAATGGCATAAAGTCCATAGCAGAATGCAGCACAGAAATATCCTGTAAATCCCATTTCTCCTATGTCCTGCCCCAGAGTTTAGCTACCAGCCTGAGAGTCAATCATTTCATCATTTTTGTTGTTGTACCATGAATCTACTCCGGAATTGTCATTGCGTGCCCGTGGTAAAGAAAAGCTTTGACTACAAGCTTTGACTGTTGTGTTTTTGGAAAGACCAGGTTAAAACACCACTCCATAAAATAGAGTGAAACACATTTCCCCAGGTCCTGAGCACAGGCGCTGTGCCAGCAGTTTATGACCCTAAAAATCTCCGTATTGTGGATTCTTGCCATGATCTGGCTGGGTTTTAGTCTGTGTTTGCACAGATGGTTTCGAGGAGCCCTCGGTGGGTCTGTGGGTTATGTGCTGGAAAGTCCAACAGTCCCACCCGGAGCCAAGCCAGGGAAGCTGTCAGGTGTGGCTCTCGCAGTGTTTGTTTTCTGGGACGCTCACAAAGCTCCTTGTTCACCCTAGGGATGAGGTGAGGTGGGAAATTTAAACCAAGGTGGTGCCTAGTAAAAGCAGGCTACTGGAGTTCAGAGGAAGGGTCTGGGCAGCAGTGGGAGCTCAGGGAGCTGCTCACATTCCATCGCTGTACCTCAAGACCCCGAGAACGTTTTCGTTGGGAAGGGAAACGTCATTCAGGAACTCGGGATGGTTCAGTGTTACTGATATTCGGTCCTGCACCTTCAGGTGCGTCAAGTGGAGCTGGAGCAAGGTCTTAAAAGTCTTGTCTTGGCAGGTTTCCGACGTGCACAGCGTGGACAACGTCTGCCTGTCCACCTTGCCGTTCACCAGGAGCTCAATCTTGAGGTCGATGGGGCTCTTGGAGCAATTGGGAAAGTGAAAGTTCAAGTGGCAGAAGACCAAGTAGAGGCCCTGTTCCCTGATCACCAGCTCCTGGCTCTTGCACTGCATGGCCTCACAGACCCCCTTCTCCACCAGGCTCAGCTTGGAGCTGTTCACTGCGCTGGACACTGGAAGGGAAGCAAAGGGCTGTTAGCTCTGAGCTCCAGCGACCTCCCTTCAGCCCTGGGACACTTCCAGCAGCGTTTCCTGCTAAAAGGAGACAGCTGCTCCGTGCTGTCCTGCAGGAAACTCCAGGAAAAGTCCTGGAAAGACAGCTGGGAGCTCGCACTGGGAGGTGAGGCACTAAAAATTCCGAGGATTTACTCAGCCCTCGGGAAACCCAGGACAGGGAAACGCATGAATGTTCATCNGTGAGGCACTAAAAATTCCGAGGAAACCCAGGACAGAGAAACGCATGAATGTTCATTTTCATTATTTCCCCTCTTGGCATTTGAAGGGAAGTCACAGAGATGTACATTCATGTATTCCATATTCAAGGAGATTGTACAATTAATGGAGATGTACATTCCTCTGTGCGTGTGCAGAAGGTAAATCTTTATTTCCTTTTATTTTTATCAAGTTAAAAAAAAAATAAAAAGTTTCTAGGACCAGATAGGGATTTGCCAACCACATTCCAGGAGAGCTAAGGAATTATTTTCCTATAAAATGCCCATTTGGACAAAAAAAGCTATTTGCCACTAAACCCAGTGTGAATGACATGAGCAGTTTTTTGGACAGTTCTGAAATTTCCCTTCCCAACCCTTTTCCCCCACCCTGGACTCCCCACTGACCTCTCATGTAGGCAGCAGCTCCCCTGTCTGGGACATTCTGTAGGATCCTCAAATAGTCTTCAAAGGTGTTCCCTGAAGAAAAAACCAGATTAACTCATTGCCCCTGAATATTTTCTCTTTTTTTGGGACTGTAAAATGCAGCCAGCACTTGGTACCCCACTTCCAGCATGGTTCTTACTCCTTGGCTGAGAATATCTGATCTGCCCAGGGAATTCAGAGCAGTGTCACTCAGCTGGTAAATCTATAACAACCTAAAGCTCTGGCAGATTGCAGCTCTCAGCCATGAAAAATTTAATTCCTTAGCCTGCTTCTTAAAAATAGGAGTGATGGTTTCAAATTAAAAGAGGGTGCATTTGGAATAGGTACAAGGAGGAATTACTGGGAGGGTGGGCAGGCCCTGGCACAGGGTGCCCAGAGCAGCTGTGGCTGCCCCTGGATCTCTGGCAGTGCCCAAGGCCAGGCTGGACATTGGGGCTGGGAGCAGCCTGGGACAGTGGGAGGTGTCCCTGCCATGGCAGGGGGTTGGAATTAGATGAACTTTAAGGTCCTTTCCAACCCAAAGCAGTCTGGGATTCTCTGATTCTATGAAACAGAAATTATGTACAGGTAAGCTTAATTCAATCAAGTTATATTTGTAGTGCAATTACAGAAAGCTTTTAAACATTTAAGTGGAACCTAGTTCTGAAAATGCCTCTTTGAGTGCGTTTGGAACGTTGCTGTGTTCCCTCACGGTTAAAATGTGGATTTCACCAGGACTTTAGGTTGTTCATGTAATCCTGTCAGGGTTTGGGTTGGAAAGGACCTTAAAGCTCATCCTGTCCCACCCCTGCCATGGGCAGGGACACCTCCCACGTTCCCAGGCTGCTCCAAGCCCCAATGTCCAGCCTGGCCCTGGGCACTGCCAGGGATCCAGGGGCAGCCACAGCTGCTCTGGGCACCAGGGACCCGAGAGCTGCTGCTGGAGGGGCCGAGCCGGCCCCGCTGCCCCCGCACATCCCGAGGGCACGGCCCGCCCGCCCCCGCCCCGCGGCTCCGAGCCCGGGGCAGCGGCCGCGTCCCGGGAATGCCCCAAATGCAGAGCGCCGGGACCGGGAGGCGCCGGGGCTGCCCCGGCACAGCCGCGCGGGGACGGCTCCGTCCCACGGAGACTGCTCCATCCCACGGGACTCGGGAACTGCTCCGTCCCACGGGGACTGCTCCATCCCACGGGGCTCGGGAACTGCTCCATCCCACGGGGCTCGGGAAATGCTCCATCCCACGGGATGCAGGAACTGCTCCATCCCACGCGACGCTGGGACGGCTCCATCCCCCGGGATGTGAGGATCGTTCCCTCCCACTGCCTCGGGGACTGCCCCATCCACGGCCACAGGAATTGCTCCATCCACGGCCGCGGGGACGGCTCCATCCCACGGCCGTGCCCGGCACTGCAGGCGGCCGCAGCGCACCCAGGAGCCAAGTCCTGTCCCCCGCACCCCGGCACCGCACCCCAGTGTCCCATCCCCCGCATCCCGGCACCGCACCCCAGTGTCCCATCCCCCGCATCCCGGCACCACATCCCTGTGATCCAGTTTCTGCATCCCAGACACTGCTCCCCACTTCTCCCCCTTGCATTTCACCTCCTTCCCGTCCATATTCCCTCCTTCCATCTCCTCTCTGTAAGTTTTTCCTCCTCGCACCATACTGGATGTTCATTTAATGGCATTGATTATCCATTCCTGGCAGTGTCCAAGGCCAGGCTGGACAGGGCTTGGAGCAGCCTGGGGTAGTGGGAGGTGTCCTTGCCCTTGGCAGGGGTGAAATGAGATGAGATTTAAGGTCCTTTCAAACCTAACCCATTCTGGGATTCAGTCCATGATTCTGTGATTATTCTGTCTTTATTCTGTATGACACAGAATTGTCCCCTAGGTCCACAGGTGGATGGACACACAGACAATGTATGGATTCGGGAAAACAGTGCATATCCCAGTGCTGCAGCCTGAGAGGTGAATGGTTATTTCTCCTTGCATTTGCTCTCCTTTACATCTCCTGGCCCTGCTATGACTGTGGAAGTGCACAGGAGCTCAGATGGCAAATTGGGAATTTTCTGTGTTTCATTCCACAGCTGAACACCAAGAATAAAGCAGGGAGGGCTTTCAGTAAAGCCTTATGAAATTATGCTCCCTGTCCCAGAGTACACAAAACTCCAAAGTTTTCCTGTGACTCAGTTTATAAAACTGATATCATAATCCCCAACCCTACAAGGGTCTCTGAAGGACCAGTTTATGCACAAAATTAGGTCCTACTAAAACTTGACATCGGATGTTGTGTGTCATGATCCTCACATGTCCCACTCTGCTCTCTGCTGGTGTGGCCTCACCTCAATCCCTGGGGCAAGTTTTGAGAGTCACAATAAAAGAAAGATCTAAAGGTGTGAGAGAGTGTCCAAAGCAGGGACACGGGGATGGGGAAGGGTCTGGAGGGGCCCGTGGGGAGCAGCTGAGGGCACTGGGATGGTTCAGCTGGAGCAGCTGAGGGCACTGGGATGGTTCAGATGGAGCAGCTGAGGGCACTGGGATGGTTCAGATGGAGCAGATGAGGGCAGAGCTCCCCGGGGGCTGCAGCTCCTCCCGAGGGGCAGCTCCCAGCTCTGCTCTGGGACAGGGCCAGGGCCAGGGAAGGGCTGGAGCTGGGCCAGGGCAGGCTCAGGCTGGAGAGCAGGGAAAGGTTCTTCCCCCAGAGGGTGCTGGCACTGCCCAGGCTCCCCAGGGAATGGGCACGGCCCCGAGGCTGCCAGAGCTCCCGGAGCCTTTGGCCAGCGCTGCCAGGGATGCCCAGGGTGGGCTTGGTGGGGTGTCTGTGCAGGGACAGGGCTGGGCTGGGTGACCCCTTCAGTCCCTTCCAGCTCAGGAGATTCTGTGGTTCCATGATTTTAACAAGAGCTCTATTTACATGCAGAGTGAGATAAGGATCTTAAGTTTCAAAGGATTCCTGAAACTGGGGGTAATGATAAGAGATTCAAATCTCCAGACCCTTGCGGTATCTACATGACCTGATTTCTAAGGGAGTCTTAATAATGAGGATGGATAAATCAGGGAGAAGCTGGTCCCACATCCAAGTTCCCCTGGCTGGAGGGGGTTGGTCAGGTGTGTATTGCACCCTTTGCACTTTTCACTGGAGACAGGAACTGTGGATATCTTGAAAAAATTGCAACATTTCTCTGATTTCAGTAGTTGAAAGACTTTTGCGGTGAGCAGGAGCTCACTGCTATCCAAGAATGAGTAAGTCATGTACCAAAGTCCCTTCACCATTCTGGAAATCCCCAAAGAAAAACCAAAGCCTGCTTTCCCGGTGTTAGTCATGTCAATCTAATGTTTTAGTGAGGGCACAGGCACTGCAGAGATGTGGAGATACGGCATAGGACGGGCAAAAACCCTTCTGGCCCTTATTTCAGCTAAAGCTGTTGTGGTAACAAGTGTCTGGTAACACAGTCAGCACCCCCAGCCCACCCACACTCCGTGTGTCCTGCAGGAAGGGAGAGATTATTTACAGAAGCTCAATGGCATTGAGGGCTTTACCCTCCAAAGGCTGAAAATCCCCTGCTGCACAAGCAGCCTTTGGAGGCTGCAGCCCTGCCAGCTCTGCCAAGCCAAGAGCTGAGCCTGCCCAGGAACTGCCCAGAGCTGCCTGACCTGGCAGGCCTGGGCTGCTCAGGGTGTCCGTGGCATCTCTGAAGATCTCCCCTCACTGACCTGGCTGCACTTTGCATTTCCAGAGCTGTACTTCACATTTATTGGTGTCAGCAAGTTTGGTGTGCCTGCGTTTAAATTCGGTGACGTCAGCCGCGTTAGTCAGAAGGGAAATGATGGAAAAAAATTTGTTTTAGAGAGACACTGGTCCTCACTCTGCTGAGGCAGCTTGTAACTGTTTTCTACTTCTATTTCTCAAGTTAATTCTTTTATCTGAAACATTTCAGCTCAAGAGAAGAGAGGCTGAAATTACAGAGGTTCAGGACTGATGGATGGATGTGCTCACATTGCCTAATTGGCTTTGCACGAGTCATGGTGTAAATCAGAGGAAATCCCTCTGCACTCAGTGGGATTAGATGAGCTTAAAAACACTGCGAGGAGGAGGAAAGGCAAAGCTACATTTGGGGCTAAGGACCAAGGAGACCACACAGGTTTCCGTGTGTGCTGTGAGGCACAGGCACTGCAGATCTGCTCCTTCAAGGGAAGCTGCTGCTAAGGGAGGGGTCTCAGGGGGAAGCCCTAAAGAAGATCTCAGGAGATCACTTATTTTTGTCCTTTTCACCCCTTTTAAGGTAGGCTGGGCGTCCAGAGGGTGCAGCCCCGAGGAAAAGAGCCTGGCTGTTTCCAGGAGCTTCATGCAGCTTTTCCCCACTGAGCCAAAGGGGCTGTGACATGGGGCTGTGACATGGGGCTATGAAATAGGACTGTGAAATGGGACTGTGACATGGGACTGTGGCATGGGGCTGTGAAATAGGACTGTGCAATGGGACTGTGGCATGGGACTGTGGCATGGATGTCAGAGAAGCTGCAATTTCACTGAGCCCCCAGGATTTTCCCCCAAGGTGCAAAATGAACCCCTGACGTTCTCCCAGAGAATCAGAACACAGCAGCACCTTGTCCAGCCAGGAGGAAGCCAAGGGCTCAGGGACACGAGGACATGTTGGCTGCTGCCAGACAGATCCAAAGGGATGTGACTGTGCTGGGGAAAGTCCTCTCTGCTGGCTGCCTCAGTTTCCCCACCTCTGAGATGGCTCTGACAGGAGCACCAGCAAAGGGCACTGACAGCATGAGCTGAAAGTGGCTCTGTCAGCGAGGAAGGTGCTGCTACCCAGACTTGGAAAGCCCCTCGAGTGGGGCTGCTGAGGCTTGTCCTGGTCCCAGCCATCCCTTGGTGACATTCCACTGCTATGGTGGTGCCATCGCCTCTGGCTGAGGGCTGAGTGTGGGCAGGCACAGCAGCAGGGCAAAACCTTGAATTATTTTATGAAGTAAAGAAGTCAAAGCAGGCAACAAACAGCTCTTGATTCCTCTGTAACCCCCGTGGATTTAAGTGCTTATGGAATTAGGCCAGGTGATGTCACACATCTCTGTCAGCAAGCCAGAGTTAGCAGAATTTGCCTCATTTTATTTCTCAGCAGCCACTCCCTGAAGTCCCTGTAGCTAATTTCAACTTTCTCCTGCCAGTTCCGTGCCCTGCAAACAGCAGCCAAAGGACTGGCCCAGCCTGTGATGCTGTGACAAGTGGCAGCTGGGTGACATCCCCTCCTGGGCTCCGTGACAGAGCTCTGGGCTCTGCTGCTGGCTGTGCCTGTCACACACACATGGAGAGCCTTTGGTCCTTGAGAGCCCCAGGACTGCCACCCTGGTCTGAAGGGGACTGAACTCAGCTGCCAAATTTCCTTCCAAGACCAGAAATTAAAGAAATATCCCTTTTTTTCCCCCGCCAAATTTAGGAAGAACCCGTTATGAATTCCTCAGTGCACACCTGAGTACTGCCAAACCTGTGGAATTTTAGGTCAACACTCTTCATATCTCTGCCTGCTTGTCAGTGTAGCAAAGGCCAAATAATATCATGAGCTATTCATATATATGTGTGTGTATATTCATAGATCTTTTATATATTCACACACAGCTTGTGTTGTAAGTATTGGAGAGAGGGCAGACCCAACACTGAGCACTCTGAGCCACCCCAGTCACCCCGTGTGTGATGAGCTCAGGCACCTTCATCAGTGATGGATGTGTGTGCTGCATTTCCCCCGGATGCTGGCCTGCAGGAGGTCTCTGCACTCTTTCGAGCATTTGCAAGCCCAGGCTTGCCCAGATTGTTCCAACCCAGAAGCACGGCTCCTCTGCCCTGCCCCCAGGGCGGCCAGACTCAGGCAGGGTCACCTTTGTGCCCACAGACACCTCCCTGCACTGAGGCTGAGGAGGGAAAAACCTCCATGGCCAAAGTGGGAAATATCCATTTGTGAGGACCCCACTGACTGTGGGATTGGTGTCTACGGCCCTGCAATGTCATCACAGAATCACAGGGTCCCTGAGGCTGGAAAAGACCTCCCAGACCATCAAATCCAACCTGTGCCTGGTCCCCACCTTGTCCCAGCCCAGAGCACTGAGTGCCACCTTGGACACCTCCAGGGATGGGCACTCCAAACCTCCCTGGGCAGCCCCTGCCAATGTTTAATCTCCTTTCCATGGGGAAATTCCTGCTGATTCCACCCTGCCCCTCCCCAGGCCCAGCCTGGGGCCGTTCCCTCTCCTCCTGTCCCTGTTCCCTGGGAGCACAGCCCGACCCCCCCGGCTGTCCCCTCCTGGCAGGGAGTTGTGCAGAGCCACAAGGTCCCCCCTGAGGCTCCTTTTCTCCAGGCTGAGCCCCTTCCCAGCTCCCTCAGCCCCTCCCGATAGAGCTGGGATCAGATTTAGTTGCAGAAGGCCAAACTGCCCTCTGAGACACTGCTGCAAATCTGAAAGGATCCTTGGCTCCTTGGCTTCAGCCTGATTTTCTCTACAGCAGTAGGTTTATGACTGTCACCTGCATTATATGAATTTCTCAGAGCCAGATTTTTATTTGGAAACCTATTTTCCATTGAAACTGAGAGCGGGGTGCTGGATTTCTTTTCCTGGTCTGTCCAGTGCCAGAGAAAAATACCTATAAACAGTGTGTGTGTGTTTGTGTGTTCATTTGTATCTGCCGGTTTGGTTTGCTTTTTTTTCACTTTTGTAAATGAGAAGATATTTCGATACCAAATCTTTGCAGCTCAAAAAACAAGAAAAGCCATCAGCCAGGATTACACAATTCCCAGTGAAATGAGGCTCGGAGAGGCCAGCAAGGAGATGATGAGGGCTGGACCTTTCCAGATCATCAATTTGTCTGTGAGTTCATTTTCCCTCTAAAAAATGAACATAACAATACCCCTCAGATCCACACTAACACATGATTTCTTATTTGTGAAATGGGGATGAGTTTCTGCAGAGAAATGCTTCCAGAGAAAGAACATTTCACAGGCACTGAGTTGGTGCTGGATTTAATTCCTTGCCCCTGCTGCTCAGGTGCTGCACCGACAGTGGCACGGAGGATTTGAGGAGACTGATGCCATTTTTCACACAAACATTTAATGAGCTGACATTGCACTGCTCTCAGCCTGTGCCTGTGGATTCCTGCCACCCATCACTGGGGCCTGACAGCTGAGTCAGGGCTGGACACGTCCCATAAATCTGCTTTAGTGCCCACTGGTGTTTAGCTAACAATAGAACATAATCTCATTGGAGATTTCAATTAAATCATGGCGTTTTCCTGCTTTAATCAGACACAATTAATTCAGTGCTGTAGGTCTGGGCTGCTGCCCGTTGGCATCTCAGGGAAGTCTCTCCTGGGTGACCTCAGCTGGGCCTGGCACAGAATTGTTGTGTCCCAGGATCATGGAATGGTTTGGGAGGGACCTTAAAGCTCACCCATGGCCAGGGACACCTCCCACTGTCCCAGGGTGCTCCAAGCCCTGTCCAGCCTGGCCTGGGACACTGCCAGGGGTGGGGCTGTGTCCCCCAGAGCATCCCTGAGGTGCTGGCAGTGGCACAGGGCTGGGGCCAGGCTGAGCACCCAATGCTGGATTTTCCCTCCCTTGCCCATTTTGACAATGAGGAGCCCTGGTTCATGGCTACAAACCACACCCAATTTCCATCTGGGCTGCCTGGGAGGCAGAATGGATCCAAATCTAAATCCACAGCAGCTCCAGCCTCAGCACAGTCCCCACCTTGAATGTTCCTCCTGTCTCCTGGCAGCAGTTGCCACAAGGCCCTGCTTGGTTGCCAGCAGGCAGCAGCTGACACAGCTCCCTGTGGGGGGCCCTCAGTAAATTACCCACTGGGTATATTAATTAATAAGCTCTGCTTTATGCATTTTAAGAGGAAAATAAAAGGCCCTGGCAATCTGCTCACACCTGAATGCTCTGTTGCCCTCCAACAGGGACTGATGGGCACTGAGGGGTGGGCTGGGAGAACATTAAATCCACTAAAACCAGCTTTCAGCAGCTCTTCCTGATGTGGGCTCTCACTGTCAGCCCCCTTTCCATCCTTCACTAATGGCATCAACTCAGATTGAGCAGCAGAATTCAGAAATTCAGAGCAAGAATTTGGGATTACTATGGACCCAAAGACAGAAATGTTCTGGCTGATGAAACAGCATCCTGGCCCTTCATGAGGAGAGCACAAAGCTCCCACCTGGCACCTGCCAGCTGCTGCTGAGGAGAAAAAACAACTGCACAAGTCGCTTGAGCTGAAATAAAATCATATATCTCTATATCTCTATATCTCTATATCTCTATATCTCTATCTCTATCTATCTAATTTAAATGTGGTTGCTATATATTTTTTATATAAGTTATATATGCATGTGTATAGATATGATTTTCTTTCATATAATTATAATTATAATTAATATAACTATAACTATGAATGGACTTTTGGAGCAGTGACATCTCTCTCCCTGCCTGGAAATGCCTGTACCCTTTGTGCTCTGCTTTGGAAAGTGCTGACCCACAGGTAAAACCTCTGGGGCTCCTCCTCTGTGGGTCATAAGGCTCCACACCTCCAGATCCTGCTCTGTTTCTGAGCCTCTTCAGATACAAAATAAAGCACGAAAAGACTTGAGAAAGACTTAAGAAGATTTAAGGGGATGCTTAGGTTGCTAGAGAGAAAGCAGTGTGTGTGTTGAGGGTGCCTTAGGGAGAGCCTAAGGAGAAAAGAAAATTCCTCCAGGTTACAGGAACTCTAAAACTTAAAAAAGTGATGGTCAGGCAAGATGTGAAGCTCTCAGGAAGAGAGTGACACGCAGGGACTGCTTTGGGAGCTGTGGGCTATGAAACAAACCCAGTATGGGAGATCCAAAGTTACCCAAAACAGAGTGAGGGGTGCCCACACGCTGCAAAAATGCAGCTGCAGAAAAGGTGATTTGGGACTGGGACTCTCTAGACCTTGGGATCCTCTTAGAATCAAGAAATCACACAACCTCCTGAGCTGGGAGGGACACCAAGGATCATCCAGCCCAAACCATATATATAAACCATATATATTTGGGTTATATATAAACCATATATATATATATAGATATGATTTTATTTCAGCTCAAGCAACTTGTGCAGTTGCTTTTTCTCCTCATCCAGCCCCTGTCCCTGCACAGACACCCCACCAAGCCCACCCTGGGCATCCCTGGCAGCGCTGGCCAAAGGCTCCTGGAGCTCTGGCAGCCTCGGGGCCGTGCCCATTCCCTGGGGAGCCTGGGCAGTGCCAGCACCCTCTGGGGGAAGAACCTTTCCCTGATCTCCAGCCTGAGCCTGCCCTGGCCCAGCTCCAGCCCTTCCCTGGCCCTGTCCCAGAGCAGAGCTGGGAGCTGCCCCTCGGGAGGAGCTGCAGCCCCCGGGGAGCTCTGCCCTCATCTGCTCCATCTGAACCATCCCAGTGCCCTCATCTGCTCCAGCTGAACCATCCCAGTGCCCTCATCTGCTCCAGCTGAACCATCCCAGTGCCCTCAGCTGCTCCATCTGAACCATCCCAGTGCCCTCAGCTGCTCCATCTGAACCATCCCAGTGCCCTCAGCTGCTCCAGCTGAACCATCCCAGTGCCCTCAGTCTCCTCCAGCCTGAACAATCCCAGTTTCCTCCCATCTCCCATTCTGCTCCAGCTCTGGATGAACTCGGGGCTCCATTTCCCTG
Source organism: Nicator chloris (assembly GCA_013400495.1). Lineage (NCBI taxonomy): Eukaryota > Metazoa > Chordata > Aves > Passeriformes > Pycnonotidae > Nicator > Nicator chloris. The sequence continues at coordinate 324,718 of WAAE01017766.1, read as the reverse complement.
CTGTGCTGGGGGGCAATGGCATCTCCTGGGACTGGGCAGGAACATGAACTCATTTGCAAGGAGTCGAGTGCAGGTGCTGAGAGCCGTGTGAGGCAGTGCCAGTGGCAGGAACGGGGCTCCTGAGTTATGCCAAGGCAAAGCACAGTCTCGGTCTCTGTCAGACAGATTTTCTTATTTCAGGCTCCCTGTGCTCACACTCTGCCTGTTTCTATTCCTTGCTCTGTGCCTTTTGCTGCTGTTCTCCCCTTGTCCCTTCTCAGCCCACCCATTCCTTTATCCCTTTTCCCCTCAAACCAGGAGCTGTTTTGGAATATGTGGAACACCTTTTCCCCCTCCCTCGTGAAAATGAGGACTTTGCACACATTTGCAAGAGCCAGCACTTTAAAAAAGGCCTTAAAATCAGAGGGAGGTTCACATCTCCTGGCAAAAAGCTCTTTTGAGCAGACACCACAGGGCACAGTCAGCAATATTTGTTATTTCCTCAGCCATGCACTGGTTCCTGGATGTACTCAGTAATTTGAAAGCATTTTTCTTATTTTCTTTCCCCCCCCCCCCCCCACTATTTGGCTCTTCACCAGGAGGAGCCTTTATTGGAAATGTTAAGATGTGCACAACTGGTTTATTTGTGACCCTGGGCAATATTTGCATTACAGATATGACAAATTGCCTGTATTGTTTAGGGGTCTTACCTGTCCTGATGGGTTTTTTGATGCCCTCCGTGGCAGGATCTGCTACCTGAAAGAGAAGAAAGAGAAGAGATGGCTTATTCTGGGAATAGGAAATACACATTTCAGGTGCAACTGTGGATCTGAAACGTTTCTGGTTTTTTCTAACATAGAAAATCGACATTTCTGCCACAGCCAGATTCTCTCAGTGCAGTAAGAACATTATGTGGGTTCTGTTGGGGCTGGTTCAGAAGCACAAGTCCTAAAAGTCCCTCTCTGTGCCTTGCAAGGCTTGGGGAGAGCAGGACAGAGTGGGACTGGACAACCTGGAGAGCCAAGTGCCTGGGAAAGAGCATTAAAGGCCCAAACAGGTCTGAGCACGACAGTGATGTCCTGCCTCACCTCTCCTGCTTCTTGCTGAGATGAAAAACCAAGGGTGAAAATGGCTCAGGGAATGGTCCTCAATCAGCCTGACATGAGAAATTGCCAGAAAACCATCTCCAGGGGTGGAATGCAGCAGGAGTCCTCTGGTGACACCTTTCTGTCACCCAAACACACACCCCAGAGTCCTTGGGAGCTCACAAATGTCCAGGCACGGCCTCAAGGAGCAAAATATTCTCCCAACAGCTGAGGAGGGACACTGGGAGGTCCTCACTGTGTGCCACATCCCCTCAGGCTCCCACTGGGTGATCCCACAGGGATTTCAGTGTCAGGGAGGGGGTTTTGCTCAGGATGGGCTGAGCCAGCTCCTCACACGTGGGTACAAATTACCTGGGCTAATTGTGCAGGCTGATCAGGCCAGGCCCAGCTCAGCACATCGGTGTCTGGAGTTGGGAGGGATCCATTTGGATCATTAAGTCCTTCTCCCTGCTCCTCACTTGCCTAAAATTAAACCATAGGACTAAACACCTTTTCCAGCTCCTCCTCGAGCCCTGTCAGACTCAGTGCCCTGAGCACTTCCCTGGGGAGCCTGTTCAGTGACCCACCAGGATGCCCAGGAAGGAGGAATTTGGGAAGCTCTACCAGCTTTAAGAGCACATGTGATATCTCCTGGGAGAAACTGGGCACTCCTGTGGTGGGAAGAGCTTCATCCACAGTGGTGTTCCAGCATAAGCCCCTCATTTCTGTGTGTGAAGTGCACAAACAGGTGGTGTGGGGAGGAGGGAAGTGGCTGGACAGGGAGAGAAGCCCTGTTGGGTCTGTTTGTGGTACTTAATGTTCTAATTTTAAATGTTTAGGAGGGTTTTTAATTAGATTTTGTCTTCACGTGGCCATGCTTTGAACAACAGCAACGTGTGGAGCTGCATCTGCTCCCAGCAAAGAGTTGTTACCCTTGGGCTGATGCCAGGTGCTGTGCCCTGCAGAGGTGGCAGAGCTGCCCCCAGGGGACTGGCAGTGACAGGTTCATGACTCTCTGATCTTTGGGCTCTTTCCCAATTTAAAAGATTCTGTGGTTCTCTGGGAATGTGGAGATCCATAATTTGTCCATTTTCCCTGCCCACGCCTGTGTGAGGCACGGCAGAGTCACCTGTGGAGCCAATATTCCTCCAGGTGACCTTCCTGAGCTGTGCAGGAAGAACAGGAGCCCAGAGATGGAAAAAAACCAGATATTTCCAAGCTTTCTGCCCCTGACACAGCATCCTCCCTTGGGAACTCTCGTGGATCTCATCACGTATCACCAGTGGTTCAACTGAGCAGGGGCTGGGCTGAAAACACCCCCACCAGTCTCTGCCAGGACCTCTGAGCCCCCTCCTTTGCCCCTGCCCTGGGCTGTTGTCCCACACACACTCAGGGCACAGGGAAGTGCTGCTGTCCAGTGCAATATCTGAACATTCCTGCTCCCTGTGCAGAATCCAGGAGATTTCAGGCGACACAGAAAGGATGCTCTGCCCCCAGGGAGATTGCACTCAATGAAATGCAGCCAGGGAGGTGTTGGCCTTGCTGGTGGCTCAGAGCCTGCTCTGCACTCGGGGCATAAAAACAAAATTAAAATGGACTAAAGGCATTGTGCTCTCACCTGGGAAGGCTCCCAGAGAGTAAAAGCAGCACATACCAAAGCAATTTATTTTAGTGACAGTTGAGGAGATACTGAAATAAACCTTTAGGACTTCCTTTGAAATATTACTGGTATTATTCCTTTCTTTTCCAGCAGCAAGAATATCGCATGTAATGCTGTCATTTGGAATGCAAAGAGGCACACAGGAGGAAACAAACAGATTAAATTCTCCAGTGCCAGCTCAGAAAAAATTCAAGAAACACATTTCACCCTGTCTGGAGTGATCTGGGGGCTGGTGATGAAGGAGCTCAGTCTTTACTCAGCAAGCAGAATAATTTGAGTTTGCTTTATTAGAGAAAATGATAATTAGGTGCCAGTGAAAGTGATTTATTTCTTCTTTCCCTTAATGATTTTACAAGAAATTTTCTCAAGCTGAGGCAGAATAAAGGGTCATTCTTAATTCCTGGGTCACGACAGCGAATATTCATTGAACCAGACACCTCTGACCACTGTGAGGGTGGGCAGGCCCTGGCACAGGGTGCCCAGAGCAGCTGTGGCTGCCCCTGGATCCCTGGCAGTGCCCAAGGCCAGGCTGGACAGGGCTTGGATCACCCTGGGACAGTGGGAGGTGCCCCTGCCATGGCAGGGGTGGGATGGGATGATTTTAAGGTCCCTCCCAAACTAAACCAGTCTGGGATTCTGTGAAGTCTTTATCTACCTCTAGAAAGTCCAAGGAAATGCCCCCAAAGCAGAGTCCCCACAATGGGGCTGGGCTCAGGTAACTGAGCCAGGGCTCTCCAGGAGCATCTCCACATGGCTGCCCCGTGGGGAGGAGCCCTTGGGTGCCCTGCCCTCCAAGGAAACCCTTCCATTTCAAAAGGAGCCCGGGCCTCTCCCATGTTTCTGCTCAGCCTCAAACCACCACGATTTCAGCAGGAATTTCCCCATGGAAAGGAGATTAAACATTGGCAGGGGCTGCCCAGGGAGGTTTGCAGTGCCTATCCCTGGAGGTGCCCAAGGCAGGGCTGGAGGTGGCACTCAGTGCTCTGGGCTGGGGACAAGGTGGGGACCAGGCACAGGTTGGATTTGATGGCCTGGGAGGGCTTTTCCAGCCTCTCTGATTTTGGGATTTATTCTATGACCCAGCTCTGGCTGGGCAAGAAGGTGGGGGCACTTCCCCCTGGGGTGCCAAGAGGCCAAGGTTGAAGCTGCAGATGAAAAGTGCAGAAAGCAGAGCACTGTCCCCACGGCTGGTCTGGTAAGGAGCCTCACAGGAAACAGCCCTGGGGGAAAAGCAGTTTTTCCTGTGCTGACCAAGGCTGTTGAAGTGGCACTTCCTGACAGCAGGTGACTGTGACTGTCACTGCACACCCACAGCAAGGGCTGCGCCAGGGCAGTTTTCTCCTAAAATGCCTCAGCTGGTTTCCTGTAGTGCTCAACGAGTGGGAAATCTGCTTTTAGAGGGATTTTCGGGATTTTATCTTATTTTTAAAATTTTAGTTTATTTTCCTGTCTGTCAGGGTTGCCACAAGAGGGGACCAACAGGCCCTGAGTGGGGCACCTGGGGCCAAAAAGAGTTTTAAGGAGACATAAAACCCCACCAAATAGTGCAGGATTGTGCTGGGTGCCGTATGAGTCATTCACAAACCTGCTGCTAAAGGTTCTTAACAGCCTTGAAGAGCAGGTTGGCAAATAGAAAAACCTGCTCTGACCTTTAGTATTTGCCACACTGGTGATAAAAAGGTTTTCCCTCACAATTTAGAGGTTCAATAGATGAAGTCTACAGAATCCAGAGCAGTGATGGACTAACCCAGATCATGGACTCTGGACATTCACACAGAATTTGTAATGGGAGGCCCAGGTGTCTGATGAACTTTCCTGTACAGCACCAGACTTGTGAGGCTCTGTGTGCCTCAAAATGACATTTTCCAGCCCTTCCTGTCCCATTTTTGTCACTGGTTTCACATCTCTATACACACAAATCTCTCCAGAGGTGTCTATATACACATAAATGCGGCAGTGAACGCAGCAGGCAGAAGGGTGGAGGGTTTAACACACTTATGAGCAGTGTTAAGAAGAAAAATGATGGCTCCACCTTACAGAGCCTGCTCTCATCCCAGAGGAAAATTGAGTCACTTGTGAAAGATCAACAACGGCCTGAAGCCAAGTGGTTCTGCAGATGAAGCCTGAAGAAATGAACTGACTTCAGCACTGCAAATAGTTCCAAAAAACCAGAGTTTAGCTCTGAAACTGACCCTTCCCAGATGTGGCACCAAGGTGCTGTGCCACCCTTCCTAAAAACAAGGCGTAAAGGAAATTTCTTGGGGTGCTGGAAAGTGGGGAGGTGTGACAACGTCTGCTAGAGGTGCTGTAGGATTCAGAGAAGCAGCTTTGAATCATAGTTGCCTTTCTCATTCAGCCTTTCATGTTGTGTTTCCCTTCTTTGGAGCACCCAGAGTGTGGGGGTTGCAAGGGCCTGGTTTCTGCAGAGTTTGATTTTCCTTTTCCAGTCTGTCTTCCTTCATCTTAAATTAGGCAATTCTGAATTCATCAAAAGGCAGCCTGTGGTGGGGGCAGGGACAGTGTGATCTTGTCACCACGAGCCTCTTAAGGCTGTGGCACCCAAGGGTCCAACCTCTGCATTGTCCCTGTCACCCTCAAACACCCCTTGGAACAGGGGGAAATGGAAGCTGCTCTCTCAGCTCTGCCTCAGGAGGGTGTGAAGTTGCTCCTGAACTCGGGCACCGCTCACACAATCCAGCTGTTAACATCTGGAGGGAAAACCTGACGGTCCCAAGGAGACGAGCACACAAACTGTTGGTCCTTTGGCCACAGCTATGTAGAAAATGATGAAGTCAGCTGGCGATGCTGTGATCCCCACAGCAGCTCAGCACGCACAGGGCTCCAGGGGTTCCCCAGCCCCTCAGGTCAGGCAGTGCTGGAGATGCTCAGCCCAAGCACAGCTGATTCCCAAAAGGTTCTGTGCCCAGCCTCACAGTGACAGCGCAGCCAAGAGCTGAGGGGTTTTGGAGCACGCCTGGAGCTCCCTGTGGGCCCTGTCCCACAGAACCAAACCTTGTTCCCTGCTCTGGGGGCTCAGGACCAGTCACAGATGGGGGATGACTGCTCTGCTTCACAGCTCCCCGAGAGCAGAGCACAATCCGTGTTTTTCTGCCAAATTCTCCTCAGAGCGTAAAATTGCTGCTTGATTTTATTTGTTCCTCACACCCCTCAGCTTCGTATTTCCTCCTTCAGCCAAGCTGGTTTTCAAAGCAGCTGCAACGGTGTCATTACTCTTTTAAGTCAAAACCTTGGCTCTTTCAGCAATCTTGTTCCTCTGGCAACTCCTGTAACTGCTCTATCCTGATGGAGAGGTGATTTAATGCTTGCCTCCATAATCAGTACAAATGAAAGCCTCATTATACAGCAAAGCTGTGGCAAGTCTGTAATTACCTAGACTGTTATTTTAAAGATTTCCCCTGATACCCCACCATTTCTCACTTAAAACGCCCCATGTCTCATGTTAACTGTCCTCAAAGTGCTTCTCTTTTGGGAGAACACTGATTGCAGGTAAATGATTCCTCTCTTGAAGGAGTATCAGTCAAGCCTTCCTGCTTTAATTTCGGGGTAATGTGCATACACGGGCACAGGGTAAATGTGCACACAAATTGTACAGGGTAAATTCAGCAAGAGAAAATACTGAGTCAAAGGATCATATTTTGTTTTCCACAGCCAGTTCCTCCAGCAGCCCTGCACTGCTGCTTTCCCTCTATGAACAATAGTGGGGGTACCTCAGCAATTTGATTTTTGCAGTAAGATTTCAGAGGCTATAAAACTTCTAACCTGGTGTTTTACCTAGGTAAAGTTGATGGCAATGCCCCTACAAGGTCAGAAATTCACTTTTTATCCTCACAACCATCTACCTCTGCTCTGGCTGTCACTGGTTCCCCATCAACCCCAGATCCACTCAAGAGCAATTTTTCATTTTAAGAAGTTAAACTGACTGTTGGTAGGGGAAAAGCTGTTTGTGTGTGACCTTGTGTCACTGATATCCTTTCTACAACTCCAGTTGTGCATTAAAAATCACATCCAAGGCAGGACTGAGGGGACAGGGGCCACGAGGGAGTTCCTTGGCCCCCACCACTGCTCTGGGTGCTTCAGGACAGCTCTGACAACCCATTTCAGAGGACCAGACCAGACCAAACCCTCTCAAACACTGGTTGCTCTCCAAAGAACCAAGAGGAGACACACACCAAACCAGGAGGGACAGAGGCTGCTCGGCACCTTGGACCAGGAGCATTCCCCTTCCATTTACAGAGGAGGATTTGCCAAGAATAAACATTGTCCATGGAGAAAGCTCCTCTTTTTCTGAAGTTCTTTTACCAGTGTTTCACCTTTTCCCTAATTCATGCGTGTGTGCATTTATAACAGAGATAGGAACTGTTCTTCTGGCCACAGAATGAAAAAGGGAAGGGAAGGGAAGGGAAGGGAAGGGAAGGGAAGGGAAG
>WAAE01017766.1:265444-317393 GCA_013400495.1 Nicator chloris | reverse complement strand
GTCCATCTCTTACCGTCCTCTGGACGACCAGGACCATGATGGTGGCCAAGGCAAAGACGAGCATTGCACCCAGGGTGGCGATGATGAAATACAAACAGCCTCTGTTAGTGGCCCCAAGCCTCCTGGAAACAGTGTCTTCATTCACATTCATGGCTGATTCATGCGAGTCCTTCTCCTGACAAAGTGTTTGCTCCTGTGCCGGGCACATTCTTATATAGCTCTCCAGACACCGCTCTGTGTCTCCCCTCGGCCGGGTTCAAGTTGCAGCCCATGTCTGCTCCTGGCAGGATTTTCCCCCTTCATCCTGGCTCATGTGATCTGGAAAAAAAAACTTCATCACTCGCTGTACAAAGAGACGGGGCCCCGGGGGCGTGAGGGAGGACGGAGCTGTGAGCAGGGGCAGGAGCTTCATGTTCCTGCTCTGGGATTTCTCCCCCGAGGTCCTGCGCTGCAGCCGAGGTGTCTGCGGCCCCAGGGTGAACAAACAGACACCGGGATCCCCCGCCCCGGCTCTGTGAAATGGGGATATGCAAATTCTCTTTCATTTTATACTCCGTGCAGCTGCACTGGGGCTCTGCCTTCCTGTCGTGCTGAAAGCTCTGCTGCCTCCCCACAGGGAGAGACCTCCGGAGCTCGGCATCCACAGGTGACATTTGGGCAGCCCCACTGCGCCCTGGGGTGTCCCCAGCACAGCATCACCGGCCCGGGCAGGGAGGGAGGAGATGGACCGGACCGGACCGGACCGGACCTGCCCTGCTCTGTCCTGCTCGGCCCTGCCCTGTCCTGCCCTGCCCTGCTCTGCCCTGCTCTGTCCTGCTCTGTCCTGTCCTGCTCTGTCCTGTCCTGCCCTGCCCTGTCCTGTCCTGCCCTGTCCTGCTCTGCTCTGTCCTGTCCTGTCCTGCCCTGCCCTGTCCTGTCCTGCTCTGCCCATCCCTGTCCTGCTCTGCCCTGTCCTGCCCTGCTCTGCCCTGCTGCAGCCTCACCCCCAGCGCTGGGAGCAGCTTTGGGCATCTTTGGGCACCTTTAGTCAGGAAAAGGACACCGGCCTCTGAGGGTGTGACCAGGGGAGGGCAACCAAGGTGGTGGAAAAGGCACCGAGGGCCGGGCTGATGGGGAACAGCGGAGGTGACAAAACTCCTGGTTTGTCCAGGCTGGAGGAGAGGTGGCTGAGGAGGGGACCTCGTGGTAGCCCACGCCCCCCTCTGGGCAGGCAGCAGGGCAGGAGCTGCTGGTCCCCTCTGGTGGCCAGGACAGCACAGCAGGACAGGGAGTGGGGCTGCTCAGGGGAAGGTCGGGTGGACATCATGGACAGGTTCTTCCCTCAGAGGGTGGCTGAGCACTGGAACAGGCTCCCCACAGCACTAACCCTGTCCAAGGGTGAAGGAGCCTCTGGCTCATCCTCTTGGTCAGAGAGTTTGTGTTGGGCACTCCTGGGAGGAGCAGGAAGTTGGACTCAATCCTTATGGATCCCTTCCAGCTCAAGACAGTCTATAATTCTATGACTGCCCTTGTCCGTGGAGGTCTGGAGATATTTGGGTGAGATTTTCATTGAAGAATTTCACAGAAATGTGTCAGAAATACGTTTCTGATGCAGGGTGCAAGTTCTGGGCAGAAAGGAAGTGGTGACACCAGAGTAGCTGAACACAGAGGTTGGGATGTGCCCACAGAGGGTGTGTGTAATCCCAGGTTTATCTGCAGTCAGGGAATTCCTGCTCACTTCTATCCCATCCTGGCCTGGGACTACCACCCTGGCTTTGCACAGAACTCAAGTGAATTTATCTGGAAATATTCCTTCTCTGTTCCCCTGTTAAAGGTGTGTTTTCTGTGGACAACTCCTGACTTTCTGGCCAGTTCAAGTCAAAAGGCACCTGAGTTTTCCTGACAATATTCCCAGCTGGATGTGTGTCCCCATCTGAATCACATCCATTCAAGCCAGTTAATTTATTTAACAGGGAAAAAAATCCTGGGTTATTTGTCTCAGCTAATCCCAATTTGATGTTACAAGGACATCAGAGAGGGCAAAGAGGATCTTAGCAATGGTCCATCCAGCCCAGCACCTTGCCTCCAGTAGAGAGCAACAAGAAATTCCTTGGGAAGAGTATCAGAACAAAAAAACAGGCATTTGTTGAGTGCAATTCTCCAGTTTCCTCTGATTTGGGCTCGTGGCCTCCCAGAAAAAAGGTAGAACTTTTCAATTTTAATCCAGCTGTTCTTTACACCCCTGACATTGCAGAGTTGTGGCATTTTCCTATCATTGCCACGATCTTTAATAAAATCACTGGAGCACAGCACTACAAAGACTTTACACATTTGCAGAGCAGTGTTTTTCAGAGCATCCCTTATCACCATGGGAACAGGCACAACCTGTTTTAACCAGAGACAAAGGGATGAGAAAATAGTCTCCCTTGGTCAGACCTGGCAGGTTGGATGAGGTGGATCCTCACCTGTTGGGTCCTTCCTGGTTGATGCAAAACTTCTGGACAGCCACGAGCAGCAGAAGTTCTGGTTCTGGAAATTAATATTCATTATAAAGTCAAGATTTACAAATCCCTGCCTGTGAGAGTTCATTTGACCCCTAAGGCAGCAAGTGCAGAGCAGCAAATCCACTCTTTGGGAAGCAGCACATGGAGATCCCCCACCAAAGTAATTTCTGCCCAGCCCTCCTCACCCATGTGACAGCTCCGAAATGCTGTCATTTGGACAATCCAAATTCCAGATTCAGAGGTGTTAGGAGAGATAATAAATTGCACTCAAGGTCTTGCAGTGGCTCTAGAGCAGGCAGTCCAGCAAGTCCTGACTGAGCAGATACACCCCTGACCAGGGGAGATGATATTCCAGAGGATAAGTGCTGTAGTTTGTAGGATGTCACCTCGTGTGGTGTCACGAGGAAGGCCCAGTTCTCAGCCAGCTTTTACATTTCCCCCCTGGCCTGCAGGTCAGCTCTTCAAACAGGAAAACACCTGTGCTAAACTCATGTAAGAACAACCAGGTGCTGGTGATGGCTGCAAAAGGAGAAGAGGTCAGGGAATGTGATCAGTGATCAGAGGAAAAATGGGATAACTCTGTGCAAACAAGGGCAATCCAGGTTAAACTGGACACGGCTTTCCCAGATAAATCTGATCAGCCCACGAGCACAGCACTGCAAACCCACAGGGTGAGCTGGAAAGGCTGGAATCTGCTGGGAAGGTCCTACAATCACAGAATCCCAGCCTGGTTTGGGTTGGAAGGGACCTTAAAGCTCATCCTGTCCCACCCCTGCCATGGCAGAGACACCTCCCACTGTCCCAGGCTGCTCCAAGCCCTGTCCAGCCTGGCCTTGGGCACTGCCAGGGATAGGGCACCCCCCATTAAATAGGTGTTTTGGGGTACTCTGCCTGCATGCTCTGGCTTAGAGGTGGTGATGTGCTTTCAAACATAACAGCAGCACCCTGCACACCTTTCACACTCTCACCTGCCTGATGATGCTGATTCCCAGAGCACAGTTCACTGTTTCAGGTCTTCTGACCAGTGTTGCATCAATTCTCCCCAGCTCTGGTTCAAGAGGTTAAATAGCAAGTGCTTGCCCCCAATTTGCATCAGCACAAGCTGTGTCCTCTGCAGCAAAGAGCTTTGCATAAAAGGGCAGAGAGGCAGAAAGCAAGAGGACCTCAAAACCAGCCGCTCTAATTATTTCTTGTAGATATTGCAAGTGATTGCCCTTGTCAGGAGAAATACAAAATGTCCCAGCCCACTGTTAGCACTCATTGTTCTACCCCTCAGCTGAAAGGAAATGAACTTACTGAGAGCTGAGAACCCATCCATGGGGCCACTGGGAATTCACCCTTGACTGAAGTTGTGATAACTGAAACCTTTCTCAAAGACAATAATGCCCAGTTTTTGAGTGATGTGTGGGCACCCAGCTGCCACGGAAATCCAGGGGTGAAGGGTGTGGATGCCTTTTGAAGTTCCTGGCTTTGTATGAACTGTGTCCCTGTCTTGTCAAAGCCATCAGCCATGTGTACATCCATGTAGTTGGCTCCCAGAACCTCACCCAAGATCTAAGAGGTGAAATGGACCATCCTGTCTGTTTTATTACCCTGAGTGATTCCTGCTTTCATCCTAATTGAGGGTCGTTGGTAACAGGGATGGGCTTCTTATGGAATCAGGGAATCACAGAGGGCTTTGGGGTGCAATGGACCTTAGAGACCATCCCATCTCCTGCCCTGCCCTGGGCAGGGACACCTTCCACTGTCCCAGGTTGCTCAGAGCTCCATCCAGCCTGGCATGGGATGATTTCCAAGATCCTTTATCTTCAGTGAGAGACCCCAGTGCTGGCCGGGTTCTCCAGCCCCTCTGAGCTGCTGATGGCACACATATGAATGTGTGAGCACACGTGGAGAGCATTTGCTATGGAAATGCCAAATCAGTAAACTGAGGTGGCTGCAAAACACCCTGAGCACCGGGAGGATGAATCACCTTGTCAGAGGCTTTGTGTTCCCTCCGGTGAATCACCCCGGGGCCGTGTTTGTGCCACACATCTCAGCCCTCGGAGGCTCCAAAAGTTGTTTGGGTTTATTTTTTACCTGCATTTGTTAGAATCTCTGCCCATTCACGTGGCCCTGAGCAAAGCCAGCCTCTGACTGAAGGAAATGACACTCCAATATCTCGTTCCCAACAGTGCTGTGAGGATACCTTTGGCTGTCAGCACAAAACCCTCTTTTGAGGGAGATGCTGCCTATCTCCCATCTCTCATCCCAGCCTCTTGGAGGGTTTCCAAGAACAGCAACGTTCTCTGCTAATTTTGTTTCTCACATAAATCACTGGATAAAAATAGACATCAGACAGGAGGAAAATGAGGGGGAAAAGGAAAGGTGAAAGCTGCCATTGAGCAGTATTATCTCCTTGGGAAGCTGCAGAGGGTTTATTTGTGCTGTGCTGCTGCCTCCCTTGCTCAAAAGAATTATATCACTCAGTCTTGTAAGAATATGGAAAATCAGGTGCATTAAATTAGCTGAAAATTGGTTATGGGGAAAAAAACACCTCTTGATACTGCAGTGGATGTGCCTCATCCATCTCCTTTGGAGAGCAGGTAGAAAGCAGAGGTGTTAGGAGAGATAATAAATTGCAATAATGAAACACTACAAATGGAACAGTTAGAAAAGTGCAATAACTTCCACAGATTTGTCAGAGACAGAGTTGGCTCAGTGGGAATTACTGTCTGCCCAAACACACCCTGAGTCCTTCCCACGTGGTGGCCCCCAAACTGGGGAGCTGGAAAGCCTGTGGTGCCTTTCAGCAGCACTTGAGAGACTCAATCCAAGTGGAAAACTCATTTCTGGGTATTAAACCCCTGTGTGTTCTGCTTAACGACCAGAAGAAAATAATGCATGAATTGCAAAGCTGCTAGAAATGGAATAATTAATATAGTTTAAATTAAAAAAAAAAGCAGAGTTATTCAGAATGAGATTTTCAGGCACGTCTAGAGATTTCAAATCACTGAAATTCCAGTTATTCTGTTATGGAACACCAGAAGAACATTCATTTCCCACAAGAATCTCATAATTTCTTGAAAACCAGGCTATTTCTGAGTGATTTCAGCAGCATAATAAAAAAATGAGCCACACAGAAGTATATTCCGTGTGTACTCTGGGATCTAATTAATAAAAAAAAAAAATAGAAGAGGATTGCATCAATTTCAAGTTCATTAAGAGAGAGAAAAAGGACATTTACACTTGCTGGTGTGAGTGTGGCTCTTAAAGTCTCTGGGTGCACCTGAAATTCCTGGCCTGAGAAAACCCACGAGGTGGCTTTGGGTCAGGAGGGGGAAGTGCTCCCATATGGAATGGGGCAGCAGGAGGAAAGGAGCACTAAAGACATGGATGTGAAGGGAAAGGGCCCATTTCACCCTGCTGGGCACTGGGGCAGTGCCACACACACCCACAGCTGGCACAGAGGGGCAGCACCACCACCACCACCAAAACGTCACTGAAAAGGATCTTACCCACAAAATCTGCAGGAGGATAACAGAATTTAAGCCAGAAAGGGCCTTTTAGATCATGTAATTTGACACACTATTCAAGAAGGGCACAGGGTTTTATCCTGAGCTCTGGAAAATGAGAATTCTGCTGAACAAGGCAAGGGAGCATCAGGTGAGGCAGGATCAGACTGGAGCAGCATCCTGCACCTGCGTGTGGCCCTGTCACCCACCTAGGGGACAGTGTGAGGCCTGTGGGCACCCAGGGGTGGGGATGGGCGGTGGTTTTGGAAGTGATGACACTGGGAAAGGCAGCTTGGGTGTGTTTGAGGCACAAATCTGAGGGTCTGGGTTAGGACAGGCAGGGCTCTGGGAGGGTTCAGCTGTAACAATCAGAATTTTCCCATGTGAGTATGAGATATTAATCATTGGCCATGGAAAGAAGTGGAACTATGAATTAAAGATTGGTCAGTGTGATTTAGGGAAGAAGCTGTTGTTTGTGTTCCCTGTGCATAAGTGTTGAAAGCTGCTGATAAAAGAGAGATGAGAGATCTGAGGTCAGATTGAAAACAACCAAACCTTTCTAGGGACCACATCATCTCTGGTTAGACTTCACTGGGAGAGCAGAGTCACCTCACAACTGAATTCACCTGGCAGCATAAGGTACCCAGGTTAGAAATAAAAACCCCCCAAAAGCTGGCATTCAGCATTTGACAGCTCTTAAATCTCCCTGTGTCCTACAAACAGGGTCTGCTCAGCAAGGCATTCATACACTGAACCCTACTGGGCAATAATATGGGAACCACTGAAAAATCAAAGTTTCACTGGCTTGAGATGCAGTCTGTACATCAAGGCAAGTGCAGGAATGTGGGGTGAAAGTCTATTTATAATTCTGGCAGGTTGAAAGGCTTTGTTAGTTCACCTTTCTCAAAATAAGAAAGCTCCATCACTCTTCTGCTCAGGCAAGAAACTGTGAAGTTGTTTATTTTTTCCATCCCCATAGGGCAAATAAGGAAAGATCTTGCAAAATCCCCACTGTAGAGTGCCTTAGGTGCCAGGGCCACCTTCTGTTGCTCAGTCTGGGATGGATTTATCCCCACAGCAGCTGCTGAGGTGGGTCAGTGTTGGTGTTCCTCCTCTGCCTCCCCATTAAAAGACAGATGAAGCATCAGAAGGTGAAAGTGCCTCTGTTTAACCTCGGGGGTTAAACACAGCTGTGCCCTCCAGTCTGAGGACACTCTTAGGTGTTTGTGCCCCTAAAGGCTCCCTGGAGCAGTCCCCAAGACTCTGCAAAGCTGATGCAAATGACTCAGGGACATGATCACACACAGAAAACTTCAGCAAAGGATGGAGTGCTGCCAAAATCCCCCCACAAAAATCGATGTTGAAAGAAGGCAATATAACCTTTCTCCTCAGAGGGACTGGAGCTTTCTCTCCAGATGTGAAACTGGTAAAACTCCTAAGAATGATGTCCTAAAATGCCTTAAAGCATGGAAGTCACCTGGAGTTTTTATTCCTGGGGATTGGAACAAGTTCAGCTTAAAGCTGCTGGGAGCTTTTGGTTACGAGCTGGGGCACCTTCAAGCTGTAGCTGCTTTCTTGGTCTCCCATCAGCACAGATAAAGACAAAAATCACCAGAAAAGGAAAAAGAAAAGCTGTGAGTTTCCTCCTGGGAGCAGCACGGCACTTGGCTGGCCAAATCTCCAGAGCTGTGGAGATCCCAGCTCTCACCAATTAACGATCCTGCTAATTGGGCTGTGCCAATGCAGAGCTGTGGATCAGCACTGCTCTGCAGGGCTTTTTCACACTTGCTGGGCTTCTCACAGGCTCTGCTCATTCGTAAGGGGTGAGATTCTCAAAAATATGTAGGATTAGATTGTTCTGAGTTCCCCAGGCCAGTTCTGAAGGTGGCATCTGTGTAAATGGATGGTGCTTTCTTGTTAGTGATTCATCCTGGCTTATCTGGCAGATCAGTTTGGTAACCTTTGTAATTACCAACACCAGGGCTGATTACAGAAACAGCCCAGGCAAGTTCTTTGGTCTAGATATCTCTGAGATAGCTAAAGGCAGGGAAAATTACTGAGGGCATTTGGGAGAGAGAGCTCATTTGGGAGCAGGAGCCTCATTAACAGAGGGTGGGAGGTTGATTATTATGGTCCTTGTGAAAAATCACCGCCAGCTTTTGCCATCACCCTCTGAGGGTGGCAGTCATCAAAGAGGCATAATTCAGCCTGCCTAGGAATAAAGTTATGGAAGGCTGTCATGGGGCAGGGATGACCCAGGGGCTGGGAGCCATCACAGTCAGGGACATCCAGGGAGCAGCAGTGACAGTGGGGTAAGGGACCTGGGACATCCCTGTGTCACACAACAGCCATGACTGCCAGGGCATCAGCTCTGCCTGTTCCTTTACATAAGCCACAAAATGTATAAACCACAGGAGAATGCAAAAGGAAAATCAAAATGTTCAGCCTTGAGTGACAGTCTTTGTTTGTCCCTGGAGAGGTAATTGTCAGGTAACATCCTGCAGGTAAAATCCTGCATCTGCCAGCATTTTCTCTGGAACATGCCTGGAAATTACCTGACGTTACCCTGAAATTATCCAAAGCCTTTTCAGAGCTGTTTTCCCTACCCACAAGAAGGACACGTCCACTCTGGATCCTGCTTGGTTTGCCCTCTGTGGAATTAAGTTTGACATTTTTCTTTGATTCCAATCAGGGCATACAAAAGCTCTGTGCATTCCCATTGATATTCACATCATTTCTACTCCAGCTTCTCTCGGATTAATGAAACCCCAGAATCTTTGCAATGTCACTCTCAGTTTATGCAGGCTGAACAATTTAATCTTGCCCATTCTTGAATTCTGCCCCCCTCTTATTCCTTTCTTTGATGCCTTTGTGCAAACATCTTGGGGCTTCTTGGGCACAGCACACACAGCAGGTTTTGCTGGTGGAAAAATAGGATCTTCCCCTGTCCAGAAGGGCTGGGCACTGGGATGCCTGAAGGACACTCAAGAGAACCCATCAACACGAGCCACTGTAACAAAAAGGAAGTGTTTTTCTGGCAATTCTACTTTTCCAAACTTCTTCCTTAGATTTTCCACACCGGAGGCCTGCCAGCCTGCACAGATCACAGAATGGTTAAGGTTGGAAGAGATCTTCCAAATCACCTGGTTCCACCCCCCTGCCATGGCAGGGACACCTCCCACTGTCCCAGGCTGCTCCAAGCCCCATCCAGCCTGGCCTTGGGCACTGCCAGGGATCCAGGGGCAGCCCCAGCTGCTCTGGGCACCCCGTGCCAGGGCCTGCCCACCCTGCCAGGGCAGAATTTATTTCCAGTATCCCATCTACCCCTGCCCTCCTTTATCTTAAGGCCATTCCCCCTTGTCTCATCACTGCTTATCCTCATGAAAGTCCCTTCCCAACCTTCTCATAAGTCCTCTCAAGAACTGGAAGGTGCTCGAAGATCTCTGCAGAGCCTTCTCTTCTCCCAGAGGAAGGAGTGCCCCAAGGGGAAGCTCAGCCACGCCTGCAGAGGTGCCACCAAGCAGCCCTTGGGGCCCTGTGTGTTCCCAGAGCTGACAATTCCCAAGGAGCTGAAGCCCTGTGGGGTCCAGGAGCTGTGCTTTGGTGAGTCAGCAGCAAACACCTCCCAGAGCAGCTCAAGGTGATGCTGAACTCGGAGAGCAAACCTGGCCTGCGGTTTCATGCAAAGCCCTTTTCCTTCTTTGAGTCTGCGTGGGTTCATGCCCCCTAAATTTCGCTCTCAGTTTCAGGTGTGAATGAATTCAATATCTTCGGGTCATGTTCAGCTAAGAGAAACTCCCCAGTTCGGACTGGTTTCAGTACAAACCTAAGCAAAACCACAGAATTGCTCATGGTTTCCAGACCAAGCCATGCAGTTCACCTCGTTTTGGGGGTTTCATGATGAAAATTTCCTGGAGTCTGAAATATAATAGACACAAAGCTTTGAATTGTGACCTGTCCACTTCTGCCTACTGGGAATATAATGGTTGGCAATGGAAATCTTTGCTGCAAAGAGACATTTCTGTGCTCCCCCGTTGGTTTTAAGTGAAAATTGATTTGCCCTCCTTGGGTCCTGAGCTTTGAGCTTGGTTTTGGCCCTTGCTTTGGTGTCCTTGGCGTGGTTTCAGTCCATGTCTGGAAGACAAAATTCATGGTTTCTTTGTCATGGTGGGAAATCAGTGCAGGCATGGCATAGCCAAGCCTACATTTTCTATCTCCCAGGGTTTAAAGAGATTTAGAAAACGCTGAGACTGGTGTTGTTCTCTCTTACTGTTAAACAGGGGATTCTTCCAGGGGAGATGAAAGCTTGGATCATTTCTAAGTCAGGGAAATGATCAAGCACTTGGTAACTCAGGGTTTCACACTCATGTGAATGTGGTGCACATGAAAGACAACTTCAGCCTTGAATTTGTGACAATCAAATAGCAGAGAAATGAAAACACGAGGGAGATGTAGGGTGGGCAATACTGGAGAAAATGTAGAAAATTTGTCTTGAAATAAAACTCATTTTTAGTGATACACAAACAAACGTGTATTTTTCCTGGGTACAGTTCCGAAGGCTGTGTCTCACCTACTGAGCCAATTCTGTCACCCAGGATACATCAGCACTAATCCATTTTGCTGAATTCCTTAGAAATTACCTTATTGAGCACAATTGGACCAAGAAACTCAACGAGACTGGAAGATTTCATTTTAGAAGACAGCCAGGTTTCAGCTCAAAGACTTCCAGTCAGGATGGACTTGCCACTTCTTCCAAGGACATGACAATGTTTAACTAACTCCAGTCTCATGGATTTTCTTCTCTTTTCTGTGGGATTGTCAGAGCCAGAGAGAAAAGAGAAAAACCTTGTGGATTATTTTCCCTCAGCTGTCATTAACTCCCATTTCCACTGGTCACAACTTTATTTTTTTGAAGTTAAATTCACATGAACCCAGGTTCAGATTTCCTTCTATTCCCAGTTGGAATAAATAAATAAACAAGCAAACAAAATTGCTCAAATTTCTCCCAGTAAAGGTATTTTGTAGACCCCCAAATCATTTTTTTTCACTCCTGCTCCTGTTGAGCAGGGAATATCTGTGCCAAATATCCCCTGCTCAGCAGAGGGAGTGACTTCTCAAAACATGCAGGATGGGAAAACAGCAGCTTCAAACAGTGTTTTGAATGAATGAAATAAAAACACAGCAAACTATTGAGAGTTTGGGGCACCCACTCAAATGCAAAAAATATCCCCTTTCTCCGTGGCCACTGCTAAATGTAACGAGGCAGTTTCAGGATGTGTCTTGATAGGCTGCTCTTGGTTGGTTTGCTTGGGTTTGAACTCTTTTCTAGAGGAGGTTGGCCCGTGGGAAAAACCCAGACTGGGAGGAAATCTGGTTTAACATCTGGTCCCTGCCCAGGGCTGTGTCACCACCACGTCCCACCCCGGTGGCGCTGGGACAAAGGAGCATGGCACGACCACCTGGGAGGGTGTCAGCATCCCTTGGAAGTGGAGCATCACTTTAGAGGAGATGTTCAGGGCTTTGCCTCGAGTTTCTTAGGCCAGAAGCCCAAGGGAAAAGAGTTGGAGAGGAGCAGTGGCCACGCTGCAAGGAAAGCCACCAAGATGTGCTCTGCACTTTGCTGCTGCTCCATGAACACTTTGGGAAGGGAGAGGTTTGAACCCAGCTCTGTGCAGAAGCACCTGATAATGATAAAATCTATGTGTCTAAATCCAGCTATTTTCACCCCACAGCTCAAGCCCTGCTAGAAGCAAAATCTTCTTGATTTTTACCATTTTACAGACAGCAGATCTCAGGCAGGGGGTGGAGAAGTGAAAAATTGAGCAGACACTCCTCAAAAGCTTTGCCGGATGAATTGGGCAAGTGAGGTCTGTGGAGCTGCAGTGGGATTCTGCCCTGAATTCCAACAGGATCATTGGCCAGAGAAAAGCTCCAGGAGCACTTGTGACAGGGGCCTGTCCCTGTTGTCCCAGCTGAGCCTGAGCTGGGCAAGGCGAGGAATGAGGGAGGGATGTGGTGAAGATCGTGAGGAGGTGGTGGTGTAGGTTGTGAGAGAACATGAAGCAGCTTCGACACCAGCAGAGGAAACTTCACATTTGGAATTTCAAAAAGTCGACTTGACATTTCTGCTGTAGCAGATAAACATCTCAGTCTCTTTTATGGCTGGGGTATTATCATTTTTTTTCTGTTTATAAATAGAAAAAAACACAAGTTACACCGTGTTATTTCCTCCGGGGCTTTTTGGGGGTGGATAGCTGTGGGTGGTAAACAGCCCACAGAGAAGTTGTTGTTATTAATAATTAATATGAAGCAGGGGAGAGCAGGGGCTGAGACTGAGATGAGCCAGGTTTGGGCTCACCACAAACCAAGGGAGGGAGGGCACAGCCACACTGCTGATCTGGGGCTGTGATTATTGCTGCTTTGTGATATTATTTATATCTCTATTTATATCTCAGCATCTTTCTTGCCAAAAGGCACCTTAGGCAGACACATGAAAACCTGAAAGCCCAAAAACCAGAAATGGGACATAAAGGCATTGACAAGCAGCTGGACAGGGTGAGCAGAGCCCTTGAGGAGGAGTTTTAGCCTTGGCAAAGCCTTGCTGGTGTCGTGGTGACAGCCAGCAATGGAAACCTGTAGTCTGGGGTGCTGCACAGACACACTCCGAGGCAGTCTGGTGAGGGCAGCCTGGTCAGGTGGTGCATCTGGTGAGGAGGAGAAGCACAAGCACAGCACATTTAGCAGGGTTTTCAGCCTCTGTGTCCCAGTCTGGAGTGCTGGGACTGCCCTGCTTCCCCTGGAGCATCCAGCTGGGCAGCAAAGCCTTCAGTGCTGCTGGTACTGCAGGGCATGGATCTGCCTTTGGGGACAGGGAGAGAGAAAACCTTTGGAGTTGGGGCTCGGAGGCACCCAAGGCATTTCTGCATGCCCAGGTGGGCTGTGGCATGGGGGACAGTCCCAGCAAGTGCCAGCTGGTAAATCTGTGCCAGCTGCATCAGCCAACCCAAGATATCCTAAACCCTGCGTGTGCCATGGCATATTTGACATCTACTGGGGGTACATCTGGCCAGTGAGGCTTTAGAGTGACCTTCAGGGCAACCTCAGCCATCAGCTCTGAAACCAGCTGGAGCTTCTCAGGGTGCCCAGAGCAGCTGTGGCTGCCCCTGGATCCCTGGCAGTGCCCAAGGCCAGGTTGGACGGGGCTGGGAGCAGCCTGGGATGATGGGAGGTGTCCCTGCCATGGCAGGGGTGGCACTGGATGGGCTTTAAGGTCCTTCCACCACAAACCAGTCTGGGATTCTATGAAATATTGCAGTGGATTCCCCTTCTCTCAGAAATTCCATTTCACTAAAAGCAAAACTGGATTTTGGAAAGGTGATAATTCTGGTAAAACAATTCAGAAATTAAAAAAAAAAAAAAAACAACCCCAACATTTTTATTTTAATAAGCTTGAAAGACACAAGTTCAGCATTTGGGGAATAGAATGGTTTCATTTTTCTATTAAAATGACATTTTGTTTTGGAACTCTCCGCTTGTTATTAATTTATTTATTCAACGTATTCAGATTGAAACTATGGGGGAAATTAAGCCTTTTGATCTATGTTTGCTACATTTTAGTGGTGGAGAAAGGGACTTTTCCTTCGTGATACATTTCTAGGATTTTTGTTGTAAATAGAATTTATTCTTAAACTGCCTCGTTACAAACCAAGCACAGCAGCTAATTAATTCCTGATGAAATCTTTGCATCACTGGCGGTTTTTCAGTGATAGCAAACTCTGTCAGCACTTCTATTCAGCAGTTCAGAAAGCCTCCCCTTACTGCCAATCTAATGGATTTTGTAACACTTTGGAAAAGGATCAGTTTTGTTTTGCCTCCTGAAGAAACAAAAAGGGTTCCTCAGTGCAGCAAGGACTGGATGATGATGGATAAGAGGGGACAGGGAATTGCAGGCAGGAAAAAGAGGCGATTATAGGAAGAGGTGGAGAAGGAAGGAGCTGCAGGGATAAGGGAGGATTAGGTGGCTCAAAGATTAAACTTGTGGGTCCAAGGGAATGGGAAGGATGTTGTCATGAAGGTTTCATGGCACCTGGGCACCAGAAAAGGTGCCCATCCTTGCAGGGCATGGAGCCAGGCAGAGGTCAGGCAGCTCCAGCAGAGCAGCAAACAAACAATTTTGCTCCAGCCAGCAGCAAAATTCAGTTGCTACACTGAATTTCTTTAGGAAATTCTTCTGGGCACCATTTTTCTGATTAAAGCTGGATCAGGGATTCTCCACACAGAGAGGAATTTTCTACAGGCAGCCTTTGAGACTTCTATATCTCTGTTCTTAGGCTGTCAAAATCTAAATATTTAGCCTGGCCTCCAGCTGAGTGTGCAGCACGAAGGGAAGGAAAGCAGCCAGGTGGAAACCAGAATGACAGAGCACATTGTGGACCTGCAAGTCAGAGCAAATCCCAGTCAGGAGCAGAGTCTGCTGACCTCAACCCCGGTGAGCAGTTCACTGGGTGCAGCCTTTGAATGACAATTAATGTGTTGGATTAATTGAGAGGCAGAGGAGGAGGTGCCCCAAGAGCTCAGCACAGGATACAGTCCTAGACAGCTGCACAGCCCACAGCCCAAGCTGTCAACACTCCTACTGCAGAATGGGCTGTGATAGCTATCTCTGTGAGCAAAGAGCTGCCTGCCATGAAATGCTGGGGCTCTACAACTGGGAGAAGATCATTCAGTGACTCATCAGTTCATTAGAAAAGGAACTTTCGGGTTGACCAAGCCTGTTCATGAATTTGAGTTGGGTTTTGCTGAATGGTTGAGGTGAAACCACAAGTTTTGGAAGTGCTGAAACATCAGCATTAGACAAGATAAAGCAGTGGTTTAGATCCAAGATTGCTTGCTTGGTTTGGCTCTTGCCAAAACCTGAGACAGATGATGGAGGTATTTTTCCTCATCCATTACCAGGCTGATTGATTTACCAACAGATGCCATAATAACAGATGTAATCTCCTGTCTGAGTAATTCAGAGCACAGATTTGAGCAATCTTCCCCCATCTTCAAGAAATCATGAGTGTGACAGCATGCACAAATTAGAATACCATAATCTGAATGAAAGCACAGGAAAATACCTGATAATAATTCCATGAAAACTGCAAGCTAAAATTCCCTCCCTGGGACTCCCAGAATGAGTATGTATTAGAGGAATCTGTGAATTCAGCCACTGATGACTTGGACTCAACAGATCAACAACCCTTTCAAAATTAGCTGAGTAAAGATGAGACTCTCTCTTGGCTTAAAGTTCCATCTTTATTTTTATGCCAGGAGCCGCAATAGACACAGAAAAGTGTCTTCCATACGTACTTAAAATAATAAATAAATAAATGCATACCTGGATAAACACATATATAACTAAATAAAACTATTCTGGAGCCCAGCAGGGGCAGATTGTCCAGAGTCACCTGATCAATGGAATCACAGGATGGTGTGGAAGGGACCTTAAAGGATCATCTGATTCCACCCCCTGCCATGGGCAGGGCCACCTCCCACTAGAGCAGGATGCTCAGAGCTCCATCCAGCCTGGCCCTGGGCACTTCCAGGGTCACCACTTGCTGTCTTTGGTCCCTGCAATGAGCCAGAGCAGTGTGCTGGGCCAGCCCAAATGCCCAACCAGCCCAGTGCACCATCAGCAGTAATTGAGTACAAGATGCTTTGGGAGAGAGGAAAAGCAACAGCTAAAATAGAGCAGGAATTCACCTGAGTGAATTCCTCTTTGAGTCCAGTCACACCCTGTGATGGTGATGTCCATGATTTAATTGTGCAATGTAGAAAACAAACATTCTTTTCATTTATTTTAAAGGCCGTAGGGTTTGTCTTCCTGGCATGCTCCTTAGTTTGTTGGATTATGGTCTGGATTCATCTCTGCCTTGCTGCCTCCACTCAGTCAAGATTTAATAGGGATCTTTGAAATCTCTTTATTTTGAAATCAGGAGAGCGAAATGGGACTTTTCCAAAGGGGAATGTCCAGTTTATTTAATGCCTCTGGTTCAGGAGAGCATGGCTCCTGTCCTGTCCCTCTCCAGAGATTCCACTGGCATCAGATGAGAGAGCTCCATCCCTGGGACACCTCAGGGTCTGGGCAAACACAGCCTGGCTGGACAGGCCAGCACTGCCTGAAGTCTCAGACCGTGGGAAAGAAGGAGGAAAATCAAAAGCAAGGTGTGGCCTTGCTATGAACCCTGCAGGGCAGCCAGACCCGGAGGGCTGTGACCCCATGGGACAATGGCACAAAGTGCCTGAGTTTCACCCTGCAGCAAAAGCCATTAACAGTGGGCACGGTGGAAGGGGAAGGTGTCTCTGCTGGTTTTAGGGTGAAGCAGCACGGGCAGCTGCAGGACCCTGCCCCACGGGGAACCAGGGCTGCACCCCAGCCCTGCATGCAGAGCCAGCAGGGATGCAGCCCTTCCCCAGGCCAGCCTGGCTGGGAGGCCCTGAGCAGCTCTGCTTGGCCTTCACAGGTTTATCTGAGAGCAGAAAACTCCGAAATCATGAAGAAAAACTGAAATGAAACACTATGTGCTCGTTCAAAGAGCTGAGGCAGCTTTTTAGGTTTGTTTTCATTTCAGCGGATGCCAGGTCATTTGTCATTTTGATGTGTGTTCGTTTTCCCATCCCTACAGATGCAGGCACGGTGAGAACACACCTCAGGCCGCCTGACAGATTTCTGGTGTGGTTTTGTAAGGTTTCCTGAGAATCAGGGGACATTTTCTTGTTTTGCAGCTTGACAAAAACCCACAAGTGCTCTAACAAACAGGTCAGTGCAGGGAGAGGTCAGCCAGGGGCACAGACTGTGGTCAGCTCATCTGCTGGCCCCTGGACAAACCCACGCTGAGGTTCCTGGAGCCCCTCAGGCCTTGGGATGTGCCAGTGAGGTTCTGGACCTGCAAGGAGTATGTGCTTTGTGTTTACCAGCACCTGTGGCAAATACACCTCAGAGCCTCCCACAGGACACCCTGTGTGCACACAATGATGCAGAAGGAACAGGAGGAGGGAGCTGGTTGTGTCAGATGTTCCCCTGGGGCTGGTGAGTTTAGTTTTGAAAGAAAAAAAAAAAAAGCTTTAAAGTAGTTTCTGTTGTTTTTTAATTTTTTTTTTCTCTTTCACTGAGGACATTGGGTGGAAATTATTACAGCAGGAGGCAGGCAGGCTCTGTGAGTGTGCTGAGCTCTGGCCATCCCTGTGCCTCGAGGGTGTGAAGGAATGGGGATGGCAGTGCAGGGAGGAAGGGGATGATGCTTTGGGCTCTGGCAGTGATTTCCTCTGTGAATTGAACTGGTTTGTGTCTCTGTGCTCAGGTTTTGATACAGGTGAAATGGAAATCCCCAGGATTTGGTGTGTCTGAGGGGTTCCAATGAGAAGTGTTTTCCAGCAGATTTGTCTTTGGGAAGAAAAGAAATTTAATGGAAGAAGAGGAAAGATTAGGAATATTTATTTTTCCTTCCTCGCCATGCCCACATGGACACCTCTATCTGGCTGTGCTGCTTTGTAGTAAAACAAGCAAAGCTTTAAGGAAAGGCTTTTTCCATGAAGAAAACCCTCTTCCCTAGGTGGAAGAGAGCAGGGAGAATGCAAAATGCCAGCAAGGTGTGGAGCCAAGGACACTGGGTGATTAATGAACCAACCCCTCTGTGTTGCCCCAACCACAGCACCACACAATGGGCTTTCACTTTCTCCCAAACATCCTCATCCCGAGGGCCAGGCTGCTTTGAGCTGATGTTTCTGTGCTCAGAAAGGGCCTGGGCTCTCTCCAGGGAAGGCACTTCTGTGGAATTTCTGGTATTTCTCTGTCCTGAAGGATGGTGAACAGCTTTGAAACTCCGCAGCCCCTCTTACTCTGCAACGTGTGAAACAACCCTTGAAAGGGTGAAGATGTGAAAAATAATCTCGTCACTCTTGCAAGGACTAAGGGTGTAGCCTTCAAATGATTAAAATGTAAATAACAGCAACGCAATTTATCGCTGTCCACTCCCTAGAAGCAGCGTGAGCAGTGAAGTAAGAGCAGCCAGATGTGAAAACTGGCCAAAAATGATCTGATTTTGACAGCAGCTCTATGTATCCTGCTGGTTGAAGTCCAATAAACCTCATAATAATGTGCTGGCTACCTTCAGCCCCACTAGAAGTCGAAGGGGAGGTCCTGTATCTAAGACTGGCTGAAGAAAGAGCCCTTGAAACGTCTCACCTTGGCCAAGTGGAGATGAAGGCTCCCCAAAAGCCAGGTGTGGTCACAGGGGCTGAATGAGAGCCCTTTGTGCCAGACTTGGGCCTCCCCCGTAGGTCTGTAGGCTTAGGGCTGAATGCAGTTTGAAATCATAAAAACAGGAAAGAGTAATAGGATAGCAGAGTAATAAAATCATCAAACCCCAGAACGGTTTGGGTTGGAAGGGACATTAAAGACCATCCACCACCACGGGCAGGGACACCTCCCACTGTCCCAGGCTGCTCCCAGCCCTGTCCAACCTGGCCTTGGGCACTGCCAGGGATCCAGGGGCAGCCACAGCTGCTCTGGGCACCTGTGCAAAGCCTCACCTACCTCACAGGGAACAATTCCTTCCCAATATCTAACTGAAATTTCCCCTCTTTCAGTTTGAGCCCCTTCTCCCCTGTCCCATCTCTGCAGGTCCTGATGAAGGCTCTCTCTCTCTGGCTGTGAGGTGTCCACACAACCTGCTCCTCCCCAGGATGAACATTCCCAGCTCTCCCAGCCTGTCCCCACAGGGCAGGTGCTCCAGTCCCTTCACCAATTTCCTGCTCTGGACCTGCTCCAAGCCCACGAGGGAACTGGAAGAGTTTGGTGCCAAGACTGCACCGTGGCTGCCTGTGGCTCAAAGGGTGTTTGCAGCAACTCCTGTAAAATGAGCTGTGGCAATTGGAGGGCTGGAATTTTTCTTTCTGGTGAGGCCCATTGGGCAGCTCACCCACAAACACAGCCTTTGGCAGCGTGGTGCCAACTGACAGCCCTGCAGAGTGCAAGGCTTTCGATAGAAATAAACGGGCGAGAGGATTTTTTTCTACTTTAAGGGTGTTTGTTTTCTGTGCTTTAATTTTTTCCAGGAAGAGATAACAGCATCTCAGAACTGATGCACTCCCAACTCTTAAATGCTAGCACTGCTTATTAGCTGCTTGCTCAGTGGAGAATATTCTTCCTTATATAGGTCTTTCAGAAAGTAGGTCAGGGGATTAACGTGAGTACCGGCTGCTAAAAATCCTCTTTGACAGCCTGCCTTCCCTTATTATTTTCTCACTCTGCCCACTGCAGATGCCAACACCTGCCAGCTCCGCTGCTGTTTTCTCCTGGGGTCAGCAGGGATGACCACAAAACGTTTCTCCACTCGGATCCCACAAACAACCTCGGCCCGTTGGTTTTCCTGCTGTGTTTGACCCCTGCCACCACTGGGCTTTGAAGATGAGAGAGGTTGTCTTGCAAAGAAACGTGGCAGTGCCACACCAGCCCAGAGACCGGTGTGACTTGTCAGTGGAAACACACCTGGGCAGAGACAGGCTCGGCCACTGAAGGAGGGAGCACTGGGATGGTTTTTGGGAGCTGCTGTTGGAGAGAAGGGGCAGCTGGGCCGGGGCCAGGCGGGGTGTGAGGAGCTCCCACTGCAGCCCTGCTGAGCAGCTTCGTCTTCTCAATGGCAAGTGCTTCTAGGAAGTTCTGCAGGGCAAATAACCACAGGCATCACCAAAGCCTTCTGTGAAATGTTTGCACTCCACGCCATGTCCTGGGCTCTGTGGCTGCTCTTGGTGCTGCTCACGTTTGTGCTGACAGGGCTTTTCCTGGGCTGTTTACAGGAGATACAGAGCAGCTCTCTGTGACACCCCGACAGTCACACAATGGCCTGGCTGAGCAGGGGCGTTAAGGATCATCTCATTCCACCCCCTGCCATGGGCAGGGACACTTTCCACTGTCCCAGGCTGCTCCAAGCCCTGTCCAGCCTGGCCTTGGGCACTGCCAGGGATCCAGGGGCAGCCACAGCTGCTCTGGGCACCCTGTGCCCTCACAGGGGCACCCTCACAGGAAAGGATTTCTTCCTAATATCCAGCTTAAAATTTCCCTCTGCCACGTTAAAGCCATTCCCCTTTGTCCTGTCACTACTTGCTTTTGTAGTCTCCCATAAGATATATACCCACACATATCCATGTAGTCATGTCACCAATAAAAGATCTAAACCCCATCTTTAGAAGCTCATTTTTTTGAAATAGAAATTATTTATGAGATGAAACAAAACATTGTGATCATATATTCACTTCATGTACACTCTGAACCTGAGCCTGTGTCTGTGTGCACATCCACACCTACCTCAGGAGATGTCTGAGGGCCCTCAGCCCTGGGTGTCCCTGGGTGTCCCTGTCTGTCCCTGGGTGTCCCTGGGTGTCCCTGTGTGTCCCTGTCTGTCTGTCCCTGTGTGCAGGGAGGGGCAGAGCAACACCAGGCTCTACTCCAGGCCCAGCAATGGCCCCAGAGCCACGGGCAGGGATTGATCCCAGCAATTCCCCTGCACAGGAGACAGAACTTCTGCCCTGGGCAGTGCCCAGCCCTGAGCAGAGCCCAGGCAGGCTCCCTGTGGAGTCTCTGTCACTGGGAATATTCCAGAGCCATCAGTCCTGTGCCCTGAGCTCTGGGATGGCCCTGCTGGAGCAGGGAGGTGGCACCAGATGACCCCACCGTGGTCCCTCCCAGCCTGACCCCTCCTGGGCTTCTGTGGTGCTGTGGTTGTGTGAACTAACACAAAGCAAGATTCTCAGTGAGGGGCTTCAGATCTCTTCACGGCCACTTAACAGAGTGATCTCTGTGCAGAAATTCCAAGTGCAGAACAGCCCCCAGAAACCTGCAGTACCTGGGCAGTCTGACCACCTGGGAGGGAGCACAGCCCTGGCAAAGGTCCTGGCTTTACAGCTGGCCTTGCAGCCTCGAAATGAAAAACAAAACAGCTGAAGTTTCTTTGGCCAGTGACAGATGCACAGCTCAGGGCTTTTTTTGCTACAGAAACGTTGAAGTCTCCCCATGTGCTGTCACTTTGCAGTTGGAATGAAATCCCCTTGCCAGCCACTGCCTCCTTGCTGCTATTTCTTGTCCAGACCCATGGCCTGGCAAGGTGCACACACAGTTACCCCTCTGATGTGAGCCCCTGCTGCTCAGACAGCTGAGTGTGCCCTCAGTTTGCTTTCCTGCTCTGTTCCAACTCCGGACAGCCCAGCCCTGGCAGCTGCCTCTGCTTTTGGTGCCTTTGGGATGGAGCTGAGGGAAAATCCTCATTTTTACTGCAGAAGAAAATTGCTCTTCTCCTGTCCCAGAGGTGCTGTGTGTCCCCAGTTTTGCTGCACTGCAGCATTCCCTGGGTACCCACAGGGGTATCCTAATCAGGTGGTGATTGTTCAGTGTTCAGCTCAAAGGAAGAAAATAGATTTTTCCAGCAGCCCGGGTGTCACTAAACCTCCCAAATCAATGCTCTGTTGAGGTGGGAAATTTGTTGAGAAGTGCCAAACTGTAGCAAGGAAAGAAGCTCTGAGGGCACAGATTGATGAGATTTTTCTGTGGGTAATGCAGAACTTGCCAGACAGGAGCACTAAAGCTGGGAGTGCATGATCACTGCTCCTTCATTTGAACTTTGTTCATCACCTGCTCGAGCCTGAGGCACACCACACAAGCTCTGATCTGGGCTGAATCCCTCCCAGGACACAGACACACTCTGCCTCTCCCTTTATTTCCCCCCATGCACTTTGAAGCACAGACATCAGTGATTCTACAGGAATCACAGAACTACTCATAATCACACCTTAACAAGAAAGAACACTGTGCTTTATTTGCTCACCAGAATGGAAGGGGGGATCCATCACAATATTTGGGAGTGCTGGTGATCCCTGAGTGCCTCAGTGTGGGGCTGAGGGCCACAGCAGCCCCA
Source organism: Nicator chloris (assembly GCA_013400495.1). Lineage (NCBI taxonomy): Eukaryota > Metazoa > Chordata > Aves > Passeriformes > Pycnonotidae > Nicator > Nicator chloris. The sequence goes on along the minus strand of WAAE01017766.1, from coordinate 295,466 downwards.
GGCAGTGCTGTCAGCTCAGATCAGCACCTGTTGCCACCTGAAACCTTGGTGGTTTCCTCTTGCTTTCTAAGCTGCCATTTCTGCTGAGCTGGCAGTGCCCTGGGGCCTGAGTGCCAGTGATGCTCCCAGCCTGGAAATCATGGTATTGTTATAATTCTGGTTTATATTCAGATTTAGTTTTATATTGATATGTGGATGGTTGTGGGCAAACAGAAATGGATAATTTTTACATGCATATACACCTCTGCAGCCACATATCCTTTAGAGTTAGACACTAAAGAATTGCAGGATTACAAATATATGAAAAATAGCAAAGCTAAAGTCCTAAGGCATCACCAGGGCCTCTCCCAACTCACAGCAGGTCTCCCAAGGCAAGCAGGAGGAAAACAACCCAAAGGGAACATTCTGCAGAGCAGGGTGGCACAGGGGCCACCACGGCTGTGTCACCTGAAGTGACTCCTTGCGTCCTCCAGCACAGGGGATTTCACCAGGGCAGTTTCTGCTGGGACCTGCCCAGGTTGGTGGCAGGAGGGCACAGCTGAGGGGCCCTGGCACACACAGAGCCCCTGGTGGCAGCTCTGCTGTGGGGCTGATGCCCTCACAGCAATCCAAGGACAGATCCCCCGCTCAGCATCACTGATGCCCTATGGTTTTAGCTTTTATATTTTCCAATATTTGTAACCCTGCAGCTCTTTAGTGCATAACTCCAAACTCCACACACAGTGTGAGCTGCTGCTGTCCCATTTGGGTCACACACAACAATTCCTCTCCAGCCTGGCAATCAAGGACCCCTCACTGCCTCAGGCTGAGAGATGGAAACAAAAGTGACTTGGGGCAGCAAACTGGGGGTAAATGACTTCATTACCTGAAGTGTAATTGGAAGATGAACCCCAATCTGCAAATGGCCCAAACTGATCAAAGTGTGCAAACCTGTGACCCTTTGTGCATTTGGGGTGCAGCCCCTGGGGGGCTTTGTCTGCCCTAAATGTACCTGAAGGCCCTTCCATAAATACACCTGCTTTTTATTCACTTCATCTTGTCTGGCCTCTGTTTTTAGGTTGTGGGAAATACTAAAGGTAAGGAGGCTTTTAGGAGCTGTGAAAGCAGGCTCCAGAAACAGAAAAGGCTGAGAATTTTGAATCAGTTGCAGCTGCAAAGCCTGGAAGTAGAAAAGTTACAACAGTATAGTAAGCAAGGACATGAAAACATTTAAGTTTTAGGTTTGGCTTGAATAAACCTTTAGACTGCAGAAAAATATGCTTAGCAAGATAGTAGAGGGTTTTAAGCTTAAGAACAAAGTATTGTGCATTGTTAATAGAAAGCATACAAGCAAGCATTGTTTGATGCAGTTGTATGTGTGCTTTTATTGATTGGCTAGAACAATTGTCTGTAAGCTTTAGCAATACGCTAGTGGCTGGAAAACTTTTAAAATGTCCTGTACCAAAGAGATCTTGGGCTGCTCTTGGTAGACGAGAGCATGCCTGAAAAGGCATCATCACATCCAAGAGCTGCTCTTCCCTCCAAGGCCAAGTGAGCTGAGGTGGGTTTGGCATAGGGGACATGGTTTGGGCTCAGAACTGCTCAGGGACACCGAAATTTTGGTGGTTGAGAGGCTTTTCCCCATTTCAGTGAGAAGAGTTTGGAGCAGTAGCTGGAGCTGTGAGTGCTTGGAAAGCCTTGTGGAAAGCCAAGAGCAGAGCCCATGAATTCAGGTATAGCCAGGGCTGGGATATATTCACACCAAGGGCTTCAGAGGAGACTCCTCAGGGCTGATGTGAGACTGCCAAACACAGAGCTGCCACCTGTATGGACTTCTTATCATGAAAAAAGTGCAATTCATTTGACTGCTGTGCCAGTGATGCGGTGTGTGTGGGGGTAATTTCCAGGTAGTGTGGTTACCAAAAAGCAGAGGATGCACATAGATTACACTCAAAACAAATAAAAATTATAATCTCAGGGGTTCAACCTAATTTTTACTATTTATTTTCTAGGGAAAAGTCAAATGGTTCAGGATATCAGGCAACTCAGAATATGATTTTTTTACTTTTGTTTCCAATTTCTCTCAGCAATTTACACTTCTGTGGTTGGTCATAACGGAGTTGAAACCTTCAGAATTGTCCTTTAAAACCTTTTTCTAGGGAAGACCTGGTGGGTTTTTTTTGCTGAGTACCTTCTTTGCAAGCAACATTTTATTTCCATGAAAGCATAGAATATCTTGTTAATAAAAAAGTCCCAGCTCTTCCTAAAGCTGTGACTTTTGCAATTGATGTAATGACAAAGTGGAAATTATCTCTCAGACTAAATCTGAATGCTTATGCTCTCTAGTGACACAGCCAGGCATTTTTTCTTTCACTTGGACAAAGCCCAGCCTTTTTCACATTATTTCTCCTCTCACTTTCACAGAATCGCAGAAATAGAAGGACAAGGCATGAAGTAAAGTAAAAGTAAAGAGGCAGAGGAAGGGCGGGGAGGAAATGAGCACTTTGAGTCCTGAAAGTAGTTTCAGTTTAAGCAGGGGAGCAATTTTCAGGTTAGATATTGCTTTTAACCCTCTCTACTGCTCTAAACCCGGGGGATGCCTGTGGCACAGGGAGCCACCAAAGCGGGAGTGAAAGGGATAATCTGCACTGAAACCACCGCGTGTTGGTTTTCCCGCCTGCCCAATCTCTCCATCTGTGTTGGTCTCTTTCTCTCTTTCCTCTTTGCAGCACAGAATTTACAGTAAAAACACAGGAAGCTGAATGATTTCCTCTGAGGAAAGTACCTGACGGAGAGGTGAGGGAGCAGAGTCATCAGCAGCCCCTTGGAGCCCTCCCTGCCCATGCAGTGCTGCCTTGGGGCAGGTGCTGCCTGGGAACAATGCACCTTCGAGGAGGGTTTTGCCAGGTCAGGCAGGCTGGCACAGGAGGATTGGCTTTTCCCTGTGGCAATCCCACAACAAGGAGTCCTGAGGTTGTGACTAACAGCAGCAGTTGGTGATTTGTGATTAACAGCAGATATTTATTTATTATTGTGCCCCCAAACCCTCCCAGGCACAGTCACAGTGCCCACAGTGGCTGTGGGGGCCCCTCTGTGCATCCAGGGAACGTGAGGCTGCCAGGATGGCCCTGGGGATGGACAAAGAGGGAGGGACAGGCACATTTTTAGCTGCCATTCCACACCTGTCCCTTCCCCACAGGCTGCCAGGCAGCCGAGCTGGGAAAGCCAAACAGCAGCACTGAGGAAGGAGACCTGGGCCCCCTCCATTGCAAGACCTCTCGGAAAAGCTCAGCCCAGACTCCCCAAGTTTCAGAGGTCTTGAAAGGGGACTCTTGCCCTAAAAACACCCAAACCCTTATCCTCAGTGTCAGCTGAAAGGGCACAAGTGAGTAACCCTGCAGATAGCATCTCGTGAGCTCCCCACACTTCACAAGTGACTAAAGCTGAAGTGGATTTTTCGGCTGAGTGGGCCTAAAGGTAGGAGTGGAAGGGATGCAGAGATGCTCTGGCTGGGTACAGCACCAGCCTCTTTATTTTGCAATAACTTCCCTCATCCAATAACTCCCACCCCCTGCAGGAAACCTTCCTTTAGCTTGCAGAGCTGTTGAAATGCCTGTGTGTGGTTCCACCTCCCTGCTCCGGCCTCCGCTCGGGATCTCGCTGCCACTGCAGAATGCACCGGGCCTGATTCATTCTGCAGCAGGAACACGATTGATGCAAGCCCGGATGGAGACTCATTCTCAGCCCTGTGGAAATTCCTCACCCAGGCTGCAAGTCAAGCGAAAACCTCACTGTACAATCATCAGGTTGTGTTTCTACTCCTAGACCTTTTGGGATGGAGCCAGGAACAGCTTGTGAGCAGGCGAGGGTGACCCAGAAAGCCGGAGCGGTTCTTACATCATCTTTTATGCTGGTTTTGTTCTTTTGTTTTCTTGGTTTTTTCCTTTTCTTTTTTTGCTTTTTGTTTTTTATGCTGAGAATCATCTTTCCCTCTCACCTACACCAACTCCTTCACCTTTAGATTGAAGGGCTGATTAGGATGTGTGTTTTTCCAGGGCCTTCCAAGAATAAAGAATAAAGATCATCCTAGCAGTTCTGGCTGAGCTTTGCTCGCAGTCTCCTGCTGACAAACCACACCTTGTTTATCAGGACCAACATATGTTGTACACACACAGAGCTGCTGGAGCTCTGCGGGCTGAGGTTTCTGTATCTGCTGGGGAAATCACCAAGGAGAATGTGGAGAAACAAAGGCTGGAGCAGACTTTTCCAAAGAAAATGCTAAGGCAGTGCTGAACAGGGGCTCCAAAGCTGCTGGGCAGTTCATGCTTCCTTCTTTATTTTCATTTTACATTATTTTGTCCCACTTCCCATTAAATAAATGTTATGATTTTGTTAATTCCCTGTGTTTGTAGCACCCTGAAGAATTCCACTCTGCCTTGAGCTCCTGATGGAGTGCAGAGAACCAGCAGAACCAGCCAAGCACCATCTCTGCAATCCCAGCTCTATTCCAGGGCCCTGGGTCATCCTGTCCTCATCTCTGGAAGTCAGAAGTGGCAAGGTACCTGTGAGACTGATGCCACCTCCTTGCCATTTGCTGAGATCAAGCTGCTGCTTGTTGATGACACCTAAACATTTCTATTCTGCTTTCCCTTCTAATCAAGCTCTGCTGGAGAATGTTCAGTGGGTCAAGCACAAAGAGTGCTTGAGAAGGAGGAAAAAAGAAGAGGAAAAAAAAAAGAAAAAAGGTGCTGCCCTTTCAGAGTTTAACAGCCCCCAGGACTAACATGGCAGCTGCAAGAAGGTTTTTCAAGGCTGCAGTTTTGGATTCAGGTAGTGAAGACTGAGACCAGATGAGTAGCAGGGGCAGCCACTGGATGGCTGTGTACTCAATTCCTTGTTTTTCATGCTCTCTGACCCTCAGTTATGCTCAACTGCTCTTAAAGCAAACCAAGCCAAACTTGTAATTTGGATTGAAGGGACATCCTTGGGCAGGAAAGATGGGAAATTTGTGTTTTCTGTCACAAATCACTGGGCTGCTTATTCACTGCTGCAGGCTCAGGTGAGATTCCCTGCCTTTCTGGTGACATTTAGCCCAGCAATGGGTGAGATCAGTTCCCTTGGCTGGAATTGCATCAGGAGAGGAGGTGAGGGAGCTGCACCCAGAGGTGATGCAGCAGATGTGGGTGCTCCAGCTGAGCTGACATCAAGGTATTACTTTGGCAGAGGGAAGGTTTTAAGGTATCTGTCGTCTCCCACATCACCCTGGAGTGCCCTGATCACTGCACACTCATGCCTGGAGTGAGAAACATCCACATCACTTGGCAGCCCAAGTCTCACCTAAAGCCAGGAGATTTAATAACTTGAAAGCTGCCATCAGCTTCAGCCTCACTCCCCCAAATTATGCATCCAGCTGACTTTTGCCCAGCTGGCATGAAGCTTTCACCTCACCCAAACTTAGGTAAGAAATCCAAGCCTCAAGTCTTGCTCAGACTATATTTAAGGTTAGGACAGTGACACTGAAAAAGGAGTTTTCCATCCACTTGTCCCAAAAATACCTCCTGGATACAGTCCTGCCCCCAGAAACCTCTCTCATGCCCCCAGATATCCCCTTCAGTGCCTTTAGGACCTTAAATCTGCCTGAGGAAGTATTTTTTGAAGCCCTTCCTCTCCTGCCCCCTTGAGGCTCCCAAACTGTTTCATCACATTAAGGATGAACACCAGCGCTGAGGTTTGGCAGGTTCACGAACAGATTTCAAATCTGAGCATGTTTTTAAACTCTTCTCATGAGTTACAAACAGAAAAGCAAGAAAAGGCAGTGAATTTCCCTTCCAGGAGCCCGTGGCAGAGCTGCTGGTCCCAAATCAAGCTTGTGTCAGCTCTGAAGGGAGTTTTGGCAGGTCTGACTCCAAGGATTTGCCAGCTTCCCTCTCACAGTGGGGATCACAGAGAATACCAAGCAGGGCATCTGTCAGCGAGTAATTACAGGAAATATCATCCTCCTTTTGTGCAGGGTGTTTGGGTCTTGTCTGGGGCGAGGCACAAACCTGAGCCTGTCTCCAGTAGCTCTTCGGAGCTGCCAAGGTAAATGACACCAGAGGCAGAGCCAGGCAGCTCTGGGATGTTACTAGAAATGAGGAAATCATTCCATAAATGTCACTTCTTCCCCTGACTGTCTGCAAACAGACTGCAAGAGCTTTCCAGCTCCCAGAAACATGGATCCAGTGCCATTTCCTAACAGCTTGGAAAGCATATTTCTTCATTACTGGATTTGTTCTCCTTTATGCTGCCTATCATTTACTGTGCTAAACTCCAAGGAAGGGTGATTAATTGCAGAGAATTAATTTAAAATAGTGCTGCCAATGCTCTGGAGGGTCAAAGGAGATTTATGTTCCCCGTGCAACACAAACAATGCTCAGGAGTGTAACTTCAGCCAGGAGGGAGGCAAGAAACATTTACAAAACAAAGAAGAGGCGTTTGCAAAATGTTTGCAAAATGCAACCTTGAAGTAGGGCAGAGAGACTGGATTAAAACAAGAGATCTTTTATTGTCTTGAACTGCAGAGTGTGATACAGAGGAACTACATGGATTTTCATTCATTAAAAAAAAAAAAGAGCCCTTTATTTACACAAGTGTTCAAAGCTGCCCATGGTACCTAACAACAATTCTGGGTTCTCTTTGTTTTGCTTTGTTAGTTTTTCCCACCTAGATGGAGCAAGCATTGGTCAGTAACACTTAGAAAAACATGGAAGAAGCTTTTGGGCAGGAAAAAAAAAAAAAAAAGAATTCTGTTGTAAAAGAACCCAAATCCTCACAGGCATTTCACTGTAACAAACCCACCAGAATAATTACAACCAGTCACTGACAAAAGGAACAGTTTTCAGTAGGGGCTCAGCAGCCTAATTATTCTCAGTCTGTCTTTATTTCCCCATCTAAGTAAATATATCCTGGACATGCACAAACTCCACATGGATGAAAAAAAAAGGTAGAAATTTATTTAAAAGTAATTGTGCTTTTATTTATTAAAAAAAATTTACAATCAGACACTGTCCTGCTGTGTTTCCAAAAGCATGGTTCTCTTAAAAATGACAAAATGTACCTTATTATTATTATTATCATTATTATTATTATTACTTTGTCTTTATATTAATAATATTAGTCTTATGCTTAAGTTTAAAAACATCCTGCTTTCCCTTCCTGTTCCCTCCTTCTCTGGGATACTTGATATATATATAAAGAAAGGCATTCAAACCACCAATTCTTTTCACTTATAACTAATAATAATAATAATGATAATAATGATAATAAATCTTACACATTTCTGTGTGTAAAATATGGCTGGTTCTAAAACAAACTACCAATGTACAAAGCTGTTCTCCCTCCCCTCCCCTGGGCCACCCAAGAGATCCTCAGACGTCGGAAGAACTTTATCCCAGACGCTTTCTGGCAAAAATAAAATAAAAACAAAACCTAATAAAACGACACAGAACCCTTGAGATCGTTGTCTTTGGTGTGGAGGACGTTCCTGGCGGGCAGCAGGAGCTGCTCTGCTGGAAGCTCTGGGATGCTTTAAGGCTTTTTTTTTTGTTCGGAATGCTGCAAAGCCTCTGTCGGGCCACGGGCCACCCACGCTTTGGTACCAGTGCCAGCTCCTCACACCCGCAGGCCAGCGATGCCAGAGGGTCTCCCCACACCCCTGTCATGCCCCCAGCCCCTGCCCGCAGCCCCCCGCGCTCTACGCTCGCTTCCGCCGCCCCTCCAGGTTCCGGAAGCTGGAGGGCCTCAGCTTCATCTCTGCAAACTGGATGGAATACTCGTGGCCCTTCCAGTGGAACCAGTTGACGCCCTGTGGAGGCAAAGGTGAGAGGTGGGAGGTCACGATTCCAGCTGCTGCCCCTGGTTCAGCCCTGGGGAGGTTTCTGATTTGGGCACAAAGTGGGGGAGCTTTGGGAAGCCCAGGGGCTGTGGAATGTTCAACCTCTACAAGCCCACCCACATGAGGTCGCAGAATCATGGAAACGCACAATGGATTGGGCTGGAAGAGACCTTAAAGATCATCTTGTTTACCCCTGGTGTGGGCAGGGACACATCCCACTGTCCCAGGCTGCTCCAAGCCCCAGTGTCCAGCCTGGCCTTGGGCACTGCCAGGGATCCAGGGGCAGCCACAGCTGCTCTGGGCACCCTGTGCCAGGGCCTGCCCACCTTCCCAGGGAAGAATTTCCTCCCAGTATCTCATCTAATCCTATTCCCTGGCGTTTTGCAGCCATTTCCCCTTGTCCTGTCCCTCCATCCCTTGTCAATTGTCTCTCTCCATCTTTCCTCTCTGCTCCCTCAGGCCCTGCAAGGCCACCCTGAGCTCACCCCAAAGCTTCTCCTCTCCAGGCTGAACAATCCCAGCTGTGCCAGCCTTTCCTCCCAGCAGAGCTGCTCCATCCCCCTGATCCCCCTGGAGCCTCCTCTGGATCTCCCCAGCAGCTCCAGGTCCTTGCAGTGCTGGGCCCAGGGCTGGGGCAGCTCTGCAGGTGGGCTCTCAGCTGAGCTCAGGGCAGAGGGGCAGAATCCCCCTCCCCTGCTGCCCAAGCTGGGGCTCAGCCCAGGGCAGGGGGTTCAGGGCTGGGGCAGGTCCAGCTCTGAGCCACAGCACCCCCAGGCCCCTCTGCCAGGGCTGCTCCATCTGCTCAGCCCAGCCTGGATGGATCCCAGGGCTTGTCCTGACCCAGGGGCAGCTCCTTGAGCTTGGTCTTGTTAAACCTCTGTCCCTCAGAGCTGTCCTTCCTTGCATGGATTTCATGGCAGGAAGAACATTTTTGTTTCACACATTGAAAACTACAATTATTCCTTGCACACTTGGGATATTCCTTAGAAAATCAGACAAAGCCAACATGAATTCACCAGCTGATGTTAAATTCTTTTTTTGTGAACAACTGCCCATATATTTCCCTATGCTCCTGGAGAGTGGGAGGAGAGGATGTTGTGATTTTTGGCTGGCTGAACCATCAGAAAAACCCATAACTGCAACTCCCCTTCCTCTCATGCATTAGAGAAGCCTCCAGACCCAAACCCACCTGACTATGGCTGTTGTCACCATATCTGCCCATCAGGTTGACTCGGTGACAGTTCTTGTACCAGAAAGCTCCTTTGTATGACAGAGCACAGTTGGTGATGGCAGAGTCGTGGTCCTTGTCAAAGGTGGAGAAGGACCTTCCATTGTGGTAGGTCATGGAGTCACCTGGGTGGGGGCACAAAGAATGAGCAAGGTCAGTGGGTTGCCTGGTTTAGATTTCTTAGGTGTGCCCATTCTGCAGAAAATATTTGGACTGTGCCATGCCTTGTCTGCATCCAAAGTTTTAAAAATTGACTTGTTTTAATACAGAAGGAAATGCATAAATTTTGTTATTGCAGGCAGGTCAAAATATTTTTCAGGTGGTCTGTAATCCCCAATATATGAAGCTTTTTTTTCATGCAGTTCTATTTCTGCACTTCTTGCTAAAAGCTGGATTTTACAGTGTGGACAAGCCAAGACCAAAGAGATGTTCACAAGGAAGGAATCAAGACCAAAGGAGTCTCCACACTGATCGAATCCTACTCATGGTAGCAGCTACTACTACTCTGCACCAGAGAATTTGCCTTAAATCAGAGAATCATGGACTGGTTTGGGTTGGAAGGGACCTTAAAACTCATCCAGTGCCACCCCTGCCATGGGCAGGGACACCTCCCACTGTCCCAGGCTGCTCCCAGCCCCGTCCAGCCTGGCCTTGGGCACTGCCAGGGCTCCAGGGGCAGCCACAGCTGCTCTGGGCACCCTGTGCCAGGCCTTCTCCACCATCCCAGGGAATAATTCTTCCCAATATCCCATCTAAATTAAATAGACATTAATTCTGCTGCTGCATTTCCTTTGTATCTCTGTAGTCTGGGTGAAAGCTCCTGTGTCGGTCACAGGGCAGAGCCCACACCCACACCTCTGCTCTGCTTTATGCACCCAGCAGTATGAAGTTATCTCCTTTTAAGACATATTGTTAAACTGGATTTATCTCTTAATCCTTTGAAGCCCTGAGGAGGACTCACCCAGAGCTGCAGGCTTTGCCTCAGTATGATTACAAAAGGCAGATGATTTGTTCAGCAAAATTATAAATCACATTACAGCAGCGCTTTGCTGCAAATTCTACTGACAAGAAAAGCAGCTGTGCCAGGCTATTATTGGCTGTATAAATGACAGTGAAGATTGGCCAAATGAGATATATTGTGCTTTAATACACTTGTTTCAATCCTGCCATGAGCAGGCCGTAAAACACGGCACCGAAACGCCCGGCGGACATAAAACGGAAACGCAAAACACATCGACACGTTCCATTTTCAAACTCCTCCCGCAGGAGAGGTACCTGCTGATCCCCGCCACCCCCACGGGGTTACCTGGAGTCGGCGGGGCGGAAATGAGTGATTAGGAGTGTTACAAGGAGGAGGAAAAGTGGCCGCTGGCTCCCACCTGCTGTGCCGCTGTAGCCGTCCACGCGCAGGCGGTACCGGCTCTTGGCGTCTCCCACGCTGAAGCGGTCGTACACGGCGTAGGCCGTGTCCCCCTTGTCCCTCAGGTCCACCCGCAGCTCGTACTGGCCCTGAGAGGTGATTTTGTGCAGGTTCTCCAGGCCTGTGAGCGGAAAGGAACGTTTGTCTTGGTGGCGAATGATTTTTTGCCTTTTTTCTTTTCTGCGTGTATTCCTTACACATCTGTTTGGAGCTCTGCAGCATGTTGCTGTGTCCATGGCTAGTTCTCCCAGTGCTTTTCCCGAGGCAGAAAGACAAAACTCATCCCAAAGGCCCTATCCCACCTTGGTTCTCCCTGGGAACCAAGGCCAAAACCACCGCTTTGAGACACATTTTCACCAACAAAGTTCAGCTCCATCTGAGGGGGGAGGATTTAGACAGGGCTTGAGCTGGGGGAAAATTGCATCACCACTTGTGCTCCTAATTGGTGATTTTGTCAATTATGCTAATTTGCTAAACTTATAAAACTGGGTTCACCCCACGGGGGGGCTTTTGTGGACATTTTCCATATTTACCCCTAGAGCCTTTCAATAAAGACCACACTTTACATCGCCTCCTATACTAATATTATCTCAAAAGCATGTTGTTTTATTTCCAGGTTCCTTAAGGCATCAGTCTCTCCATGTTTTTTTTCTCAACCATGCCATTATTCCATAAATGGGGCCAGGCTGGACTGAACAAATAGAGCAGGACACCAGCACTGGTGAGGATACTGAGCTGGATCAGTTCTAGGATGATGTCAGCACAAAAGCAAATAAATAATCCCAGGCTGTCTGTGAGAGATCTTCCCTTCAAATCATAGAAACAGGTTGGGCAAAACAATCAAAGTTGTGCTGTGTGATCATGATCACCATCATCATCTTCCATTTACAACCAGAAAACCCGGCACAACCTTTGAAAATGTGCAGGTTTTACTTCTATTTTACCAAAATGTGTGTTTATGACTTCTATTCGTCCTGCTTTTCCGCTCTGGATCGTAAGCCTTTGCTGCTGGGGGTGTCCCAGGAGGACAGGAAGCAGAACCTGCTTCCCAGGTCACCTCTGGGTTCTCCCAGAGCCCCAGTGGGCATCGGGTGGGTTCATTTGGTGACCCCAGCATGGCACCCTTGAACTGCAGCTGGAGGGACTGGCTGGGCCTGGCCCTTTCAGTCTCCCTCACAGAGGGTGTCCCTGGCTCCTTGTCTCCTGTTCCCCTTTACAAATACTCCTGTCCACTAAATGGAGGCCTCTAAGCGACTCCTGGACTTTCCGGCTGAGTTTGTGGTTTGCTTTTTTTTTTTTCCCCCTCAAAAATACAAATTCTCAGCACCTACCTATCCAGAATTCATCCTTAGGATCTCCAAACCCTGCCACGTAAGTATTCCAGTTCTTGTAGAAATCTTGCTTTCCATTCTGACGCCTCAGGAACACCTAAAAGCAAGAAATGTTATGGACAGGCTGCCCTGGCCAGAGGGAAGGAGCTTTTACAAACACAGGGCTCAGCCTTGCTCCTGCCCTGCCTTTACCCCTCCCTGCAGAGTCTCACTGACTTGCACCCAGGCTGTTGGATGCTCCACGTATTTTTTAAGTCTCCAATTTCTCTGTTGGGTTCCCAGGCTCCTCTGCATGACGTGGCCTCTCGGCTCCTGCTCTCTGCCTTTTTAAACCCATCCTGCACTTCTGGATTTCTCAGCCAAGGGTTTCTCTATCCCCTCATCTCCCAGCCAAGCACTCCTCCAGCTCCTCCTGCCTTGCTGTGCCCTGGGTCCCTTTGGCATGTTCAGATTTGGGGTTGTCAGTGTGGAGAGGTGACATTTTACTGCCATTCCTTTGTTGTCTGGGTGGGATGTGTCCCTTGCACAGTGGCTTTGGAAGACACTGCACCCCTGGCTGCTGAACAAATGCTTCCCCTGGGCTGTGCTTTAACCTCCCTCACTCTCAGAGTCAGTTCAGCCTCCCCTCTCCTTGTTGATTATTTAGCAAATGTGTTATCCAGTATGGTCATGCCAGCAGCCCTCACACCAGTGGAGAGGGACCAGGGCTGAAACCAGGGGTGTGACCCATCCCTTGGAGACACCTCTCTCTCCTCCAGCTACAGAAAGAGCTGGCAGCCCTGTTGTGGGCACTGGAGTGTCCCAGCCAGGGTAAATGTCCCCACATTTATGGACAACACAGCCCTACTGTGATAAAAACAGTCTGAGGGTGCCTGGGGTGAGCAGGGATGGGCAGGGATGGGATGGGCAGGGATGGGCAGGGATGAGATGGGATGGGATGGGATGGGGATGGGATGGGGATGGATGTGCTGCCCCTGTCCCCATACTCACGATCCATCCGCCCCCGTCCTCGCCCATGTCACAGAACACTTGCAGAGGCTGAGCCTTGTCCCCGTTCAGGTAAATTGTGTAGAGCCCAGAGGTGGCTTCTCCATTCAGCAGGGCCTGGGAGCAGTCCTTGGGGTAGGGATAGAGGAGGCCAGCTGCACACACAGGGAAGAGAAAGCATTCCTTAGGAAATCAGACCCCAGGAACAGGTTTGTAATTGCATCCTGCATACAGAACATCCACAGGATACAGCTGATGAGGTGAATTCTTCTTTTGAGTGTGGTTTTTCACTGTCTACACTTCTGGAAGTGCTGGGAATGTGAGATAACTACTCCCTGCTAGGATGGGAGTGCATCCTCCAGCTAAAGACTGAAATTCAGGAGCTGTGTTACAGTAACTTTGGGGGAAAACCAAATCTATTGATCTCTGATCATGTGACAGGAAAGGGAGGAGGGATACCAAGACAGGACTTCAATCAAAAGTAAATCATTTGTGACTGTTTTGCTAGTGAGGACAATATTAAATGTGTTACAGAGCTACACTTCTAAAAAACAAAGCAAACAGCATCAGTTGAAACTACAGGAAAATGTTATTAAGCTTTTCTTTCTGACAACAAGGCAATAAAATTATTGCAGTCAGAACACTTTTAAACATCCCAAAAAGAGCTTTTCTTTTTTTCTTTTTATTCACTCAGGTCATTAATTTTTCCAGCCAATGAAGTGTTGTTCCTGGTGTGTCCTTAGGAGAGTTTTTACCCGTGGCTTCTCACAGAGTGGCTGCTGGTCCTCGCCAGTGTTACACATCCCTGCCTGTGCTTCAGCTCCAGAGAATTTCACAGAATCATGGCACTGTTAAGGTTGGAAAAGACCTTTAAGATCATCAAGTCCAACCATTAACACATCCCACCATCATATTCACCACCATGTTCCCAAGTGCTCCCTCCACAGGTTTTTTGAATACTTCCAGGGATGGTGACTCCAACACTACATATTCCTATTCTTTAAAACTTTCTCCATGAAGAAATTTTTCCTGATATCAAATCTAAACCTCCCCTGGTGTGACATGCAAATTTCCATCAGCTCTGGGATTTGGAGAAAAGTGACTCTACAGGGGGCTCCTTTGGTGCTCCCCTGTCACTAAATTGACACAAAAGTGTTTTTAGAGTTGAGGCCAGGCTTGAGCCTCTGCCTGAATGAGCCTGACACTGTTCACATGGCTGAAGGCACCTGGTCAGTCCCTGCTCAGGGTCAATTTGCCAAACATCACCTGAATACCCCCAGATTTAATTCCTCTCCTATTTGTGGGTGTGTTGGTGGAGTTCATCCTGCCCTGCACAAGCAGTGGCAGGGCAGACTTGGGGCTGGGTGACTTCTGGCTGTCCTTGGGCTGAAGTTGGTGCCAGCAGCAGGAGGGGGAGTGGGAAAGACTGGAGGTCCTGCTGGGCCTGAAAGGCTGAAAAGTGGGAAAAGTGAGACAAATGACAGGCAACGTGTCACAGCTAATACTGAACAACTCCTTTTTTAAACGTCAGCTGTGAAGTGACCTCCAGAGAAGCCAATTTATCCTTGCAGAGCTGTCCTGTTGGGCTGGAGCTGATGTGCAGAGGGGCTTTGAGGCAGCCCATCTCAGAGAGAGGAGAAAAACCTGCCCAGAAATGCATCTGCTCAGCCCCCAGCACTGATCTGTGTGTGCCTTTGTGCTTTGCCTCATTTCAGCTCCAAACTCAGATTTGTTTTCCTAGCTCGCTGGGATCGATACGGGGCGAAATCAAGGTGTCAGCTGGATTGTAAAGAATTCCTGCTGATATTTCACATGGGGAAGGCAGGATGTTTCACCTGAGAAAGGACTGTGAGGGTGATGTGGCTGGATATTGGAATTTCATCCTGCCAAGGGAGAACAGATCTGGGGGAACAGGGGCTTTGCACCAACACTATAAATGGATTAAAACCTTGTGTGAGGTGTGTGTGCTCTCACAGCAGAGCTCAGCTCTGTCCTGAGGGCAGTAATTTGGATTATTTTAGCTGTGTTCTAATGTCCTTACTGGTGGTGAAAATGGTCTGGATGGTTTTGCTCCTCAGGGCCCCACTCAGGGCCTGCAGTTTCACCGTGTACTGTGTGGAGGGGCTCAGCTCTGTCAGGCTGTAGGAGGTTGTCTCGGGGTCTAGGACGAGTTCCTATGGAGAAAGGAAATCATACAGGGAAATCTCAGAGAAATAAATCATAATGACCAGATTGGTTACATATTTCAGCCTGCCACATTATTTTTTGTCATAATTATTGATGGTCTCTTTAACCATCTAGATTAATTAATATGAAGCTACTCCTCCAAGATTTTTACCAAGCTAATCTTTCAAAGTTCAATAAAGCCTGCCTGGAAATGAGTGTTTACCATCATAATGTACAAGCTGGGAGGTTTAAAAGCAAGGCAGCATAAATGTTTACATGCCCTGAACACAGAGACTGTGAAATTCATAAAAAACAGGGAAGCTCTTCCTTTAGGACAAGTAAATGTTACATTCCAGGCTTCAAAAGGCTGTTTGGCTGTGACATTAAAAGACTGATTTTCAGTGTGCTTGGGGAATTTGCCTTCCTGAAAATCAGAACTTCTTCTGATGTGCCAGGGTGGGCATCCAAAATTTTCTTTTTGCTGGGATTCCCCATATTTATATTTAAGCATTTAGTGTAATCTAATTATATAGGAACAAAATAAAATTGTAGGAGAATAAGAGGCACTTCCACAGGCAGTTCATCCTTCCTTAGACACCCCTTTGCACAGGGATTCCCCTGAGTTTAGAAGAATCAATCATATCCTTTGGGGGTGTGAGTTTACTCCATGACACCTGTTTGGAACACAGGAAAATGTTTGTGCTTTTATCTGCATTGTGGAAGGATGAAAGGCAAAATTCAGGCTGCAACGGAGCTTCTGTTTCAGGATATAATGTAAGAAAGTCCTTTAACAGCTTCTGAATGCATTTGTGTTCAGTCTAGCCCTGAAAGGGGCAGACAGTATTTTTGAATTGAATGTTTAAACTAAGGCACAATTAAGGATTATGTGTGCACACTTCAGAGCATCTCCACTGCCCAGATCTGAGGCACAACCCCTCAGGTTTATTTACCTTGACTCTGCCATCAATGGATTCGTAGATCAGCAGATATTCAGTGACTGGAGCACGGGGAGGCCTCCAGCTGATCACAGCAGCTTCTGACTGCACCTCAGTGGCACTCAAATCCCTTGGAGCATCCAGCCCTGCAGGAGGCAGCACAGCAATTACAGTCACATCCATACAAAGTTAATTCCACAGGCTATCTTGTGGGCCATATATTAAAACGAGCCAGGAAAACAAACCTTCTCTCCAGAGAAATTTGAAATGAAAAAACACTTCAACCTAAATTTTGTGGTTAAGAATTAATTTTCCCATTGGTCGTTTAAAATAAAGGTGTTAACTTTATCTAAGTTAAAATATTGGCTTGTTCCAGGCACTTTATTTTATTTTTTGCACTGAAATGTCTTTTGAGACAAAATTGTGCATGGCATTATTTCTCACAAGAAGACAGATTGGTATTTATATATTCCCAGGAAATAAAACTTTGGTTCCAATGATGCTTTTTTAGAATAGGAAAACATTTTAGAATAGGAAACCTTTTTAGAATAGGAAAACTTTTCCTGCTTGGTCTGGCTCCAAGCTCCAGCTTCCCTTCCCCTGTGTGACTATAGGAGTGGATTGGTGTGGCTCCCTAATGAACACCCTGGGACAAGCCAAGGCAGGAAAATGAGAAACATCCCTGATTTCATTGATGCTCATGGAAAGCCACGAGTATGAATCCAACTGGGGAACCTTTAGTAGCCAACACCAGCCCCCAAAGAAGAGCTCTGCCCCAGCTCTGTGTGAGGATCTGCAAACTGGTGACAGAAAACCCCCTCTGATCAGCCACACCGGGCTCCCACCAGAGAAAGGTTGATGCAAACGCTGTGGAAATTTGGGTCTCCAGTGAAAAAGGCACCAGAGGAACACAGGGCAGGTGGGACTGTGTGGGAAATGGATTTGTAGAGAATTCTCAAAGCCTGACAGAAGGCTCACACAGTATGTACCTGTATGCAAACTTCGAGATAAAAAATGCTGACGTAGAAATGCCATGGGATCGGACAGACATTGAGAGAGAAATGGAACTAGAAACAAGTTTGAAATGATGGCCTTGCAACCAGAGTAGAAACTTTGGAGAAATAGAGCTATGAAAGATGCATTGTAGTAGGACCCACGAGGGGTAATTTTAGATGATTGGCTTTAAGGCATTTACAGCATTGTGTGGCAAAGCTGACAGGCCAAGAAACACTTATACATATTGTAATTAGGAAATAGTTTGGCTTCTGATAGTGATGGCATGAACTGTAACATCTGTGCTGTCTCACCCTTCACATGAGACTGAAAATGAATAAAAGTCTTTGAAACACCTCTCAGTTGCCCCATGTCTGGGTCAGAAGAAGGGAATAATCCAACAGGACCGAGAGGGGGGGCAGCTCTGGGGAGGCAGGGGCAGCTGCGGGGGGGCAGTGGCAGCTGCGGGGCGGCAGTGGCAGCTGCGGGGCGGCAGTGGCAGCTGCGGGGCGGCAGTGGCAGCTGCGGGGCGGCAGTGGCAGCTGCGGGGCGGCAGTGGCAGCTGCGGGGCGGCAGTGGCAGCTGCGGGGCGGCAGTGGCAGCTGCGGGGCGGCAGTGGCAGCTGCGGGGCGGGAGTGGCAGCTGCGGGGAGGGAGAGGCACCTGTGGTGAAGCGGGTGGAGAGGCTCTCGCTGCGCTGCGCGTCCTTCCGCGCGTGGATGCTGAGCGTGTACTCCGTGGCAGGCTGCAGCCCCTGCAGGTCGTACTCCACGGTGTTCCCCGGCACCATCTGGGTCACTTCTGGCTCTGAGGACACGACACGGAGGAGATGTTGGTATCAATCAGACACATCGCCATGTGCTCAGCTCCCTGCCCCACTCACTGATTGTTGTGTTCCACTATGTAGTTAGATTATTTTGTTATTCTATTGCGCTGGTGGTTTGTGAATTAGACACAAATAATTTTATATTTTGCACACCCCCTTTTCTCCTGGTATGTGATATTCCCTAATTTGATCCCTCCCCACGCCTCCTCCTTCCCTGGGTCAGCTCCCAGTGGTGATGGTCCCTTTCCCCCGTTTCCTCCGAGGGCACAAAACCCTTCTGCCAGGTGGAAAGGACCTCTGTCCTCTCCTGGAGCTGCTGGTTTCACAGTGAGGGTGTGGGACATCTGTCCCGACAGGAGAGAGCGTCTCAGTCTAGTGTCAGGGTGACCCCCAGGGTCCAGAGCCAGCCTGGTGGGACCCCGGAGCAGGGACACACATACGGCAACCGATTTATTTCATTCCTGGTTGGTGCAAGCGTAAAATAATGAAAGCCCAGAGCCCGTGCCTGACACCTCTGACACCTCTGCCGAGCCTGGGTTACACCAGAGCCCTTTCTCTAAACGTGTGAGCTCTCTCTAGTGTTCACAGGAATTATAACACCGCTTCTGCTTCCCAGGGATCTCCCTTACCCCTGTTCACGGCTGCAGCGAGAGTGCCGAATTAAAACGATCCGTTTTTAAATGCTCCCAGCAAAGCCGCTCCTCCAAATCTCAGCCCCGAGGCTGCCGGAGCTCCGGGAGCGTTCGGACAGCGCTGCCAGGGGTGCCCAGGGTGGCATTTTTGGGGTGTCTGTGCAGGGACAGGGGCTGGGCTGGGTCATCCTAAAGGGTCCCCGCAGCTCTGGATATTCTGTGATTTTCCTGGAGTTACAACGAGCACCTCTTGAGAGCTTTAAGCCTTCAGCTCCCCAAGCCACTCCCAACTCCTCTCACCTTCCTGAGAAGAGTAGGACACCACGTAGTTATCCACAGCAGCAATTGCTGGCTGCCAGGTTGCCAGAGCCTCCGAGTCTGTGATGTTCACCACCACCAGGCCTGAGGGGCTGTCCAGAGCTGGAAGAAAAACAGATTGAAGGAATTTGACAAACACTCTGTGCAATGCACCGCTGTAAATTCATGAGAGAAAATGCCCAAAACTCAGTGCAGCTTTTGTGGCTCCCTTTGGAGCAGTGGTGTTCTGCAGGAAAGATGTCAGTGCCTGTGAAGAGACGCCAAAAACCTCCACTGGAAAGGGGGGTCAGTGCTGGAAGAGATGGAAGTCTGGGAACAAACAGAGCTGACCATGTTCTCAGATCACCCTTGATGCCATCGATCTCAACAGCTCTGTCAAAGCTGACATATTTCTCTCCGAACCCTGAGATCTGAGTTGTTTTTTAGAGAAATTTCAGGAGACAGAGCTGGGAAAAATAACCAAAGTGACGGCAGCTGATGGCCACTGTGACCTTCCTGCAGCTTGTTTGGAACCAATCCCACAGCCAGCCAGGCATCCAAAATCCCCACAGGTCCTGCCCTGCCTCCTCACAGCACTGTTTTGCACACAGATTTATGCTCTCCCTGAATTAAGATGGATCTTTGCCTCCAGAACAGCTGGAATGGGTTATAAATCTCCATCATTATCCAATACTCATCATCTTGTTCTTTGCCTCAGCTCTCTGAATATTTGTTAAACCTCCCCAAAAAATACCAGGAGGGGTCAGCAGGAGCAGAGTGGAACCTCATTTCCTGCAGGCATATTTAAAGAAAAAGTCCAGAGACAGAATACTGAGAAAAATATTGAGAGAATGTTGAAGAAAAAATCAGGAGAGAGAATGTTTTTATGTTTAGAACAGTCTGGAACCTGGGACATGTGAAGTCCACAACAGAAACTGCTCTGAACTGCTCAGCTGAGCTGTCCCTTTGCTCCCTCATCTCAAAACCAGCATTAATTTTAAAAAAGAACCAAACAAACTTCTGGGTTTTTTTTCTGATTAATTAGACCTGTAAATACATGAATTGTCTCCATCTCACAGGTGTATTTAGCATTTAGCAAATGGGAGCCTGACCAAATTTACAAGTTCCATCCTCATGTAAAAGGCAAAGGCAAGGCAAAGAAGGAGTGGGAAAAGAGCTTCCTACAGTTTGTGTGGGCAGCAAAAATGGGACCTTGGTGGGCCTGCAGCTCCAGTCCCTGAGTCTCTCCTGCAGCCCAGATGATCCATTTAAAAAGCTGCTATTTCCTGCTTTTGTATTGTTACCTGTTTTCAGGATGCCAGAGAGGGGCTCGCTTTCTTCAAAGCCTTTCACAGAGATGATGCTGACATTGTAGTCCACACCTGGGACCAACTTCACCAGCTTGGTCCTTGTCTTGCTCCCTTCGACGGTGACAACATTTGGAGTGCCTAGGATGAGGCCAAATGCCAAGGGATGAGTGACACAACACTCCAGGAAATGCTTGAAGGGTGTTTTTCAAGTTAAAGACATTATGGCCACCATGGATGTGCTTCCACAGCAGGAGATGAATTTTCCCCGGTGAGTTACAACCACTGGTGTCAAATATTGTTGTCATAACACTTAAATTTAAATCACTGGTTTGCATTCAGTAGGAAAAATTAACATTTTTAGTGGCAGGTGTCCCTGTCTGTGACAGGGAGTTGAAATGAGATCAGCTTTAAGGTCCCTTCCTATACAAACCATTCTGTGATTTCTGTTCAGAAAAATAACATTTCCCAGACAAGGTGTGAGCAGAAACCCCAGCAGTCTCTACATGGGGGTTCAAACACCTTGAGGACAAGATTTGCAGTTTAGATCTGCCTTGATTGTGGTGAGGGCTGGAAGATTCTCCCTTACCCCCCTCATTCAGAATAAAGGTACAGTACATGTTATTTTAAAAGGTGCTCTGTGTGTGGCTGAGGACTTAGCACCCATATTTGCTCCAAATTCTGGATTTATTCCAGGAAAGCACTTAGACAGGTGCCTAACTTTATGACTGGATTCCTTTTCTTCTGTGGGACCACTATATTTCAAGTGGCACATGTGCTTCCAGGCTATATTGTCTAAAGATCTAAATCTTTCCTTGTCTCAGTCAACAGCAAGACTTTTTTTGGTACTGATGTCTTTAGTGTTTGTTCTTTAGCTGTTTCCCTTCAGAGATGTCCCTAAATTAGGTTAAAAATCTGTTGAAGTAGAGGAAGTTTTTGAAGTTGAACACCAAACCAGAATGAGACAATGTTGGGGAGCACTGAGTAAATCACTGCCTTGAAAAATTGTTGTCACTATGGATTAGGATTATTATTTCTAAGGCAATCCTTTTCAGTGTGCCCAGCTCATGAAGTGCCTACAAAATAATGCCAGACTGGAAACTAATCCTTGCTGAGGGGGTTCAGACAGAGACTTATTAGGAGTACAACCACTCCAGCATCCACCTCTGAGCTGCCTTACAAGCCCTGCCCGTGGGATGTGGACGCGGTGCCCAAAGGTGACAAAGGTTGGCTACACACCCTCATTCCTGAAGAAAAAAAAGAGCTGATCTGTGCCAGATCACCTGGGAGATGCCCTGAAAGGAGGGGTGGCAGCCCAGCAAAGCCTCCCTGCTGTCCCTGGCAGCCCCTGCCCTGCTCACCTCCCGTGACGGGGACGTAGGAGATGCGGAAGGTTTCCACGCGGGAGCGAGGGGGGATCCAGCTGACTGTGGCAGCATTTTCCGTGATGTCAGAGAAGGAAATTCCCTTGGGAGAGCCAACCACTGCCAGGGGAGAACAGAGAACACACCACACGGGAAGGAAAGGTAAATAATTTGTTTGTGAGCCCTTAGTGCTGGAAAACTGATTTGTTTTATCACGAGCTGGTGCTGTCAATGTTCTGCTCTGAACAACGTTAATGCAGGGGGTACAAAACTGAAGGGTTTTATTACAGCAACAACCTCTTGAGTCCAAATTTTCCTTTTTTTCAGGACCATTCTAGTATTGCACAGGTTACAAATACCCAACGTGTGTCTACATACAGAAATAACAGAGATTTCAGTGCTGTAGAAAAGCACAGAAATGACATTCTGCTACCCATGGGATGCTGTATTTAAGATTTTTCTCTAGCCCAGTTTCACTTAGAGGATTCTTAGACCTTCCACAGGGTCCCAGAGCCCTCTGTGACACACAGCAATGACAGCCATGGACAGATCTCTCTTCCTGAGCATAAAGTTCCTAATGCAGGAAGCTCCAAGGAGACCTGGACCCAGGTGTGGGAGTCCATCAAGGCTCCTCTCAAGGACTCACTCCTGGAACTTCTCGTGGCTTTAAACCAGCAGCAACAAGACTTTCCTCCTGGAATCTCTCTCTGAGCCTGTGATTTTTCTTTCCATCCAGAGAACATCCAAGTACAACCATCATGAGGAAGGCACCCGTGGCTCCACTGCAGCTCTTTGTCACAAAACTCAGCCTTTCCCTGTCAAATCCTGAGCACTGCACTTGCCCATGTAAATTCAATCAGTAAGCTGGGCAAAAAAAAGCCCAATTTTTTCCAAAAATAACCCAAACTTGAACCCAACATGCATCTGAAACACTCCAGTTGGAGGCTTAATTAAGATCCTGCTGAACAAGCATGGAAAAGGCTTTGGAAAGATGTGGTAAAGGGAGCTGCCTCTTCCAGGTTTACATTGAGCACCCCACTTCCAGTGTTTCCAGCTTTTTTGGCTGTAACCAAAACAACCCTGAGGTATTAAAAAACAAACAGCACACACAGAGCAGGCCATTAGTTCAAAGAGGAGAGATCCCAAACAACAGCCACATGAAGAGGAGTGGGGACAGGCTGAGGGCAGGGGAAGGGGGGCAAGAGGAAGACAAAAAAAAGTAGGGACTGGGCTTGAAATAGCTTGGAAAGAACGTGCCTGCGGGAAAGGAGTCAGAGCCTGTTTGTTCCATGTGTCCCCAAAGCAGCAGGGCACTAAATCAACTGAAAGACAAGGAAAGAAAAACAACTGAGCTCCCAAGAGCAACGTAAATTATGTCTCTGGAGCTCACTGGAAGTGTTGTGTTGGTGGGGTTTGCTCACGTGGACGAGCCAAGGGAAGAAAAGAATTACAGACGAGAAAGGGAGCAAGGTGGGGCTGGAAAAGCTAAAACACAAAGAGGTGCTGCTGATTTGAGTACAGGCTGAAGAAAATCGGAGAAAATAAAGAAAATGTAGGAAAGAGAGAGAAATAAAAAATCACATTGGTTTTGCTTTACATTTTAGGTGGCCTGAGTGGCTGAAGTAAAAGGCCAGTGGTGATTTTGGAGACCAAAGAGATGGACCAGCACTTGGTTTTCATACACATGGAGAATTTCAACCTTTCCCAGAAAACAAAACCCCCAGTCCATCCCACTTGGACTCTGCTGTGCACATTTCCGTGGGCCTCAGGCTTGTTTTCTGCACCAGGTGAGCTGCATGACAAAGAGCAATAAGAAGAGCTTTGATGTGAGTTTTGCACATCCCCAAGTCCCCCAGCTGCAGCTTTCCTGGGAGAGAACCTGGCAAGAAACACAATGGACCATGAGAGCATCTGTCCTGGAATGAGTCCCAGAGATGGGGGAGATTTGCACCTTTGAGCACAGGGAAATGAAAAAGAAACAAATGAAATCATCTTCTTGGGCTACCTGAAAGCCAGAATTAAGCAGGCATAGAAAGCAGCCAGCGTGCTCCTGACCTGGCACTCCCAGAGAACCTCAGGTCATCTGTTGGGCAGGCACAGGTAAATTATCTTTATCCTCCAGCATCATCCCCAAAGAGGTGTATGAGAGACAGGGAACTCTCCTGAGAGGCTGCTAAAACACCCGTGGTACCCGAGAGCAGCTAGTTTTTTGGGATCTTTTTTTGCTGATTGTTCTTTGATTCCTAGCAGACTAGAGGAAGATGTTCCCTGGCTTTCTTCTCCCAATCAACAGGTTGCATTTAGCACATATCAAGAGCATGTCAAGTGTTTTGTGATCATCTCAGGGGAAGAAAAAAAAGGTTGTCACAGTGTGGCAAAACACCACTGGAAGAAGAGGAAAGGAGCAGCATGAGGCTCACACTTCCCACAAAGATATTAATTGGTCCATAGATGTGTTGTGATCTCCCAGTGGGGGTTAAATTGCACCTTAACTGAGATTTTACAGATAATTTTCTAAAAGACACCAACCCTGAGAGCAGCAGTGGATAAATTCCCTTTTCAGGGATAGAAATATTTCCTTGCAACCACACTGGAAATGCTATAAATATCCATATGTTTGTGCAATAATCCACTCCTAAAAAAGAAATTAGTTGGCTGCCTTGGCAGCCACCCACCCAGTGTGGTGTAACCTGCAGCCCAAATTGTTCAGCTGGGTTTTTGTGGCTCTATTGTCCATTATTCATGGGCTATTTACATCTCCTGGACTATTCTCCCTGCTGCAAAGGGACGTAGTCATGAGGAAAATGCCAACTCTCAGTGGCTTCCCATCTATACCCTGGGAGCCAGTGAGGATGGGGACATGCTGCTAACAAGTGCAGAGGCCTTTAGACATCCATTTAAACTCCACTAGGAGTCAACGTGCAGGGGCCTGGCCAAGGGGGCTGCTGGTGCATGTTCTGCTGCATGGAAGGGTCTGGAGGAGCTTGAGGCTGTTTATTCCAGGGATGTGATGGCAGGAGTGGAGCTGGGGCCTTTCTGAGCTTGCAGCTGAGCCCACAGGCAGCAGGGTGGAGGATGAGAGCTCTGAGGCTGCTCCAGGAGAAGCTGTTCAGCACTGAGCTGCTGCTGCCCTTTTCCTGGGTGCTGGCTGGAAAATGCCTCCTTTGGGCATTCCTGTTGGTTTCCTCACTCGTGGAACTTAGAATCATATCCTGAGCTGGGAGGGACCCACAGGATCACCCAGCCCAGCCCTGTCGCTGCACAGACACCCCACCAAGCCCACCCTGGGCATCCCTGGCAGCGCTGGCCAAAGGCTCCTGGAGCTCTGGCAGCCTCGGGGCCGTGCCCATTCCCTGGGGAGCCTGAGCAGTGCCAGCACCCTCTGGGGGAAGAGCCTTTCCCTGCTCTCCAGCCTGAGCCTGCCCTGGCCCAGCTCCAGCCCTTCCCTGTCCCTGTCCCTGTCCCAGGGCAGAGCTGGGAGCTGCCCCTCGGGAGGAGCTGCAGCCCCTGGTGAGATCTCCCCTCACTTTCCTGTACCCATCCTTTTCCTTTCCTCCCATAATCAATTTGATTTCAAATTACCACATTTTCACATCAGCAAGCTCAACGTTTTTTAAAGACCAAATTTGGCTCACGAGACATTGCACCAAATGCTTCAGGTTTGAATGTGTTTCAGAATGAAACCACAGGTTTGGTGTGAGAAAAAAGATTGAAATGCTTCATCCAAAAGTGCCAAAATGAAATGCTTCAATTATGAACCTGAATCAAAGCTTTGATTTTGCAAAGAAACTCAAGGCAATTTGAATTCCTGAGCACATGTTGCTCCTGGTAAGATCAGTCTAAGTTAATGATGCTTAGGCCTTTGCTGGCCAAGCCATGAATAAACTTCTCAATGGCCCTGCTAAATTCATTTTGTCATAACTCTTTCCTAGGGAGGTAAATTGTTGTGCAGAGCTGAGATGTAATTAGTCACAGAAAATCACTGAAAAAGGCTGATGCACAGACAATATTTCTTGGCCCTCAAAGATGGTGTTTTAATTGCCACACTCTGCTGCCTAATTCCTGATCATTAAAGTAATTCAATTAAACCATATTAAATAGACAGTGACGAAGCTTGGGAAGCTGAGACTGATTACAAACAACCCCACCACGCTGAACCAGTGGCTTGGACAAGGGACGTGCAGGAGACAGTTCAGGACACCTCTGGAACAGCACGAGCTGGCTGTGAGAAGGAGCTGCTGAAAGGAACAGGGAATGTCCCACTTTCCCCACTGCAAAGACAATACCTGTGGATGCTACTGCGTTTACGGGCTGGGAGCGTTGTCCACTGCCAAGTCCATAGAGCTCAATCTCATACTCAGTGCCCTCCTTCAGCCCTGTTATATCCTGGGTGCGCTCATGGCCTGGCACTATCAGCTCCAGGGGCTCAGATTTCCTCTTGGTGTCCCTGATTTTTAGAACAAAACTGTTGAAAACCCCGTCATCTGCAGTCCAGGAGAGACGGAATCCATCTGGGGTTGCGTCTGAAACCAGGAGGTTGTCGACCTCGGGCTCTGCTTCTAAAAAAGGAGAAGATAGCAGTGGGGAAAAGAAATGATTGTTTAATCAGTTGATCAGAGACCTGCCTGAGGCCTGGCTATAGCACGCTGCAAGAATCCGACCGCAGTTCAAAGCAAGGGGAACAATCTGCCAGCTATTAAAAAAAAATAATAAATATTAGTGTTACAGAGAACAGGATAAATGTGAGGGTGTGCAGGCCCATTCCAACTTTCACTCTTGAACAGCAGACCCCTGCAAGGACGCACGGGTTTGTCTCCCACATGCAGAGTTACACATGCTAAAGGTGAGTTTCTTGGGCATTTCTCCCTCCCTACCTGTGTGCCACCTTTATGGCCAATAAAAACAAGCTCTTGTCACAGAACTGCATGTCTGGAACACTGTCAGGCCTCCCTCTGCTAGGAGGACAACATAGAAGCCACTGAAAAGTCTTTTTCTCCATGCAAACCCCTTATTTCATGCACTTCTGGCATCTGTGATGCTTTTGATCCAGTGAATCCTTTACTGTGCTCTTAAACAGCAAAGGGGAATCATGAAAATTCCTCTCCTAATCAGCACCCTTCCATCTAAATGCAAGAGCTGCTGCCTTCTTTAATGAGCCCATTCAAAAGGATCCCAAGGGCTGTAAGTTATTAATTACCTGCAAAACACCTCTAACTCAGTATGGTCAGGCACCATTACCTAGAGAAATGCTGCTGGAGTGGTTATGTCCTCCAGCACCTCCAATGCAGTCCCTCCTTCCACACACAGCCATTCCTACTCATTTCCTCTCAAACCTCCCACCAAATGCAGTCCCTCCTTCCACACACAGCCATTCCTACTCATTTCCTCTCAAACCTCCCACCAAATGCAGTCCCTCCTTCCACACACAGCCATTTCTACTCATTTCCTCTCAAACCTCCCACCAGGTCCCCCCCAGCTTCACTGCTGCCCAGACAGGAATGTGCAGATGAGAATTGATGGTCCTGGGGCTGGAGAACCAGCCTGCAATGATTTCCCAAGAAAGCTCAAGTGCTGCTGGCAAACAGCAGCTCTGATGGGGCTG
Source organism: Nicator chloris (assembly GCA_013400495.1). NCBI lineage: Eukaryota > Metazoa > Chordata > Aves > Passeriformes > Pycnonotidae > Nicator > Nicator chloris. The sequence goes on along the minus strand of WAAE01017766.1, from coordinate 268,527 downwards.
GAAGCATGAGCTGGTTTGAGGAGAGAGGTGCCAGCTTTGGGGTGGGAATGATCCCACTGTGGGTGGAACCCACATGGAGAGGGAAAGAGAGGAGGCCACGGGAAGAAGTCCATGGCTCTTCCTGAAGGTCCTGATGGCTGGAAAGTGGCAGAATGATGCTGTTGGGGAATGCTGATGTGCCCAGCTGTTAACAAGACGAGCTCTGCATGCAGCCATTCTTCTTTCAAGACTTTGTTAGAGGTACCTGCAAGACCATAAGGAACTTTCACCCCTCAGCCCCCCACATGCTCGTCCACAGGATCCCTCAGAGGGAAACATCAAGTTAAAGGGAACAGAGTTCCTCTGGTGAACCCATCAGTCACGAGGAGTTACGTGGAGCCACGATGCAGAGGAGGATGCAACAGCCAAGGTTTGCATGAAACATCTTCTGTGTGAGAAGGAAAGAGAGAGAGAAAAGGGTGGAAGGGAACAATTTGCTCACATTGAAATACCTGTAACAGCCAGAGCGCTCAGGGGCTTTGTTTGGTGCCCCTTGGCCAGCCCATAAAGCAAAACCTCATAGCCAATGCCAGTAATTAGGCCTTTAAGCTTCAGTTCTCTCTGGGCTCCCGAAAGGAGGAACTCCTGTGGGTCCAGCAGCCTGCCAGAATCCACCACGACTACTAGAAAGTTGTCAAAGGCATTCTCCGATGCCATCCAGGACACTGTGAACCCATAGGGGTTCATATCAGACACTGTCAGGTTTTCCAGGGGGGGCATGGCCTCTAAAAGAAGGGAAGGGGCAAACACACACACACAAAAAAAAAAAGAAAAAAAAAAAGAAAAAAAAAAGAAGTGAAACACACTGCAAAGTAGAAAGTGTCACAGGTTCCACCAAACAAAAATCACATTTTTCCCCCTAGTGTGGATTTAATAGCCAGGACCACAAGATGAGGATTCTCAATGGAGCTCAATTTTGAATTTTCCTCAAGGATGTCTCAGCACCTCCTCTCACAAGCCCCACTGAAACCCCTCCCAAGCTCTCTGTGCAAGCACATTTCTGCTGCTACCCTTGCACTGTAAGAAAGTTCTAACCAAAACTGCTTTAGAAATGCTACACATACAGCTTGCAATTTTTACTTCTCTCCAACATCAGTGCTTTAGGGACAAGCCTCAGTTTGGGCATTCACAGCTCCTGTATTTTGCTTCTTTACGTATTTCTCATGAATATCTCCAGCTTCAGTTTCCAGTGCTGGAGGGGTCAGAGCACAGAACAGGAACTTTAATCACTCAGGGTCACAGCCAGTGCAAATCAGCTGCTGCTGTCCTCTGGTGACAGCGTAAAGAAATTCTGCTGAGGGGACCTTTTTCACATCAGTGTGACATTCGTCAAAGTGAAAAGATGTGGAAAATACTTCAAAATTTATCCCCTAAGTCTCAGCAAAAAAAAGGCCAGAGTTTCACAGGATTCTCAGTGTATTTTGCTCGCTCAAAAGCGTACAAGTCAAATAGGAGGATCAGGTGGCTCTGCTAAGCCCTGACCCCAGGCACTGCTTGTATTTCTCCTTGCTCTCTTGGCTCAGGAGCTGATTCAGCCAATCTTTCAACCACTCAAAATTCCACTCACTTCAGAAAACACCAGTTAGTTAAAGGCAGAACCTTCTCCAGAAAAGGGCTTTGGGTTTGCTTTTGACATTTCACAAACGCTCAAACGGATTTTGTTAGAACTTGGCATAAAAATTCCCCCTGAAGAGTTATAATTTGAAGATCCTTATGTATTAATATTTACACATTTGAGTACTCATTTTAGATATATTTTTGCATCTTATTTACTTCCAATCAGGCAATCCCCAAGATTCACAGTTTGGGTAGGTCTCTGGAAGGGAACATCCTGGGACTGGAGGTGTTCCATGAGCCAGTCTTGTCTGATGAACTGCTGGGCATCAGCCAAATTTCTCCCTCAAACTTCAGGAGTTAGAAAAGATTATTAGACATGGGAGAAAGGCTCCAGAGGGATTTTAATAACAGAATCATGGAACCACAGAATAATCGGGGTTGGAAGGGACATTAAACTCATCCAGTTCTGACCCTGCCATGGGCAGGGACACCTTCCACTATCCCAGCTTGCTCAGAGCCCCGTCCAACCTGACCTTTTAACTCCCTTTAAACTAATCCTACTCCTAGGAGTTCTTTTGAAGGTCAGCATTCCTGTTCTGACCCCTCCTTGCTCCAGGTTTTCAAACAAACAAACAAACCCATTGCTGCTGGCGAGACGCTCCGTGCTGAGGAGAGCCTTTTTGGGATACACATTTCCCTGAGCCAAGAAAGGGGCTCCAGAGCTTGGAGCAGCTACCTGTGGATCTCATTTTGGTTTTTTCCTAGAGACTGTGGCACATTTTCTCAGCTGCAGTAATGTTTAGGGCACTGCTTTCCCACAGATAAGCTGGGGGAAAAAGCAAACATCTTCTCCACAGCTGGCCTTTGTTATCTTGTTTACATGTAAAGAAGTGTTGATTCTAATTAGTCAACCATAGTGATGGAGCAGTGAAACAATTGACCAGTCATGTCTGACTGTCTGAAAACTCTACAAAAAGAGACTTTGTTTTAAAGTCAGACTTCTTCAAGCTAAAGAGTTCTCAAGCTCCCGTCGTTTGTTCCCGCAGCAGCCACGACAGGTACCTGTGGTGACAAAAGCAGTGAGGGGCTCTGTGGGGACACCTGCCTGGGTGGTGCCCTGGATGTGGATGTCATAGGCAGTGCCCTCTGTCAGGCCTGAGATGTGGGCGCTGCGGCTGCCCCCCGGCACCGACAGCTCCTGGGCCTCCTGTGCCGCCGGGGAGTCCCGGATTTGGATCACAAACGCGGCAAAGGGCCCGCCTCGGGTGCTCCAGGACAGGTTGAAGCTGTCGGGGGTAACGTTTGTGAGGGTGAGCGTGCCCAGCTGTGGCTCAGCCTCTGGGGGAGAAAGGAACACGGGTGAGCAGGCGGCTTCACTCCAGGGGCGTGAGGGAATTGGCTCAGGGGGGTTGTTGGTGCTCAAAGGTAATGTTTTAACCTTGTTTTGCTGTGGTTAAATAAATAAATAAATAAATAAATAAATAAAT
>WAAE01017766.1:18579-265380 GCA_013400495.1 Nicator chloris | reverse complement strand
AAATAAAAATATTATTTTAAAAAGCAGTGTTGCCAGAGCTGTTTTCTCAGGTTTTGGAAAGAAGCCACTGAAATTAGTGCTGACTTTTATTTGTTTACAGATTTTATTATGTTTTATTATTTATTTATATTTTTAAATTAAATTTTCTTAAATCGTTGGATGTGGGCCTGGTTTACAGAAGCACCAACAACATACACGTACAAATTGCAGGAATCCCACACTGGGAATTTGATGGGAATACAGACCCACAGCAATTCCAAAATAGAGAAAGTAGGATTCAGGCAGGGATCCTTGAAATCAGAGCTCAGGGTCTGTTTGGTCTTTCTGTTGCCTGGAGTTAGATAGATACTTCTGTTTTTGGACTCGGAGGTTTATGAGGGATTTCAGGCCTAACAGGGATTATCTCAGCACTAATCTCAGGCCAAAACCTCCCTGGACACCACAGATAAGGTGTTCCTCATCCTCTGATTAGGCACAATCAGAGGATGTCTAATAAACAATAAACCCCACAACACTGCTCTTGCTCTCCTTCCTGACTGTTCAGTGGTCAGGGCACCCCCTTAAGAAGAAAAGACTTTCCCTTTCTGCTGGAGGAAATTCAAATTCACATCTCTTCCCTGCCAGGAGAGAAACTTGTCCTTCAGGACAGGGAGAGCTCCTTACCCATTCTCTTTTAAACCTCTTACACTTAGCACAAAAATCATTAAAGTTTCATTAAAGCCCAGAGAGAGAACAAACACGACCCAGCAGTCAGAGGGTCAGAGAATCCTGTGTTTGCTCTCTGGGCTGATTTTCTATTTTTTATGTTGCCAATTGAGTAGGAACCAAGAACACCTTGGGAAATGCAAAGCCAGTGAGACACAGAAAAATAACGATGGAAAAGTGATCCATGCTGGGAGAAAAGTCAGAGAGAGGCATCCCACCAACAGAGAGTGGTGAAAGAGTGAAATCTTTTTCTTTGCTAAAACAAGAACTGCTGCAAGATGTTCCAACTTTTAGTCCCGTCCCTCATTGCAAGAATTTTAAATAATAATCCGCCTCCTTCTCTGGAATTGTCTGGGAAGAGGTGAATGGAAGTGGCCCCGATTAAGGACACAGATGTCACAGATGTCATGCTATCAACCAGTGACCGTGGATGCCTTCATGGCCAGCAGGGAAGGTGCCACTGTGATGGTCTTGAAGACAGGCAAGGAGATGAGAAAATATCCACAAAGCAAACAGGCTTGGGTGGAAAACCCAGGAAAAGTGAGCCCTCAGCCCCACATGCAGCTCACAGAGGGCAAACGGAGCCTTTCCAACCTCATCCTGGTCACATTCCTTCACATGCCACCTGCATCCATGGTCAGGCACATTCCCATCATGACAGCCTGACTTCCAGGAGTGCTACATGCAAAATGAGCTGGAATCATATCCTCAGGCAAGTCTTAGTGATCTCCTGCCATCCTGGAAATGCTGCCACCACCGCCATGGGAAAAGCTCTGACACCCAGGGAAACCAGACAGGCCGTGGAGACTCAAAGGGAGCAAGGCAAGGGACAGAGTGGTGGGCTGACCATCAAGAAAAGGGGAATTTGTATTTTGAGCCCTGCTCGGTGCTGAGAACATAAAAACCCTGGGCAGAGAAAACATCAGAACCAGCAGAAGGTGGCCAGACCACTCCATGCAGTTTGGGTTGGTCATTTCACATGCGGCACGGAACGCCCTCCAGAGAGATGCAAATGCCTTGGGAGACACTTGGGTTTAAGGAGGACAAAAATGACATGCAGGTGCCTCTCCAGGCTGAGAACGACACAAAGGCCTCTCTCCCACCCCCAGCAAAGCAAGTGAGGGTGGGATGAACAACTTCATTCAAGATCAAGTGCAAAGATGCTGAGTGAAACACATCAACCATCTGGAGCAAGGCAATTATATATACACTGAACTTGCAGAGAGGGTGTATATATAAGGAAACCATCACGGTTTACTACTGGCTCTCTTAATGCTGGGGGCACTTTTTCAGCCTTTTCCACTGCCACAGATCTTTTTCCAAGCCCCCTCAGTGCATTTCAGCCTCCCCTCATGGTGATCTCCCTACAATTCCCTGAGGGAACGACGATGAGTTGGAGCCACGTTTTAGAGCAGTTCGGTGGACAGCAAGAAAAAGAAGAATAAAAAGCCAACCTGGAAGGTGAAACAGTGAAATACCTGTGGTTGCCATGGCTGTCAAGGTCTGCCCACCTTGCCCATCAATTACCCCATGGAGCTGGACTGTGTAATTAGTGGCAGCTTTGAGGTTGGTCACTACAGAATGCCGGGAGTCCCCTGGCACGGTGAGCACCAGGGAGTCCAAGGGGAAGTCAGAGTTCCTGACTTCCAGAATGAAATGGTCAAAGGCCTTGTCCTGTGCCTCCCAGGTGAGTGACAGGCTGTCTGAGGTAGCGTTTGATACACTGAGTTTGCTAAGGAGAAGTTCCTCTACTACGGGAAGAAAAACAAATGGAAATGTATCACAGTTATTAAAAGCCAGAGCAGTAAAATAAATTAATAGAGAAGTTTGAATTTGCACGACCACAAGCCACAAGGGTCACCCAGCCTTGTGTTTCCCTATGTTTCCCATACCCCTGCCATCACCATGACCCTTGCCACCCATCATCAGATGAGGGTATTCACAGTCTGCTGCTGCTGGAAACTGATATATTATCTGATAGCTGAGGTTTGATATGTGGCTTTCACTGACCACATTACTCCATTCCTATGACAAATCACTATGGTAACTTCTCCTGGAGGGGCAAAATTTGGTGGAGGTGTTAAACAATCACAACATGAGCCATTATCTGCCTACAATAACAATGTGCTGGTTTTGTAGTCCAGTCCACATTTCTTATTCTCATCCTGAACATTCGACTTCCCTGTCTTTCCAGGGGAAACTGTCAGCTGTAAAACCTTGAAATGTGCAACGAGCCAACAACTCAGTGCCTGCCTATTCCATTCTCTGACATCAACTCAGATGGACTTTTCAATCTCTCACCCAACATCACCTGAATAATTGAAGCTGAATTCAAGCAGTGAATGTGCCTTGCAGAATTGTGCTGGCACAGACTGAAACGTGCCTGACATCTTTTGGGAGAAACCAGGGTAAATCTGTGCCTAGAAATCAGCTTATCTGAGAGAAGCTGTCTCTGCCCTGTGCTGTGGGACAGACACACACACAGGCTGAAAGGTGAACGTAAGGAATCGTCTCCCACTTGGTTCTTGGGATATTTGCTTTGCTTCTCATCTGCCTCGGAGGCTGCCCCAACCTTAATGTTTAGGCTCATTGTGTGAATGAAGTCCCAGCACGATGAGATTGCCTGACTTTGCTGGGTGGGGCGGTGGCTCAACATGCACAGCTCACAATGTCCCCGGCTGCTCTTCCTCAGAGGGCCTGGAGGCAGAGGGCTGGGAAATGGGTGGGGTGGCTGAGGGCAGGGAAGGGGGCACAACCTGTAAGGAAGAGTTCAGAAAAGCAGAGTTAGCACCGAGGTAGGTTTTGTGTACCTGTGGTAGCTGCAGCACTGATTGCCTGTGTGCGGAACCCGCCAGAGGTCCCGGAGAGGTAGACAATGAAATCAGTGCTGGGAGAAAGCCCTGAGATATGAGCAGTCCTTGAGTTGCCTGAGAGGTTGAACTCCATGGGCTCCAGCAACCTGTTAGAATCAATAATTTCAATGGTAAAGGCGTCGAAGTCCCCGTTGGAGGCCGTCCAGGAGAGGTTGAAGCTTTCGGGGGTAATGTCGGAAACCGTTAGCTCAGCAACGCCGGGCTGCTCTCCTGGGGAGGGAAACAACACCCGTCAGAAGGGCCCCACACCTCCTCCTGCTCTCCAAGGCTCCTCTCTGCCACGCTGGCAGCACTCCCAGCTGGGGAAGAGGGTGTGAGTAAAAGCTTGCTACAAGCAGACAGGTACTAAGGGGAGGAAATCAAATGAAAGTGTTGCAAAATGTTAGATAAGGAAAAACAAATAAAATAACATTTAAAACTATGGCTGTTTCCCTTTCCCTGCAGGAGCAGCCATGTCTTTGAGGTCTGAGCATGAAAGCAGATGCAAAAAGACTTTCTTGAATGCCCCTGGGGCATTTGGAAAAGACGGCTTCCAGTTTTAGGAGAAGCTAAAACCAAAGCTGTTGCTTTATCCAAAGGAAAATCTTGTGTTTTGTTTACTCTTCTACTTTCCCTTTCAGCTTAAGTCTATGAAAGCTGGCTTGTAATTTTGGAGCTGGAGCCAAAATGCAAAAGAGGGAGCGATGCCTTGGGGTTTCTTCCTCTCTGCAGACAGCCCCGTAGCGTTACAGGAAGGTTCAGATATTTCTAACAATTGGAAGTCCCCAGAAGGGAAGGGTTTGAAAAGCCGGGTGCTGAGCTTGACCCAGAAAGGGAAGGGAAAGCCTCAGCAGGGTATTTTCTGCTGTTTTCACATGGGTAAAGGAAGGGAGCACACTGCATATTTAGGCAGGACACCCGTGATGTGTTTCCTGCTTGGTCTCTTTGTCCAGCACATTGCTCTGTTCCCCGCGGGCATCTGCTCCCAGCTCCCAGTGAGGACTCTCAAAGCTCAGCACTGGCACAGGGACACAGCACAGACATTCCTGCCCAAGCCAGGCTGCTGAAAGCACTACAGAAACAAGCAAGCTCTGCTGCACTTCATGCTTTAATTGTGATTAGTTCTCACAGGTACTTTCATCCCTTTCTGTGCTGGGTGATGTGTGCTTGGGGGAAGCTGGCAGGAGGCAGCTCTGGCTATCTCACAGGGACAGGAGGTTGCAAAGGGCTGCAGGGGAGCCCAGAGGCAGCAGAAATTGTCTACAGGAAGTCATCTGAAGGAAAGGCCATTGGTGCCCCTTTAGTGCCAATTAACTCACACTGTTCATTACAGTGATCATAACCCCTGGGAGGATCAGAGAGCCACACAGCAGACATGTAAATATACATTTATCTCTCGGGGTCAAAGCCTGTGATAAGCTCTTCTTTCAAACTGTTGCCTTTCACATGATCAGCCAGAAAATGATTTTGGGGCCCTTGATGAGTTTCATGCAAGCTCCTGATAGCACAGAGCTCACCTGCCTCCTTCAGGCAAGTTTTATGCCAGGGTAGTTCTGCTGAATTTGATCTTTTGTCTTATATGATTTTCAGACCAATTGGACTGTTTCACAATCTTAGATGGCTTAATGAATTTTATTAGTCTTATTAGGAATTAATTTGTGTCCTTTTCTATATGAGAAGATACAGAGGGTGTTTGTCCTTGCCCTGAGTCAGGTTTTACTTTGCCATGCTGAGTCTGAATTCACACAGAAGCTACTGCAGAGTTTCAGAAGCAGCTTCTGAAGGGCAAAAACTGAACACACTCTCAGGCTTTGATTATCTGGGCTAATAGAGGAAAGATTTTTTCATTTCACCAGGCAGCTTGGCCTTTCCCATGTAGGTACAACATCCAGCTGGGTTTTGCTGTTAGTGTCAGCCAGGTAAGTGACGAGAGGGAACAAATAAAGCTGTTCTGAGGCAGGGGGGGTTAAAGCAGGGAGGGAAGGGCTGCACAGGGCACTGAAGCTCTGTCTGGAAAGCCTGACCATGAGGCATTTCCCTGCCAGAGATGTTCAGCTAAGCTTTCAGGAGCTCAGGGCCCCCCAGGCAAGGCTGGGGCAGCGAGCAGGATTTGCCCAGCACTCGCCAGAGCTCCGGCTCACATCTGCCAGAAACAACACGGGGCTGCAGGAAGGATACCTGTGGTGGCCTCAAGAGAAAGGGGGTTGGTCCTGTAGCCCCGAGTGAGCCCCTGAAGGGTGATGGTGTAAGGAGTGTTGGCCTTGAGGCCGGTGACATTCACAGAGCTGCGTGTCCCCGGGACGGTGACGTTCCGCCGGTCTCCGGGGTTGCCAGGCTCCTGCACCTGAAGGACAAAGCTCTCAAAGGCGCCGCCAGCAGCTGTCCAGGTGAGCTGGAAACCATCCCAGCCAGTCTCTGAGACTGAGAGCTCCCCCAGCTCAGGTTCCTCCTCTGCAGAAGGACAGAGAGTCAGTCTGTTACTTGGGTTGCAGAGTGGTGCTGATGTCGGATTGTTTAATGAGGTTCTGCGTTAATGAATTTCACATCTAATCAGGGCCGCAGAGAGGCCTCCCCTCCCCACATTTTCATTATCAGCTGCCTCAGATAACTTCAATAAAGTCCCTTTGGAGACATGGCAAAACAGAACAGTGAGAGAAGGACTGTAATAATTAATAAATATTTAGAGGCTGCTCACAGAAAGCAGCTCATAGAGAATCTTACAGCTGTGTTTTGTCAACATTATGAAATAAGCAGGTATTACTGTAACAACTATACTCAGTGTTTGCCATTCTGAAGTAACTGTGTTTTAAGAGTAGGAAAGGGTTTAGAGTACTCAGGATGCAGACATTTATGCTTTGAATTGCATCCACTTGAAGGATGCTGCTTATGCTTCCAAACTATTCCTAATACAAAACAATAAAGAGGAGGAAAAATGCCTCCATGTCTGCGTGCCTTTGATGGATTTGTCTTCTTTTAGCACATTATTCTACCCACAAAACCTTCCTGTGGGTGGAGGCAGGGCTTTCAGAGTTACTGATATTCATCTAAAACCAAAATGTTCATTCACAGAAATTAACATTCTGGCAAACCCCCACAGGGGTGGCCAAGGAAGTTGGGAGCCATCAGAGGTAACTCTGATGCTGTTAAATCTGCAAGTTGAGGTCATTTGCTCAGCAAGAACGGAGAGTTCTTTGTTACAAAGGAGATACAAAAGATTCCTTAACATTAGCAGTCAGATGGGAAAATGAGAGAGCACTGCCTGATTTTTCCACGTGCAAACTCCTGTGTGCTCTATCACTGACCTGTGGCCTCTGATGATTTTCTAGCACCCTTCTGATTTATTTGAGTTGCTGACACATAAGTGTTACAGTAAGAACAGAGTGTCTCTGAATAATCCCATTCTGCATGACTGAGAATTCATAAGAGATGCTGCATGAAGGGAAATGGATCTGATTTGTCAATTGTAAACTTCAACTTCATGCATATTGTAATACAGAAGTTAAGGGGGCCCTGGAATAAATGAAATTTAGGCTCAGCAGCATCCCTCATATAAAATTTCTCCCTGTAAAACCAGAGTGATTATTGCATGACTACTCAAAGCCTTAGGCAGGCAGCTGGAGCTGGATTTTCAGAGGCTGAGCTCTCATAGATCATAATGATCTTCAGGAAAATTCATTAACAAATCAGTAAATTGCTACTATTCAGGAACGTAAGTTCTGATGAGCTTTTCTCATCCTGTTAGAAAGAAAGAGATTGTTTATGACATGATGAGGATGTTCAACAACAACAAGAGAAATGCATTAATCCAGAGCTGTCTTCCCTTACCAGGAACAGAAAGAACATTCATTGAGGTAAAATACAAACTCTGTCAAAAGAAGATTGTTATCTGAAAAAGAGAAAGCAGGACAGAAAGGGAACTGGTTGTATCAGAGATCACAATCTGTTGGTGGCAACAGAAACAAATAAGACAAATGCATTTCCTTAAAATGAAAGTGAAACTAAAGTTACAGTAATGGTAAATCTTTTAAAGAGAAGCTTGGTTATAATAGGTAATGCAGAAACCATCACAGGTTAAAAGCCATTCCAGTTTCTCTGAAGATGCTCAGTTTCATTCTCCTCCAAGATGCAGAGCCCCTTTTCCTGCCATTTGTTTCTCATGCATGTCCAAGACAGAAAAGCAAACAACCCTCTCATGCTCTCCAGGGACCAAGGGATTCTCCCGTGGAGTCCTGCTCCAAACAGGGTTATTGGGCACCTCCAAAATGCTCAGCCATCCAGCAGCCAACACAGATGACAAAGCAATCACAGTGTCACGGTAAAGATCGAGGGATGATGTTTGTTATTAAAAAAAAAACAAAACAAACCAGAGAGAATGCACCATGGAGAGGTGGGACTGTTCTGGCTCTGTGGAATCATCTTTGTTCTCTACATCAATAGTTTACCTTGTGTTGGGAGTTTGCTTTTGAGGGATGGACAAGTACAGTCCTTAGTGTCCAGACCTGAGCTCACACTGACCATTCTTGCTGATGTTCCTGTGGTCATTATTGAACTCAGCCCTGTCACCCATGACAGTCAAGGAACAGGAGTAGGAGGTGGCAGTTTTCGGAAAGGTGAACTCCCCGAGTGCCACAATCTTTCTTTTTTTTTCTGTGAAATCACCACGTCCCTGCCAATGCTGCAAACCCCTCCCGTGTTTAAGCAGAATCCAGACAAACACCTGCAGCCTCTCTCTGTTCCCTCATTCCTCAGCAGCAGCAGATGCACCCACGTCTCTCTTCGCATGCGATTTGAAAGGAGAGATGTGATGCTGCATCACCTTCCAAACTGCATGGGGCATTGCCCGTGCTGCAGCACCAAGGCTCTCACTCCATAGCTGTAAGAGTTTCAGCCCATACAAAAGGAGGAATAAACCAACCAAGAGGAAAAGCACCACTCACAAAGCCGAAACTCCATACCAAAGCCATATGGAAATGAAGCTCTGTATTTTGGAGCAGAAAAGGAACACATGGCTGTGAATCCATGGGAAATACCTGTAGCAGCTAGAGTTGCCAAGGACCAAGAGAGATGGCTTTGAGTATTTCCACCAAGGTTAATCTGGAATTGTGTGCCAGCTGGGAGATTGGGAATTTGTGTTTCTTCAAGATTTCCCAGCAAAAATATTCCCTGCGTTCTGTTTAAAATGGGCAGACCTTTCAGACTGAAAAGGAACTGATCAAACACCTCATCCTGTGCTGCCCAGGACAGGGTGAAATTGCTGGAAGTCCTGTGGGTAATGTTAAGGCCATGAAGAGCCCCAGTGGCTCCTGAGCTGGGCAGTTGAGGGGCACTAAAAGCAGAGCAGGAACTCAGGGCTGGGGGATGTTAAATAGCTGAGCTGGGCAGGTGAGGGGCACTAAAGGCAGAGCAGGAACTCAGGGCTGGGGGGTGTTAAATAGCTGAGCTGGGGAGGTGCAAGGCTGGGAGGATCAAATGGTGTTTCACTGATTGATTCTCCAGGTGTGGTGGCCAGAAGCACTAAGCAGAGGTAAATTGCAATTTAAATTTTCCTGATAATAACCCCAAAACAACAGCTAACAGCTGCTCCAACACACGCAGTGTGCTGTGCATTGGGAGCTCTGAAAACAAAGCAAACTGAGGAGTTCTCCTGGTGTTGGAGACAGAATCCAGGCCTGGAGCAAAGGCAGCATCAGCAGGCACACCCTGATTCTCACAGAGCCACCCTGGGCAGCAGACCCAGAGCAACAACCAGCAAAGAGAGATGAGCTGGAATGCTTCCAGCAGGGAGCTGGCACACCCTCAGCTGATGGAAATCAGTCCTCTTTGATTTCTTCCAAAGAACTTTGCTCATTGGAACCCTAAGCATCCAAACATGCCCTTGTCTTTCCTACACCCATCAGTGAATGCTCCTAATACAAACCATGAGGGGAATTCATGCCAAAAAGCACAAACACATCCAAACCCAGGCTGAGAAATCACAGCAGAAACATGCTCAGGCTCCTCATATCTTACCAAAAACAGGCTTGGAGGAGTTATCCGTTGTGATACATGCACAAAAAAAGTGGAGGGGACACACATTCTTGCCTAAAAACTAGGATAGAAAGAATTTCACAAATATTTCTTATAGGAAACCCCAAGGAATGGAAAGGGGAAAACCCTGGCTCTCAACATGCTGAAGGATCTATTCATATATCCTGTAGAACAGTCAGATTCTGGAAATCTGGGAGCTGTGGAGAACACAGGGAATGTGTTTCTGATCCCAGCTGCAAGGCCCCAGGCAGAGGATTTCTCTGACATGCAGAATTGCCTCCTCATTAGTGGGAACCCACATCATTTCACACCTCAGTGACTTCCTTGCTTTCATGCTCCACTTACATTCAATTAAGAGAGAGCAAGTCATGGAGCACCATCCATCAGCTCAGCACAAATATGTACTCAGGATTCATTACATGTCTCCAAATTCACACATCCATCACAAAGAAATACATTTTCAGAGGAGCAAAATCAATTAGGAATGTTCTCAAAGAGATGCAGAAATGCTATCTTGTAAATATGCTCTCAGGTCAAATACAGGTGTGAAAACGTTTTCTGCTCACCTCCAGGAAGGAGAGAAGCCTGTAAGGCAAAGAGTGATTTATATTTATAAATTTGATATATTTATATTTACATATGTCACTGATATTATGATTTAGCCAATAACTGCCCTAAAACCAGCCCAGCCATGACCTGAACAAGCCCTGTCTGTGCTGCAGCCTGGGGATAATCATGTTTCCATCACACCAGCACAGCTACAATGGTCACCACTGTCATCATCCCCTCTTTCCCAGTAAACCACTGTCAGAACTGTTATCTGACTGACTGCTCCAGGGCTGCTGAGCTCGTGGAACAAAGCAGGAAGGTTTGGAACCACTCTGCAACTCCCAGCTGCTTGTGCATCAGCAGCTGCCAAGCAGGTCTTTCCTATTCTGGGAACAGGCAAAAAATTATGGCATCAAGAGCACTGGCACTGGTTTAGTCTAAAAGCTGTCCAGTTAACAGAGGTGGCTGGGCTTTCCTGGGAGGGATTCTGCTGAAGACAAGGGTGGGCAGCCCAGTGGGGAGGAGACAGCAGCAGTGCATCCCACAGGGACAGCTCCGTGCCTGGATGGTCCCCTGGGGAACTGAACCCTGAACTGGAAACTGAGGACAAAACCCTGCCATGAACCCTGAGCTGGAAACTAAAGATAAACCATTCAGAAATACAAGAGGCAAAATAAACTTAGGGTGTCACTGCACTCCTGATGCACTGAGGGTGTGTGAGACAACCCTGTGTAAGATCAGTCAAAACTGGCCTCTCATTTTCCCTCATTTTCCCTCGTTTTACCTGACCACCCCACATTTCTCCCAGATCCCTGCCCGTTCTAGCACAGCCACATAAGGATTTGGTCACTCCAATCTGGATGGAAAATGCAGCAGCAGCTCAAGTATATTCTAAAAAACCTGAGGGACCAACCACATGTGTGAGATTTGAATCCCAAAATTTGCTGGATTCACAAGTGGATTTATTTTATTGTGCCAACTTTGGCAACTACATGGAGGTTGCCATATCCAGGTTGTCCCATGGGACACAGGGAATGTAATTCTGAATATTACCTTGGACTTAATGACTCCACAAATGAATTTGGGGGTGAGAAAGAGTGGTTTCCCTTTACCACAGATGTTAACACACATATATCCCACCTTAAATTCATGTGTATCAGGGGAATATGTGGCTTTGTGTACAAACAAACAGGAGATAGAAAAATGAAAATGATATGGATACATGGGAAATACTCTGATACCACAGGCAGTATCAGTGTTCTTTGTTTAGCAGGCAGAATGCTGTGACAGATAATGGAAAATCTGGAGCTCAAACCCCTGATTTAACAATGAGGGGAATAGATGGGCAGGGAAAAAAGAGAGTTCTGGGAGCTTTAGGTGGGTGGGTGACAGCCAGAGAATGATTCACAGTGGTGAGATGAATGAACAGAGATTAAAGTTGTGTAAAGGGGAAACTGGATGGATAACAAGCATAAACTCCTTCCCAGGCTGGAACACTTCTTACTGTCAGCTTAGGAAATAGCTCAATATCTCTTGGTAAAGTCTCCAGGCTGAGCCTGGCCTGAATATGCCTGTGGCATGGTGTTGGCCTTTTGAGGAATTCCACTGGAATGTTTCTCTGGTGATTTGACTAAAAAAGATGCTCGTGTGCTGCCAGAACATTTCCCCAACTTCTTGGGATAGGGCAAGCAGTATTTCTGTGTTACTTCTTGCTTCTGAATCTGGGATTTGATATTATTCCCCAAGAAGGGCTCTCAGCCAATCTTTCTCAATCTCTCATTGAGACATGATGACCCAGCAAAGTTTTCTTTTTAGTCCCCTTTAGCTAAACCACTTTCCCCTCTCTTAATCAGCTGGTTAAACTGGGCTTGCAGTGCTTGTGCTCCTCTGAATTTCATGAAGAAACCACTTCTGCACATCACAAGCCAGAGGTACTGGAGCAGGCACCACTAAAACCCTGAACTCAGGCGCCAGGTGCTCTCTAGAGAGGATCCAGCTGAAGCAACGGACAATCCTCCCTGGCAAATTTAGTTTCCTGGTGGTGAGCACTGCACTTTCCCATGGGACTGGCTCACCTAATCATTCCTGTTCATGTTTCTGTGAGTTTGTACAAAAAAGAGTGGTGCAATCTGAGCCTGGAGAAGCCAGGAGAGGAAGAGGGACTGACGCAGCATGGACAAGGTAAACAGCATAAATCTTTGGTAAACAGCATAAATCTTTGGTAAACAGCATAAATCTTCTGAAAAACATTCAGCAGAATGGAAGAGTTACTTCTCCAAGCCATGCTCTGCTGTACAAACTCACTTCCAGAGGCAAGACAGTATCACATCCACGATTCATCAACAGTTGCTGCCCAATCTGGGTCCTTCAGCAGAGGAATTTGAGCTTGGCTCTTGGTTTCTCTAATGCTCACTCATTTATCTCCCCAGGCCTCTCATGCCTGATGTATTGCCATGCATCCTGCTCCAGGCCCCACATTGTGCTCTGCAGGCAGGGCTCCAGAGGCAGAGCAGGACAGAACAAAGCTGCAGTCTGAGTGCTGAGCTGCCCAGAGCTGGGCTACGTGCTCACCCTACAGATGAGGGGCTGATCTGCTGGGACATGCTCAAGGCAAGGTCTCTCCAAGGAGCACAATGGCTCATTTTCTTTATTTTCTTTAATTTCTGAGTCAAACCTTCGTGCAATGCCAGGTGGGACCCTCGTGATGCCTTCACTAATAACAGCAAGGAGTTTCCTGTTGTGGCCACAGCTCCCAGAGGAGCAGAGTGCTGCACTCCAGCCAATCCACACACCCTCATTTTATAGGAAGTGTTGGTTTGGAGGCTGTCAGTCCCAGCTCCCAGGGGTTCTCTGGGCAGGAAGGGCTCTGCTGTGACACTTCCATGTACTCCAGCACAGAACTGCTGCAGGCTCCTGTGTTCACACACCACAAGAGCCTAAAGCTGTGTGGTCTGTTCCCCTCAGGACCACAAGGTCCCTCACGGAATTCTCCTGCATTCCTGAGGCCTCTGGAGCAAAAATACTCATTTCAGGCAGCTCCTCTGGATCAGGACTCAGTGCTTGCATTAGGGTTACATGGAGCTACAAGAGGCAAACAAGCAAATGGAAATGTGAAATATTCACTTTCCTTTTCAGCAAAATGTAGCAAACTTCCCTCTGTAATCTTTGCCATCCCTTGAGTGCAGGATCAAGGAGATTTAAAAAAGACTTTGTCACCTGAGCTGCACTCCCTCCCTGTGCAGAGGCAGAAGCAACAGTGGCTTCCATCCTGTACTGTGGAAGATTTTGTGATGTGGCCTTAGCTAGAGGTTCATGAGCTCTGAATGTTTCAGCTTGCCTCCGCAAGAGAGGGCAAAACAAGATTGTTTGGCTTTAGCCTGAGGACTTGGGACCTCCCAAGTGCTGGAACATGGATAAAGAGGAGTGTCTTGAGGGTAGATGGAAAAGCAAACTGAAGAGACCACTTGTCTTGTACCGCCCAGGCTTCCAGAGAATTTCTGCTCCCTGTGCTCTGTGTTTGGATTTGTCCATTCCTAGGCAGGAGAAAGGTCACAGAGCCAGGTTATGTCAACTGCTGCACCCAGGAGCCCACTGCAGAGCCCTCTGTGTTTGCTGGTGCTCTGAGTAAAGACAGGAAACAAATAGAGCAGCCAGATGAAGGCATTTCTAAAGAAAAAAGAACATAAAAGGCAAACCAGGAAAAAGAAGTCACCCTGTGAAGCTTTGGGAGCTGCTGCTGGAAAGAGCAGGCTGTGAGATTCCACAGCACATTGTTTCTGCCTCTTCACCATCTCTGCAGGCTTCCCTGAAACCTCTCAGTCTTCCAACAGACAAAGCTGGAAAACTGAAGCCTGCTGACTCCTGCCACACAAACCTACAGCTTCCTTTTTTCTGTGTGTGCCTCAAGGCTTCCCAACTTCTCCCTGCACTGGACCAGGCCTGACTTAGGCATCAAACAACTCGCTCAGGACTGATGGTTCCCAGGCCATGTCACTCTCTGATGGATTGCTGTCTCTATAAAGCATTCAGAGGTTGTGCTGGTGTGAACACTGCCAGGCAAGATGAACCCAGCTTTGATCATTTAGGCTGTGTAGGTATTAATTTGTAAAATCCACAAGGTCTGGCATGTGCTCACCTCATGGATGGTCTTTGGGGAAAAAAGGATAAACACCTTGATATCTGCTAAGGGCAATAACTGCAGCCCAGCTGATTCTGATTTCACCATCTCTGCTTGCTTAGAGCAATTAAGGCTTTGCCTCACAGGATTTAGGCTGAGAAACCTAAAGATTCAGGACTTATTTGAGTTCTATACTGTGATATAATTCTCTATGCAACAAGCTTTGGTACAAAATGTTTCACAGAGGATAAAACCTTGTTCAATAAGTCCTGATACTGGTCAGTGGGAGTGATTTGCACAAATGGAGATGGCAGAAAGAGACAAATATGTCACAGTACCCAGTGGAAATGGTGGCTGGAACCAGATTGGGGCAGGGGCCGTTCCCACTTTTGGATGAGAAACAAACAGGGCAACATCAGAGCCCCACTGGCCCTGCTGAGAGATGATGGCCTGCTGTGAAGAGAATCAGTTAGGCAGGAACAAACAATGTTAGACACATTCTGGTTGCTCTTCCTCTTAGCTTTTTGTCTGTAGAAAGCAGCACATGTTAGAAGAGATGATGTACAAAAATACCCAGCCTCGCCTGAAACAAAGAATGAGTTCTACCTCCATGCAGGACCAGTGGATGAGTTCTCTGGGAGGCCTCTCAAAGGACGAGCAGGAAATCATTGGGAACATGGAGGTGAACACAGCAAGGAGGGAAATACAGAGGTGTCCTTCCCTCTCTCAGGCTGGCAGAGCTGTCTGCTCTGCAGGAGGTTCCCCAGACAAGGATTAGAAAATCAGGTGAGGCTGTCCCCGGCCTAGTCCTTGCCCAGCGGCCACCACCAGCTGCTACTCACCCGTGGAGCCCTTGACAGTGGTGGGTTTGCTTTTGTGCCTGCCCTTCTCTGCCAGCAGGCTGATGGTGTACTCCGTGCCCGGATCCAGCCCCCGCAGCAGGAAGGAGGTGCTGTCCACAGGGATCTCCACCTCGCTCTTCCTCCCGGAGGGGCTGGTGTAGGCCAGGCGGTAGCGGTCAAACTTGGCCACCGGCCTTCTCCAGCGAAGGGACAGCGTGGTCTCCGTGGGCTCGCTGACTTCCAAGTCCTTGGGGTTATCAAGATCTACAGGGTGAAACAAAAGCAGAGTTGAGGGGTCTCTGAACTGCCCTGAGACAGTTTTTCAGGCATCTGCAGAGGAACATCTCCACTGGCGGTCTGGCAGCAGCTCAGGGTCTGCTCACTTTGGGACCTTTGAAGTGGGTAGAGGATGATGATGTTCTCCTTTACAGACAAAATCAGAACAAATTTCCCCCACTTACTTTTGAGGCAGAAGTGAAGCCTTCAGATAATTCGCCTGGGAAAAGGGGATATGGTGTGAAAAACTCTGGATTGGAAGGTCAGCCAGGAGTACTGCCACTGCTCTTTGTCACAGCAACATCTCGGCCACCACCATTCCTGCCAGAAACCCTCACAGACAGAGGATGGCCAGAGTGATCAGTGTAAGCATAATTATCATCAAGGAGCTCACTTGGAGATGAAACTCGCAGAACATTAAGAGGAACAGGAAAAAGAAGTCAGATTCAGTGTGAATTTTTTTCATTTCTTTGAGGGGAAATGTAGCAAAATGAAATAAAGAACTTCCTAAATTATCTCTTCCAGCATGTCTTAGAGATGAAAGAGTGGCTCCAGCTGAGTTGCTGCCTCCTCCAGAGCTCAGATGAGATCAGGACACTCACCAGTGCCAGCATTGATGGTAGCAGGAGCACTTTCCCTGTCGTTCCTCACTGCTGTCACTCCAATGCCATATTCAGTTCCAGGCCTCAAACCTATGAGATGAGGAGAAGAAATAGGAGTTCCTGTCCATGGAATATGCCTGCAGGCATTTGTTGGAAGAAGGAAGGCTGAATGGGTGCAAAGTAAGAGATCTGCTTTCCTCTATGCAGAGAACTGAGGTTTCTGTTGGCCCTCCAGCCTACAAGGTGCAGACTGGCACCAGTGAATCCCACCCCTAACACATGAAAATGCCTTTTGAGCTCAGGATGTGAAGCCACTTCCACAAAGCTGCTTAGAATTAGGGGAACTGACTGACTGGATTCAGGGATGCACGTGGAAGTGAAATGGTTACCTACCTTCTGCTGGCTGGTTGTCCATCTGCAGGTGTGTAAATCCATTTCACCTGGCTTTCAATTCAGTTTGGTCTACTCAAAATCATACAATCATGGAATGGTTTGAGTTGGAAGGGACATTAGAGATCATCCCATTCCATCCCTGCCATGGCAGGGACACCTCCCACTGTCCCAGGCTGCTCCAAGCCCTGTCCAGCCTGGCCTTGGGCACTGCCAGGGATCCAGGGGCAGCCACAGCTGCTCTGGGCACCCTGTGCCAGGGCCTGCCCACCCTCCCAGGGAACAATTCCTTCCTAATTTCAAATTTGTAACCTCTTGTCCCAAAAATATATGCTTGAGATCACTCAAAATTTGTTTGTACCTCAAGTGTACAGTGACCACAAGGACATTTTTTCTCCATGTCCTGTGCCCTGGGGTGACAAAACCAATGTGACATTAGTGACAATCTCTCCACTCCCCTACCTGTGAGTGTAGCTCTGGTTGTGGCCTGGCTGCCCTTGGGGACTGTGATCTCCACGTGGTCCCCCCCAGAGATGGGGGCAAACTTAATTCTGTAATTATCGACATTGGCGTGGCTGTTCTTCCACTCCAGGGTGATGCTGTTGTCAGTCTGGGACACCCGCTTCAGGTTCCTTGGAGCATCCAGGTCTGCAATCCACCAAGCAATAAATAAATAATGAGGAAGATTTCTCTTCTGACAGCAGTCTCTTGTGACGGTGCTTTTTAGAAGGTGAAATGACCCATAAAGTTTCCTCTCACATGATCCTGTTATGTCTTAACTACAAAAACCAGAGTTCTTCTGGCATGAAATGCAGAGTTCACTAGCTTCAGTTCAAGAAATTTGACTTCTATCTCCTGAGACAAAAATAACATTTCACTTGTAATAATTAGTTTTATTACAAAACAGGCTTGTGGAAAAATATATTTGGATGAAAATACTGTTTTCCTTTGGAAATACCTCAGCTTTTTAAAGGAAAAAAGAGCAAAGAACTGGTCATCTCTAGAATTTCTGTTCAGTAACATCTTACATTTATGGCTGGAAGGAACTCTAAGTCTCAAAAAAAGGTGAATATTATAGAGAAATTCAATGAGCTTTCATTTTTCACACCTACAGTACCCTCAAATCCTGCTCCAAAGTAACAACTGTATTTTAGGATGAAAAAGGATGTAATTCACAGCTCCCTTAATGCATCAAGCCTTGATAACCTGCTAAAGGACCCAAACTTTCCAAAAACATTTCCAGAATCTATATTATTAGAAATAATATAAATTTACTGTGAGGAGCACAGTAAATGTATAAAAGAATGGCAGGAAATATTTGCAGAACTGAAGAAGAAAAAACCCAGTTCTCTGCTTCTAAACTAATTAGGCAAAGGGAAATAAAATGGAATAGGAAGTACAGAAGATATTTAGCTCATCAGACAGACAAGTGATCCAGAGGAATTTGCTTTTTGAAGTAGGGATTTAGGGTAAGAGACACAATAACCTAATTCTCAATTTTAAAATACATTTAGATTCTTGTGGGGGGGGTGTCTAAATATTTTGGTGAGCCAACAAGGCACAAAAGGCACAGGAAATTATTCTCTACTTTCATGTACCTCTAAAATTGGGCTGATTTTGTGTTGATCAGCAACTGCCAACTCCAGCAACAGGACACAAAGAGCACAGGAGGATGGGAGGCCCCTGTGGCACCTTCAAGCCCCTTACCTGTGACAAAGACTTCCTTCACAGGGTCGCTTTCCATGTCCCCTCGACGAGAGATGAGTGTCACCTCATACTCTGTGTGTGGCCTCAGGTTGCCAATGGAATATTGATTCTCATCTTCAGAGAGGTCAATGGTTGTCCTGTCCCCTGGGATGTCCTTGGGGCCATAAGTGAGCTCTACACCTTCAACTTCAGCCAAGGGTTTGGACCACGTGATGAGAGCCGTGGTGTCGGTGACGTCTTTGGCCTCCACCTGGCTGGGGGCATCAAGCTCTGTTACCAAGCAAAAGAGAGGGGAAAAGGGGGCTTTAAAAGAAATCTTGCCATGAAAAACACCCATATCCTTAAGCCTTTAATTGGTGATTCAGAACAAAGTTAAAATTAGTTTCCTTGTTTACGCTCTTCCTTTAGTTCCTATAGTTTTAGACTCCAAACGGAATCAATCCATCAGAAACAAATCCATGAAAACTCCTTCAAACCAGAAGCTGCCAAAAGAAAGACAAGCAGAAACCCTAAGAGCTTCCCCACCTTTACACACCCTTCATGCAAATATCACCAGGATGAAACAAATTCTAGTAAGAAATTCCAGTTCCTGCTGATGTCCATCTTGAAAAAGGAATAAAAGTGCATATTGCCTGCTACCTTCTAGCTGGACATAAATTTCCTTTCTGCTCCAAACAGGTAATGTGGAGAGGAATTATTTTTTCCTCATGTATTCATTAGCAATTCCATATTTCCTTTCCCCCCTGTTAACTCACAGTGTAGAACTTGACTTTCTGTTGTTTAAAAACCCCCAAACAGCAGATGTTTTGTTGGTGGCCAACTAAAACCAGACCAAATACAGGTTGTGCTTACTTGTGGTGATGACTTTGGACAGTCCTGGTCCTCTGGTGTTGTTCTTCACTATATGGATGGACACGTTGTACTGTTGCCCAGGTGCCAAACCTGGCTGCATGTAGGATGTCTCTGGCCTTTTCAAGCTGCTGGTTATGTCACCATTATCATCCTTTTTCTGGAACACAGGGGACAATCAGTGAGTGCAAACATAAAAATCCAGGATTTTTCACTCTGTATGTGAAACTATATAAGCTAAGCTTCCTCACCATATTGTGGAAGACCAGCTCCCAGCCATCAAAGGCAAAGTTCAGAGGGTCCCACTCCACCTGGACGGATGTTTCCCGAACAGATTTGAATCTCAGACCTTCTGGAGCAGGCAGATCTGTGGCAGAAGAAAGGGATATTCTGACATGAAATTCCCATAAATAGGGCACTGGGGTGGAACATCTTTCCACCTCTAGAAATATCTGCAAGGTGGGGATCTGCAGCTGATGTGGTTAAACTCTTGTGGTTAAACTCTCCTCAGATCCAGTTACTGTGGCTTTGGAGAGACTTTCCTGAGCTGGTTTAGATATCACCTTAGAATAAAATGAATTTTACTCTCAAAATCTCTTTTTTGTGCCCTCTTGAAAGAAGCCTGGTGTTGACTTTGGAAGTCAGGAGAGCTGAATCCTGCCCCAGCTCTCCAGAAATGAGCTCAGTGACAGAAGTCAAAGAGCATCTTTTGATATTGGGATATGACAGTGATGTGCATAAAACAAAAAGGAAGATGAACAACAGAAGGACAGCTTGGCAAATAAAAGACAAGAAGCAATAAAACACAGCAAAGATGCAAAACAAATATAACCTCCATTTTAGCCAAAATGGTTTGAATTCAAGTGATTTCATATTGCTCTTTTACATGCTGCTACATTTTTACTTTTTTCTCAGGAAGAATGACCAGAATTTTTAAAATGAACATTATAATAAAGAAATGTACATTATAATAAAGAAATGTGCATTTTAATAAAAAAGCCAAGGTTTTAATTCTCAAAGACCCCATACTGGGAGACATTGAGAGCAGAAGAGCTTGTGAACTGTGCTTTTAACACAGTCCCTCGTATTGGAAAAAAGCAGAAAATGGAAGTGCACAAGGCTGTTTTTCCCAGGCCAACATTTGAATTGAAAGTAGAAAATACAAAAGAAATAATATCCCAAAAAAGAAATGTAAATCAATACATCTGAACTGAAAATAGAAAATGCAGAATAAATACCCCCCAAAAGGGATACAGGTCAACACATACGAAGTGAAAATAGAAAATGCAAAATAAGCAGCACCCCAAAAAAGGGATGCAAACGGAGTAGACAAAAGGATGGATACAGGGAACATTAAACTCACATGTGGCTACCCTGGCGCTGACTGGAATACTCTTCTTGTTTTTCAGGATTGCAAAGACACGGATAAAGTACTCCACGCCTGGCTCCAGCTCATGGATGGTGGCAGCTGTGTGGTTTCCTGGCACGGTGAAATTCATGTCCAAGCCCCCACTGCTGGTGGGGACGTAGGTGACGAGGTACTTGTTAACGAGGTTCTCGTGCTTCCACTCCAGATTGACAGTTTTATCTGTCACGTTGGTCACAGTCAGCTCCGTTGGAGGAGACACTGGGAATGGGATGGGAAAAAAAGAAAAAGCCAAACCAGTTATAAGAAGTTCTCAAGGCTCAGGAAATAATGATTTGCCCAGTTTCACATTTTCCCAGGAGCGGTTCCTAAGGCTCATCTCGCATGCAGGGAATGGGGAAGGCATGTCCCACAAATTAGCTGCTGAGGAAAGGAATGCTCAGCTGATGGAGACTACAGACATTTCCAGAAGCCATGGGCCAATTTCTGCTCTCACACTTGCACACAACCTCTGGCTGACTGTGTTCCAGCTGCTCCTCTCATGGCTGCAGCACAAGACTGCTATAGCTGGGTCCCAAGGGATTCAGATGTTCAATTCAACTGCCAGTGATTGTAGAGCTGGAAGTCCTGGGATTTGCACAGATTTTCCAAAGTTACATAAAACATTATTATTTGAGTAAATACTTGCAATAGATCTGCCTGTGCAAGATCACAAAATGGGGCTTAGGCACCTTCCAGAAGGAGGAGATGAAAGATGAGAATTTCTTTTAATGGGTATTCATTGTCTTTTATAGTGTTCCCAACCCCAAAGTACTCTTTGATTACTCTACCAAAATTTAGTTTTACAACTTCTCCCCTGGGATCTACTAAAGAAAACTAGCTCATTATGGTGTATTGCCTGTCATTATCAGGCTGCCAATTTTTTCTATCTATTTCCATAGAGTCAGTGGTCCTGGGAAACCAAGCATGTGACTTTTTAGTTAAGTTTCCACTCCAGCTGATCCCATGATTTTCCTCTTAAGCTTCTGTGAGATCTAATATACACACATCCATATGTATATAGAGATATATATACACACACATGTGTAGTAAGAAGACTGGAACATTTCTCTTTTCTCCTTAGCTGGAACAACTTCTTTCAGCTTTTTTGTTTTGGCATCGAGAGGTGCTATGGTAAACTGAAGGGTCATGGTGACAAATCCCAGCCAGTGCTGGCTATAGCACCAGCGCCATTGTGGTGGGAGCAGAAATGGAGCTCACAAAGGCACTACAACACCATCAGCAGCCTGTTGTCTTGGTGACCACCAAAAGTCACCACAAACTGCTGCACTACTTAGCCCTGATATTTCAGGATGCCAAGAGCTACTGGTGTTGTTGCACCTCTGATCCCACTGTTTGGACCATGTTGGAAAAGCAGCAACACTGCCCAGCTCTATGGAAAAGCTTCACGGCACGTTGGGTGGCCCAAGGGGAAGCAGTTCAGAGGGACACTGCACCTACCATCGGAGCAATCGTCCCCGATGTAGCCATCCTCGCACACACAGCGCCCGTCCATGCAGCGCCCTGCATTGTTGCAGTCGTTGGGGCAGGAGCGCTCCCGGCAGTCCTCGCCCACGAAGCCCTCCTGGCACACGCAGCGCCCGTCGATGCAGCGCCCACGCCCGTGGCAGTCGTTGGGGCAGGCCAGCTCGCCACAGTCATCCCCCGTGAAGCCGTTGTCACACTCACAGCGCCCTTCCACGCAACGCCCGCGATTGTGGCAGTCATGGGGGCAGCTCAGCTCCCCGCAGTCCTCGCCCGTGTACCCCTCGTGGCACACGCACTGCCCGCCCTCGCAGCGCCCGCGGTGGTGGCAGTCGTTGGGGCACCTCCTCTCGCTGCAGTCGTCGCCCACGAAGCCCTCGTGGCACACGCACAGCCCGTTCTCGCAGCGCCCGTTGCCGTGGCAGTCGTTGGGGCAGGTGAGCTCCCCGCAGTCCTCGCCCGTGAACCCCTCCTCGCAGAAGCAGGTGCCATTCACGCAGCGCCCGCGGTCGAAGCAGTCGTTGGGGCAGATGAGCTCGCTGCAGTCCTCGCCGGTGTAGCCCTCGTCGCACACGCACTCGCTGTCCACGCAGCGCCCGTGGCCGTGGCAGTTGTGGGGGCACAGGGGTACGCTGCAGTCGTCACCCACAAAGCCCTCGTGGCACAGGCATTGCCCGCCCACGCAGCGCCCGTGGGCGCCGCAGCCCTGGGCGCAGAGCTCCTGGCCGCAGTCCGGGCCCGTGTAGCCCTCGAAGCACACGCACAGCCCGTCCACGCACTTGCCCTGGTCGTTGCAGTCGGAGGGACACGAGGCCTGGCTGCAGTTGGGGCCCTTCCAGCCGGGCTCGCAGACGCAGCCGCAGATCTCGATGCTGTAGTTGCCGTGCCCGCTGCAATAGGGCGTGGTGTCCAGGCGACCTGTACCGACCATCCCAAAAAATCATTACTCCCATGGCACTAGGATGCCTTAGGCCAGCGTGGCACATATGACCCAAAAGGGCTCTGATTTTCCTAGTTCCCTACAGAATGCTAGCTTTTAAAGTTTTTAAATAAGAATCTCTCTTTCTTTCTCCAGCTAGATTTACTTTACCAGGAAAGCTTTAATTCGCTCTAATGCCAGGGAAGAGCCCCTGCCAACGACTTGGTAATTGAGCATGCTGGATTCCTCCTCCCTTCTCAAAATCCTCTTCCACTGACTGAGCAGCTTTCCTGACTGCTTCATTAGGGCATACACCATGGAACATCATTCATCCATTCACCCCAGAACACAAGTCAGGCAGCACACTGTGTCATTGCTGTATCAGCAACTTGGGAGGCTGCTCTGAGCTCAGAGGGACACATTGCTCTGAAGAAGACTTGTGTTTCTTCTCTTGTATGACCAACCCCTTCCCTCAATTTGAAAATCAACCAGACGCACAGATTTTTCCCTCTTCTGCAACTATTTGTGCTTGTCTATTGCCTTAAGTCCTGCTGTATTTTTATTGGTCTCTACTAAAGAAAACTTGGAAGCAAAAATGGTTACATTGGCAGCTTCCTCAAGGGGGCAAAAAGTGGAGCCAAGAGCTTGGACTGTGTGAGTTTTAATCTTAACTCCGACACAGATTACCAGCGTGCCTAAGTGCTGTCCATGCTCAGTGCCACAGCTACAAAGGTCCCAGGCCGACTCCTGACCCACAGATGCATAAAGCTGTGGAACTGTGAATGAATGTACTTTGTACCCTGGCCAAACACATTCCCAGTTTTAATTACATTTCAAATTTAACAGGTTGACTTGTGCTCATTCTTGAAGCAGATTGGAGAATCACTCTAAACAACATCTATAGCCAGCACAAGAATTTTCCCCAAGAGCAGCTCCCCAGCCTGCCTTACCTTCTACTGCCTGGGAATTAGGACAGCATCCAGCCCCGCTGGCACACTGCTCCCGCAGGGAGGAGACCAGCCCCTCCAGCTCCTCTAGTCTGCTCAGCAGATCCTTAATGTCTGGGGCAGCTGCACAGCCACAAGCCCGGCGGGGAATGTTAATCCTGTGAGTGAAGACAATCTGGTTCCCCTCGTTCACCGTGTGCTCCTCGTAATTCTTGACGGGCTCAATTTCCGCCTTCAGGTCGGCGTCGCCGCTCGCCGTGTCCAGGTCCACGGAGCAGAGGGAGCCAACGGGCAGCTTAATGTTGTAGACATGGTTGAACACCACAGGCTGGTTATCCTCCGGCAAGCTCACATTCAGCCCAGTCTCCCTCTTCTGCCGGATAATCCTCTTGATGAGTCCCCCAGTGATGTGCTGGGACAGCAAAGCGAGGATGGCACAGGCCAAGACCCGGCTGGGAAGTCCCATTGTGGTGCCCGGTTCCCTTTCGAGGCTGAGAGAGTCTTAGCTCTGCTTGGCCTTTGTATATCTGCAGCAGAAATTGGAGAGCCAGGCCAAAGCAAACTGGAGATCCTTTTCTTTCCTGGTGTGTTTGTTCCCTAAAAGGAGAAGGAACAGTGTAAGGGATTAACAGCTGCTACACCACCCCACAAAGGTGTGGCACTGCTTGTGTGCTGCATCCTCAGAGAACAGGACCATCACACTTCACCCAAGCTGCTGAGCTTGCTCTGATGTGTAATAACAGTGGTTTCCAGGATCTCAGTGGAATTCTGAAGGAAATGCCACCAGACATGAACAAAGCTGCTATTATTTCCAGGTTAGAGCAAAGACAGTGGGCTGTAGAAAGTTTAACTCCCTCAAGCAGAAGACTGGGGCAAAGATGCCTGCTGAGTCTCAGCTCAACTGAAAACAGGGGTAGATAAAATAAATATGTGTTCTGTTATGATTTAACCAATGTTAAATTCTGTATTTCCTTCACCCCTCCACTGCTTGAAGGCTGCTCAAGGTTGGACCATGTAAGAAACTCGAGACATTTCAAGAGGTGCATCAACACCACCAAGCTCATTCCATCCCTTCTCTGTATGTTTTAAATTACTCCAAGATTGCTGTGGAATCTGAACTCTATGGCTTGTAGCTCCATAGTGCGTTCCACTCTGTGATGCTTTATCAAGAGCATGAAGATAAATGGATTTCTTCTGGTGGTAGGTTCTGGTGTCAGTGCTTGTATCGTGGGGATATTTTAGTATAAAAGTCGTGAGGCACAAGAGAAGCAGAGATTCCAACAACAGAGACAGCAATAAAACTACATGTGTAGAAATGGCTTTTTAGCAGCCAATATCCCTTTCCATCAGGCAGCATTTCCCACTGATCTTTCTCATCTTTCCTCAGCTATAATGCAGTAACTCGTGTATAGTTACAAGCACCTGGCTGGGCTCTACAGCTCCTCCTGAAACTCATTCTTTTCAATTAGCTCCAACATTTCCTCTTCCTCCTCAGTCTCTGCGAGTTCCTTTTCAATGGAGTGAGCCAGGGGAGTGGAAAGACATCCATTGACTTCCATGCAGGATCAGCCCCTCAGCACGTAGAGAGAGGAGCCAAAGCACTAATGGACTGCCTGAACAAGCACACCTAATAAATGTCATCTCAGCATTTGTTTTCCTTCCCACTCCCAGATGAGCTTGGTTTAATGGTTAGATCACTGACTGTGCTTTCAGTGGTTGCAAGCTATGAAATGCCAGTAATGGAGGAAACAGCAATTTATTCTCTAAACGTCACAGTTTTGATGCTAACTCGTTTGTCAGATGAGAGACCAACCTCTTCCACCCTTCTGATTCCCCCAAAGTGGAGGGATTGTTTTTCCCAGGCTATCCCAGCTGCTTTTGTGAGGGAATGACAATAACACATCAGACACTTCACTGAAGTTTAGTGGGTTTCTTAGGAAAGGTTGAGCTCACAAAGGGCAAACTTCACCCCTTTTTACTGGGGAATAAATCAGAAGTAAACAAGGAGCAGGGAAGGTTTTTTCCTTGTTACGGAAAACCATTCAGCTTTAAGGCATTTCTAACACTTACCCCTTTTGCTCAAATATTTCTGCAAGCCCTGTCTGCACCAAAAGAGATCACGAGCTTGTTAATAAAGAATAACAGAGACAGACATGGTCCAGGTCTCATTTCTGACTCAATCCCTAAACTGGGTTGCTGGTTTATGAAACTGTATTTGACGTGGGATTTTAGTCTCGAGCACTGCCACTTGGGCTTTGCAAAGTGCTCCCCATGCAATTCCACGTGCTGCTGTGCACCTTTTTGCCTCAGGACAAGGTCATACAGCTAAAACTGGTGCCCAACCCTCAAGTAGTCATTAAAGGGACAGGCTGCTTGACAGATGCATCACCAATGGAAAATGGAACAAACTGGAGGCAGCTCTGCATCTCATTCTCACTGAATTTTACTGAAAGTTGAGCATCCATTTCCTTATGGCTTCTGTAAATCCCAACCTACAGGAATACAGGCCTTGCCCAAACCAAGGAAATTGCTCTTTTTTCCACTGACCAGTATGAGTTGACAAATCACTTAATCATGGTATGAACTGTGAATTCTTTAATATGCCTGGAAAATAAAAAACCTGCTCTGGCAAGAGCCACTGTCACTGTCACCTTCACTACTGATGAAAGCCACATGGACACCAGGACTCTGAGTGGACACTTGCTGCATTAGAGGCAGCCAAACCTCTCAGCTCGTAGATGATACTGGAAGAATTAATGTGTCTTGGCTGATATCCTTTTGAGGTTTCTGGAGAAACATCGTGGTGGTCTAGGAGCAGCATTCCATGCCTGCTCCGTGATCTCTGTGCTTTGACACCTCGTGTGATGTCTGAGCTAATTCATCCCCATCAGGTGTTTCCCATCCCATCTGCCAAGGGCCCAGCATGATTAGCTGAGTGCCACTCCTGGATCTGACATCTCCAAAACAAGACACCTTCCTGCAGTTGTTTATACATTAGCCATGGTCTTGGCTGGGAGAACAAAGAGGACATCCTTCTCTCCAGCCCCAGTTCCTCAAACATATCCAAACAACAGCTCTGACCACAATGGACCACCCGGGAGCAGGAGACAAAGGAAGCCACAGCGACCCCAGGCTCTGTTGTCCCGTCATTTTCTCTCATCTTCCCTTCAGAACAGCTCGTGTAAGTTGTATTTTAAACCTGCCTCTTGGAGAAATCCTCTTGATATTTTCTTTGTCTTTGTAGACATCAGCTGCTGGGTTATTTAGGGGCACCTAAAAGTCTTGCAGCAAAGGTTGGCTCAAAATGACCCTTCCCAGCACAAGTTTGGCCTTGTGGTCTGCAAGAGGAGCTGGGTGATGTCTGACATCCCTCAGGTACTTTGAGAGGTTTGTATGACCCAGAGTGTGTCTATTTTTACAAATATTTTGTCTCATAGGGAACACCTCTCATCCTAATGAGCTGTGCCCTCAGGTCTTCCTGCCACCCTGACTGCAAAAATCCTGGACACGATGATGTGGATGATCTGCAAAATGTTCTGCTTGTCATGCAAGACAATAAATCTGGAGCTCGTGTTGTCCCCATCTGCTCACTGGCACCTTCCCACCCTCCCTGGGCAGGAGATGACTCCTGCCCTCCTGCTCCCCGAGGCACAAACTCTATATAAATAGGAAGCAAAGGTGTTGTGGCCTCTCACACATATTAAATATCTGATTAAAAAGTAGAGATTATGAATTGAGAAGCAAATCATAGCATCTCTGCAGTACCAGCTGAGCAAAAGGAGATTCAAGTACGAAAAGGATTTTCTTATATGAACATTAACTTTAAAAGTTAGATTTTAACCAAAGAGCAGAAAAAGGCTATTTCTAGAAAACACTCCTTAAAAACCTGATCACTGCCTGGTGATCCACTTAATAAGTGGTGGAGCTAAGATGGACTGTCAATAGCACAAAGGGAAGGAATAATTTTCATTTCCACTGCAGCCCTTTCATCTGAAGATCTGAAAGCACATCACAGTCTGGCTGTCAAAAGCTGAAAAAATGTTATTAAAAAGGGTTATTTCTTTGTTTAGACATCTCCCCTTCCCCTCACCCCTCTCCCAGCATCAGAACTTTTTCAGGACCTTTCCATTTAATTAGAAATTTGTTTCTTAATAGGAAATTTTCAGTCAATCTTGAAAATACCCCCAGGAATCCTGACTCCTGGGGAATACTAAGCAAAGGTAATGCACGAATATTTCCCTTCCCCAAAGCCATATTTGCTGGAAAGCAGCAGGTGTGAGAAACTAAATTAATGTCTGCATACTTTAAAGTCCTGGGGTAGCATTCCAGTCTCCCCTGAACGTTCAGGAGTGGCAGAGTTGTGAGATGATTTGTGGGTATGTGGAATGATAAATATGCAGATGAGAGCCCTGTGCAATTTAAATCAAAACAGATTGCAGCAAGGAAGGGATGGAGGTGTTAAAAATGATCTCAGCTGTCCTTCCTAACCAAGGCAGAAGGCTGATTAGGTTTGCTCAGACACCCTCTACATGTCATGACTTGGAAATTAGACATAAAGATGGCAGGGGGAAAAGAGAGGGGGCAATTCCTGTCTAAGCAGATACTGCCAACATTGCAGCAGGAGGGGATCAAATACTGTCAGCACCGTCCTGGATTCAAGCACATCTTGCTAAAATCTGGGTTAAATGGCAGCGGGCTGGATTCTGACAGGGAGGAAGGCTCGGCTGGAGAGGAGCCAAAGCTCTCTCCAGGGAACACAACAAGGAGCGTTCTGAGGTTTGTGAATTGCTAACCCCAAAACAGTTCTCTGTGATCTGTTAACAGCAGGAACTTCGTGTTTCCAGAGTTTCCACCGCGGCGTGCTCCGTGTGTTCCCTGCAGCCTGGAGTGCCCAGCAGGGCACTGTGGAGGCACTGCCACCACGTTATCACTGCCCCTCTCCTCATCTCCTGCCACAAAGACAAAAGAGCCACAGCAGGGATTTGATCTGACCTGCACCATTCCCTCTCTGCACAACTGGGGCATTTTCTGCAAGGAATACAGGCAGTGCTGTTACACAGGACTGATAAATTGAGGCCATCTGCCAGAGGGCATTTTCACAAGGCAAGGCCTCCAGAGATGCCACCTCCCCAAACCAGAGTGCTGGGGTGGTTTTGCCAAGAGGATGTGGCTCCCAGGGCTCCGGGAATCTTCTCCAGCAGAAGGGGATGGAGTCTGAAGTCAATTGAAACGCTCTCAAAGCAAGGGACAGGGGGGACCCTGGGAGCTGTGACGTGTTGGGCCAAAACATGAACAGCTCTGACTGCTGTTTCCACACATTCCTGACTGCAGAAAATCACTTTCTTTCCATTCCCAATTCCAGCAGGGTGAAGGAATCAGCAGGGATACTCAGTGTAGGTCGAACTACATTAAATCACAGAGGAAAGTAGAAATTCATAACAGTCCTAAGCCATCAGCCCTGAATCTTTTCAGCAGAAATCATCAAAGCCAAATTGTCGCCTTTTTTTTTCCCCCCCCACTCTCTTCTTTATTTACATTGTATCCACCCTAAGGAGAGGAATTTTAAGGCAGCCGAATTTGGAGTAATTCAGCAAATCCCCTGTGCTCCCCAAGGCTCCCAGAGAAGGTGTGTGCAGGGGGTGACAATTGTTTCAAACCCCAAATTAGACCCCGCAGATTGGAGCAGGCCCTGAGGGCTTGAAACTCCGAAGGGAAACTTTCATAATTCAGGAATTTTCTTCAAAGTCTTAAATCAGCTGCACGAAGAGGTGAAAAGAGCATCATAACTTTCCAAGGGGGCAGAAGGAAGCTGACTGCCTTTTTTTTCAGCCGTTCTAACAGATAAAGTGCAGAGTGATAAGCAGGAATCCCTCCAGGTTCCAGGCTGAGGACTCACCTTTAATTTATACTCAAACAACTTCACTTCTACCTCCATGGCCAGGTCATAAAGAATAAACATCCTGCAAATGCTCTACAGTTTTCTAGGTAAGAAATCCCACATCTGGAAAGCCCACACAAAGCTACAGATCCAGGCCCAGTGACCTCCCTTTAATAAATAGCAAAATGTGAAAGCGCTGAATAAAAAGTCTTTGCCACCCCACCTATGCCAGATTTTCAGACTAAAGCCCTTGCTGGAAACTACAAAGGGAGATAAGCATTAACCAAAATGATCTGGCTATCTGTGGGAGTGCACTGAGAGTGAAAAAGAGGGAAAAAGCAAGAAAGCATCCTCTGGAAAAACTCCACCAAGAAAGGGGCAGGGAGGAAACAACTGGGAAGGAAGTTTTAAAAGTTAAAATAGAAGAGTTGAAGTGCAGGGATACAAGTGACACAAATCCACTTTTTCTGTCACAGAAGGGACTCAGTGATGTCCACAGCCCCACAAGAGGAGCCTCGTGGCATCCACATGGGCTGGAGGAAGGCAAAGAGCCTCTTCTCCCAAATTATAATGTAATTATAATTTGTAATTATAATGGATAAACAAAGCACGCTCCTCTACTTTAAGTATGGAAAACTGGGACATGGAGAGGCTGACACTGAGATTCCCAAGCTGCCCAGGAGCCTCTGCCTTTTTGCTGAGGTATTTTACCCACTGCAAGCCAGAGGCAGCTGATGCAGCTCTGCTGAGTCCCACCCCAGTGGTTCAAACACCTCCCAGAAGGCATTTATAGCTCTTGAACACATAAAAGCACATTTTCCTCTGGATGTGCCTGCCTTTGTGACCTAAATCCTTCTCATTTCAGGGCAAGCCAGCAGTTTGTGTTTGATGTGGGTGAGCAGCCACAGCTCAGGGCTCGGGATGCCCCCTGGAGCCACCTGTGTCCCATCTGCTGCTGGCACTGCACATTTCAGAGCAGTGAAACGTGAGGCTGAGGGCAGACACAGCCAGGAACACTGTGAGTGCAGAGATGGGCACTGCTCTGCACAGTTAATTCAGGACTGATTCCTGAGCTGTCACACATTAAAGTTTTCAAGCCCAGAAGGCATCCACCATCCATTCCAAGGGCCTTGCCCATGCCACTGGAATTAGTTGTAAAAGCAATAGGAATTTTAGATTATCTTAAATCCTGTGAGTGATGCCTTGGGAAGGCTGACTTGAAACAGAGACTGGACAGAGCTAGAAATAAAGAAGGTATTTATCAAAAGGCCCCTAGGGTACACCTTGGGCAGAACAAGAGCCTGGGCAGGGCTACACCCAAGGGGGACCCAAAATGGTCACAAAAATGGCTGCCCTGTCACGAGGTCTCACATTTTTATACGTTTTGGTCCATTTGAATATTGGGGTTTCATTGTCCAATTACAGCTTCAGGTTGTGGGGTCTCATCCTTCTTGTTCCTCCGTTCAAAGAAGAGTTTTGTTTTGTCTCCCTGCTCAGTGAAGAGAGCTCACTAGCACTTAGTATGAGGCTCAGAACTGTGCCCCTAGGCAGCACAGAATCTGCAAAACATGAAAGCTGAATCTTAAGGCATCAGAGGTCCTGTGGTCTCATTTGTACCTCAGACTCTTCCACAGAACTGCAATTAAAACAATTCATGGGTACTTTTTGCCCCGTGCAGCCCCTGAGGTCCTGCTTTAGTTATCACTCAGCTATGCCTGAACTCTTCTCTCCAGGTCAGTTCTCACCTTTGGCTGTGGCTCTCAGATGATGTTCCTGTTTTGGGGAGGGTGCAAGGTCTCTGGTTCACAGATCCCACTGTACACCATCCTGAACTAAAACGACTTGGATGCATTTTAGCCTCCTCCCTCTCTACCTTGGCTGGAAAACAGCACTGCCAGGGCTTTGCCAGGGCTGTTTTGGAAGGAATTTTAATTAATTGCTTTGTGTACAATTTAGAATTTAGCAAAGGCTCATATTTCAAAGCCATCAGCATGACAGTGGCACAAAGGGGAAGGAGAAATAATCCACTGAAGCCAAGATCCATAAAAATGTGAAAGAGCTCTGGTAAATTCTGAATGATAAGCATAGAAGGAGACCTATGAGAGACTAAACCTTCTGTTGTACAGTGACTATTTGGAGGTAAATTACCATGATTATTCCATTATAAACTACTTTTGTTTCACAAGTTTTGTCCTCTTAGCCATGGAAAATCTCTCCAGGTCTATCCTTGTTCAGGATCTCAGAGAGAGAACAGAACTTTCCAAACTAAACAATGAGTTTGGCTCTTTTTCAAAGCAGAATAAAAAATTAGGGATCTGAAGTGGTCTTATTCCAGTATCAGTGGCACCTTTGATCAATGAAATATTGAATATATTGAGCAAATCTCATGAATTAAATGAAAAATTAAAACAGCTGGCAGAGATACAGCTGGGAGAAAATGACTGCTGAAAACATGCAATAATTAAACAGAAGTGAAAAACAAATTATGTGACGAGGTGCCTGCAATAACAGGATATGGAACTCAGCAACCCAGAGGTGCCTTCCAGTTTCTGGGTCCTACACACTCTGCTGATTTATGTGCCTTAGGAATTACCTGGCTGATGATGAGAAAAGCAAAGAAATCCTGCCTGAACATACCATTGCTATTGCTATTCCATCAGGAGCAAAGGAGCAAGAGCTCAGGGGAGAGCCAGGAATGTGGGAATGGCACCGAGCCGGGACTTGGGAGGGCTGGGATCATCCCTCAGTTCTGCCATTTCAGCCAGTCAGTTCTCATCCTGATTTCTAATAACTCTAAACAAAGTACAAATAACTAAACTTCGTAATTCTGTGTTTCCAACTGCTCTAGAAAGATTCTTCAGTTTACCCCCATGAAAAGTATTCCTCTGCTCTCAATTGTTCTGTATAAACTCTGTGCTTTTCATGCTAGAGTGTCTTAATTCTTTTAATATATCACCTGGATTAGAGGAAGCCCCATAAGAGGAGCCAAGTGGCTACAGCTCTTAATAAGGTTTAATCACAGCCACTCTCTAAATAGGCCACAGGTGGGGACAAGATTGAGGGTGAAAAGGGCAAAGGAGACCTTTGGAAATGGTATCTGGCTGGAGCAGAGCTGCTCTGACACCACCACCATGGTGTTTAGGGCAGAACTTACTCTTCAGGCCAATTATTTGTAGAATAAACTCAGACCTCGAGGCTTTGCAACATCTGTCTCCAACAGGTATCCCAAGGACAATGAAGAATTCCCATTTGCAGGGGCAGAGCCCAAGGAAGTGGCATCTGCTGAACCCTGTGATCTCCCAGCTGGCCTTGGCTCCTGTCAGAGCCTTGCAGCTATTTAAGCTGTTGTTTAAATGAGAAGCATCCAATGTGGCATTATGCAATAATTATATATAGGCAGGCAGCCTTGGGAAGAGGGCACACTAAAAACAGGAATCCAAAGCTCTTAACTCATTTCTGGTACCACCAGATTTGATAAAATTATCCACGTTAAAAATGAGAGAAGGTAATTGCTGAGTGACTTACAAGCGTGGTGCAGAATTAATCAGACCACACTCATAATGTGGTGTTTAATCTTTCATGTAATTTGCTGCTAAATGTGCATAATTAGAAACAAACAAATGATACATCTCAGTGTGAGCCGCAGATGTTCTGCCTTCCAGCATGGTTATGAGCTCCTGACTAGGGATAATGGGGCTTAAACCAGGTCTCCAGCTTGGGATGTGACAGGATGTTGCCTTTGAGCTCATTTTACTTCAAGAACTGCAGGAGTCCTTCCTGCATTTCCCTGAAGACCTTGTCCAGCAATAGTGTGCCAAGGTGGGGAGCTGCCCACCATGTCCTCCTCTTCATCACAGGGGCAGCAGGAGCTCAGCCTGGACACCCAGCTGAGATCCCAGAGCACCTGGCTGGAAACCCACCGGCTTCCCGAGCAGGGACGACATCCTTGGCATGTTGGTGCTGTCCAATAGGTTTTAGGTGCTAAAGGCCTTGAGAGCACCAAGACAACACAATGGTGTCACTTCCCATCCATCAGGGAGGGATTTGTGCCCCCTTTTGGCAGAGGGTGGGTTTGGGGGGGGGCTGTGTGTGACCCCCAGGCGTTCCCAGGGCTCCGAGCATCCAACAAAACCCAAAACACAAAGGGAGCTGGGAGTGAAAACCAGCCCTGCTCCACCACTGCATCCCTGTGCCAGGGCTGGCTGCTGCAGCAGGGCAGCAGCCCAAAGGCAGCTCCAGCCAGCAGGGCAGGCTGTTTGGGAGCAGGGAAATCGGAATTTCCATACGTGTTTGGTCCCAGCCACTGAGGAGGACACTGGCAAAGGGTATGCCCGCCCAACGGGGTTTGGATAAAGCTCTTCCCTGCTTTAAAAAGGTTTATTTTGGGTGTGCTGGAGGCTGAATTCCTGTGCTGGAGTAATCCTGGGGATGAGGTCATGTGTTCCCTGAAGGGGCTGCTTTGTAGCCTGTGTTAGTTAGCAACGCTTTTGCTCTTATCAAGCATCTGATTAAACTCACAAAAGAAGGGTCTTTAAAAAACAGGCTCAGGCAGAACTGAGAAGTGAATAAACAAATTGAGTTTGAGGGGTTTGGTGGGGGGAGTTTTGTGGTTTGGGTTTTTTTGCCCAGCAGGGAAAGGAAGAGGAATAAGATGGGAAAGGGGGACAAGAAACCAATTCCTTGTTCTGAGATGACAGAACAAAGATCTTCATCTATTTTCAAGACTTCTATAGAGTGGCAGACACCAGTTACACCCGTCCATGTGGCAAGTGTCACCTGGGAAGGTGACAATGCAGCACCCAAAGAGCACAAACAGCTCTCCCTGCCAGAGTGACCCAGCACCCACCTTCTGCAGGGAAACCCTTCACCAGAACTGGGCTTCTGCTCCACTGCGGGGGAGGTAAACTAAAACTGGACTCCAATTTTTATTGGACTTGAAGGAAGACTTGGCTGATTTGCACTGATCTCTCTGTAAGCACCCAGGGATATCTATAAATGATATCGACTGTGCTTACTAGAATGACACTATTTCAAACCAGTTATTTGGCATCAGTGGTCCCCTGTATTAGAAGAAAATATTTCTCTTTGTTCCTCTCATTTAGTATAATTTATTCAGTATTTCCCTCCATTGTCCTCTCCATTGGGAGTCCAAAAAAAAGTGTAAAATTGTCTCCATAAAAGAACTGGAGCCAAGTGATGATAAAGTGACAGGTACAACTGCTTGGAAGTTTTTCACAACGCACTGAAAGCTGCCATTTTTCATTTGATTCTGAAGATTCAGCAAGAATGAAACTAAGAGGAAGTCAGCATCATTTCAGGAGTTCCTATCCTTGAGAAAAAAATTCCCTGACAAATCTTTTTTGTAAATCTTTGAAACCAGAAATGGCTTGCTTTGAACCAAATGGCCTGTTTGAAAGAATAACCACCTCAATCATTTCTTCAAAGGATTCCTGCTCCTTTTTCTAATAAAAGCTGGAGCAGCTTGGCCTTCAATTACTAAGTGAAAAATTATGAAAGTGAACCCACAGTGCTCGTGCTCTCCTGCACCCCAGGACAGAAAAAAGAGAATTAATTTCATGTTTGCTCCCACCTCAAAAAGCTCAGAGTTGTGCCCATCAGGGGATAAAACATGTCAGCTCATTTTCAAACACCAAACTGAATTTTCAGGCAGCAAAATACTTCAGAAATGCTGGTCCAGGAGCCAGAGGGCTCCTTATTGCTGGCTGCTCTGCCCAGCTACCTTCAGCTTGTTACCATCTCCAAGGACAGGGATTCTCCTTTTCCCAAGACAAATCCTGCTTGTTATCCACCAAAGGATTGGATAAATATCACGCTCCTGTCCCCCAGGATGTTTGGCTGGCAGTCAGCTTGGCTCCAGGTGTAAAACAAACAGCTTGGAAAAGTGGGGAAAGAGGAGAGAGCAGAGCTGGGGAGGGGCAGCAGAGGAGACAGACACTGAGATTTCTCAGATTTGGGGTTTGATGGTGCTGCTCTGGTGTCTTAGACAACTCCACTTCCCCTTTGCCTTCAAAACATGTTAGACCAGCTGGTGGATCTGACCCATGTCGCTGCAGGGATTCGCAGCAGCTAAAAATGTGTCTGTGTATTATGCTTTGAAAAATCCTGGTTTTATTGGAAGCAAAAAAAGGATAAAACCATGCAAAAAGGATGCTGCTGAATGAGTTCAAGGGACTAATGCAGCCTGGAGTAGGCTGGCTGAAGTAATGTCTCACTCATGGTTTATGTTGCTCTTTCTTAGAGGTGCAAAGCCCAGGAAATGAAAAAGCTGCATCTATAAAAAGCACAGGGTTTTTCTTACAAATTAGGTTTATTCCCTTTAGGATGTGAGGAGGTAAAACTCTGAACACTGAGCTGGAAAACCATAACAAATGCTCATTTGGAGGAATCTTATTTTTTGGAATATATTTCAGCTAACATTTCCAGCAGTGGCAGATGTGTGGGTGTGATTTTGATCCTGGTTCTCATGCAGCATAAGGAAAGGAGCACATTCCTTCTGCATTTGTTCTGCAGGGACCTGTGGAAGGCGATGGACAGGAAAGGGGGCACAGAGCTCACCTGTGCTTTACCACAGGGCCCTGGGTTGTGGTGATGTGAGCGTGGAATTTCTGGAGAGCTCAAATTCTCCTTTATGGACTCTGAGAATACAAATTGCCAGAGATTTGGCTTACCAGGGGGTCTGCTGAATGATGAATGAAGTTTGAGGTGAACCAATAGGGCAGCCAAGGAATGTGTTCACCTTGGAATTAGAGTTTAGTGGAATGGTGAGGTACACATGTAAGGTGCCATTGCAAAGTGGGAATGAACAGGTCTCCCAATGGATGGATTCACCAGGCTTGGAAAAACTACAACTCAACAATAAAGGCTGAGATAAAACCCTCCTGCCTGAGGGTCTGCCATCTCCAAGGGTTCTTTTCTGTACCAAGAGAAATGGAGCTAATAGAGCTGGACCCATGGAATTGCCACAAAACCTTGTGCTCTTGGCAGAGATTCCAGAAAGTGCCCAAAACCTTGGGGTTAATGGTGTGGCCCCATGGTTGGGACTGAGGACTGAAACTCAGGCATCCTGCTCTGAAATGATTTCATAAATCTTCTGCTGTGCCTCTGTTTAAGCTCTGGTAAAACCTCACAGGGGCCATGTGTGTCCCTGTGAATTAAGTATTCCAAGGACCTCACAGGAAAGGTGCTGTCAAATCCTCATTTCCATAATTAAACATCTTCCTGAGGAGTGCTGTAAAATTGTCAGCAAATACATCATTAAAAAGTGAAGGGCTGGAGTGTTATCCCTGCAACACAGGAGAGGAAGGGAAATCTGCAGAGCTGCCCCAGCCCTGGGCCCAGCACTGCAAGGACCTGGAGCTGCTGGGGAGATCCAGAGGAGGCTCCAGGGGGATCAGGGGGATGGAGCAGCTCTGCTGGGAGGAAAGGCTGGCACAGCTGGGATTGTTCAGCCTGGAGAGGAGAAGGTTTTGGGTAATTGAAGCTTTCCAGGACCTGAAGGAGCCAACAGGAAAGATGGAGAGAGAAATTTGACAAGGGTCTGGAGTGACAGGACAAGGGGTAATGGGTTTAGTCTGCCAGAGGGCAGGGTTAGGTGGGATATTGGGCAGGAATTGTTCCCTGGGAGGGTGGGCAGGCCCTGGCACAGGGTGCCCAGAGCAGCTGTGGCTGCCCCTGGATCCCTGGCAGTGCCCAAGGCCAGGTTGGATGGGGCTGGGAGAGACCTGGGATAGTGGGAGGTGTCCCTGCCATGGCAGGGGTGGTAGAATGGGACGAGTTTTAAGGTCCCTTTCAAACCAAGCCATTCTGTCATTCTTTGATTCTCTGAAATCTTTTGCTCTGAAGAAGAAAGTCTGACCAGATGTGCAGCACAAATGCACAGAGCTGCAGTTCTGGGGTAACAATAGCAAACTGCAGCCTTACTCTGAAGCCAAGATGATGTGCCAGGCCAATTACCAGAATGAGAAGATGAATCCATGGAAATAAATTACAAGGTTACCAAAACCCACAGAGAAAGACACCAGAGAATTTGAGAAAAATCTGCAACGGACCCAAAATGCACGGGTCCAGCTCATTCTTTTGACATCAATTGAAGGTCCTTTCATCTCCAGACATTTGATGGGATCAGAGGGATCATTCCCACACGTGTGCAGCTCGGTGTGCCAGTGTTTGCTGCTGTTACACAACCCCAGTGATCCAGCCCTGCTGATGGGAAGTGCAGGAGAATCCTTCATCCAGCTCTGACCACAGGAGGAATTTTACACCAGCCACAAGAAACAGCCTGGTTATTTTACAGAGCAGATCATTCAAATGTGTTGCATATAAACTGCATTAAAAAAAAGAGAAACAGCATTACAAGAGGTAACCATGGGAGAGCTCACAGCAAACCCAGCTGGCCTAACTCACAGGGACTGGGATGAGGCACAAGTTAACAGGGAATTCAGTCTGCTCTTGGAGCTTGGCTTTTGTTAAGGGCTGGGACAGTTGAGCATCAATTTCTGGAAATGGGAGCTCAGAAAAGAGGAACAAAACAAGCAGGTCAGTGGGGTGCTCAGGAGCTGCATTCAGGCTCCTGGCAGGGGGCACAGCAATCAGCCAAGTGGAGCAATTTGCTACAAACTCGGGAGGGGGGGAAAAAGCCATCTGCTAAATACTTTTTTCTCACATCTGCAAAGCAACCTCTGTTCTTGCTGTAGCTGTCAGAGGGGGGAAAAAAGCCCATGGCAGATAGAGCCTAGACAAAACCTGCGGATTAGAAGCAGCAGGGCACACCAGAGATGGGAGCAGCAAAGACAACGAGGGATTCAGAACGACTGGCACCGTTCTAAACACAGAAGCAGAGCTGTAGAAATGGGTCACATCCCAGGGACTCGTGGAAAGCAGGATGGATGGGTCACACCTTCCTTCTGCCTGTGTCTGCCTGAACCCCCTGTCTGCATGTCCAGCACAGGAGTGACTTTTACCCACCACTCTGAAGACACAAGCAGAACTCAGGGAATTGAATGCGGGCCATGGCAGAGCTGCCACAGACACAGAAGCCTCAATTAGTGCCTTTTCCAATACATAAAAAAAAACCCCTTTCACAGCAAAAGCAGCTCCTGTGCATAATCTCCCAGCAGAAACCACTGCTGCCTCTGAAGTACGTCCTGTACCTTTTAATAAAGCCTTTGCTAATAGCAAAAGCATTTGCTCGGGCTCTTGGCTTTGCCCCGCTCGCAGCAAAGACGCGGAGCTGGAAAAGATCTGCAGTTTTCTAAACTTGTCTTTGGAAAGTTTCTCTGCCAAGTTACACTTTGTCAGGAGCTCATTATTTTCTGGGTAGACGCTGGAGGCTTCGCTTTGAAATACTTTGAGGGCTTTGCTGATGCAGTTTCAGACCACGAGGTTCGTGTGCTCGCTCGCATGAATCACAGCACCCGTGTTCCTTCCACACACAGAGCTCGGCTTCATTTCCAGCCCCTTCTCCACGCTGTTGCTTCCAAAACCACCTGTAAATTTTCCAGAGCCCGTTTCACGAAGTTCTAGGTGGTTTTGGGATGAGATGGGAAGAGCAGAAATTCAAGACTTCTGGATTTTCTTCCCACACTTTTCATGCCAAGCAGGAGTTGCTGGGAACAAAGCAGCAGCCAGTCCTGGAGATGGGAACTTGGCCAGTGTCATTTGTCTTACAAATTCATGCTTTAGGTATCAAACATCACATTTTTACTGATAATGAGAGGTAGGAAATGAGCCATCAATACTCTTGATAAATATAATCACAACAGGGGAAGGAATAGCTGATCTGCTATAAAAAACCAGATACCAAATTAATACACTTACCAAAAATGTTGGTGAAATTTGTGCAGTCAAAGTAAGGATCATTTATAAGAACCATAAACTACTGACATATTAAACAAATACACAGTGAATAGGCACTGAGACAGCACTGCTTTGTACAGCACCTCTGAGGATGCTGTTTTTCAGATTTCTCCTGGAGGTCAGGAGCAAGAGATGAGCCAAAATTCTGCTGCACACACCCAGCCCCACACTTTTCCATATTTAAAATCATTTTAGCTGAAGGAATGTCACGTACAGAGGCAAGAGAGGTGGAATTCTTCTCTTTTAATGGCTTTGCTGTAACCAAGAGCACGAACAATTTACATTTATATTGGTCTGGAATAAGGGAAAGTATTTAATTGTAGGGATTGCTGCAGATGATACTGGTCAGCGGGCAGCAGGATACTTTCAGAATCCATTATGAACATTTGCATGTGCTTTATAATTTTACTTTGATTTAACCATGTACTTATTCAAGCACTAAAAATGACTCAGGACTCAGCCATAAAAGCCTGCACTGTTCCCAGGGACCAGAATTATCATTCCTTGCCTCCTGTCATTAGCAGACTTTGGGCATGGTTTTAAAAGAAGCTGAGGAAACAGATGGGTGACCCTTCACCAGGCAATTCCTTGCTTTTAGACCAATTATTAGTTTCCCTGGGCAGCTTTTCCTCCCTGCTGGAGCTCCTCTGTCCTTGGTACTAGCACCTCAAACACACAGGAATGTGCACATTTTTCTAACTCACAGGGCCACAGAAGGAGTTCCTTGAAATCTGACTTCCAGTAATCGCCCCCGGGCTGCAGATCTGCCTGGCCTAGTTCTGTCACATGTGGTAGCATCAAGAATTTGCATCTTTGGCAACTCAGGGAAGGCTAGCAAACCCAGAGTAGAGCAAAACACATCGTGAAGAGAGGATGGAATGAAATCAGCCACGGCTTGGCAAGGCAAAATGAAATATAAATGAGAGGCACAAGATATGAAACAAATTGAGTGCAAGGAGTTTGGAAAAAGAGAGGAGGCTGCTTCTGAAAAGTCCAGTCTGGGGATGTTTTGCAGTGCTCTGATGTAAAGCAGAGGCACTTATGTAATGTAATGGAAATTACAGCCACAAACACAGCCCTGGGCAGTGATTAGTGACTGAACTCGGACAAGAATCTGCACTGCTGCCTCAAATGTCAGCAAATTGGGCACAGCCACATCAATGGGAGCCTTGAGAGACCTCCATCATCCCTGCTCTGACCTCGTTCTCTTAACCCACTGTGACTTGAGCCCTGCCTGTGCTGAAGCCTTGGCTGGCAGCAGCAATTTGAGCCGTGGGATGGTGAAAGGAGGGATGTGGAGCTCAATTATCCAGCACCAGATCCCCAGTGAAATCAATGCCATTGTGTCACATGAGAAT
The DNA here is from genome assembly GCA_013400495.1 of Nicator chloris. Taxonomy (NCBI): domain Eukaryota; kingdom Metazoa; phylum Chordata; class Aves; order Passeriformes; family Pycnonotidae; genus Nicator; species Nicator chloris. The sequence continues at coordinate 224,596 of WAAE01017766.1, read as the reverse complement.
TTGGCTGGCAGCCCCTGAAGTCTGCCCAGGAGAAAGCCATCCCCTGAGCAGGGCAGGCTGGAGGGGACAGGGGACAATGTAGGCCATGAAGGGCCACTCTGGGCATGGCAAATGCCCCGTGGGTTCTGATTGCCCCTCTGGCAGTGTGGGTTTGTCCCCACTCCTGACCTCTATGAGCACAGACCAAACTGGAGCAGCCCAAGGCATCCTCTGCAAGAAGATATCACTGAGGCAGTGAGTGTTAAATGGACAGCCAACACCCTGTACCAAAGGGAATTCAGCATTGCTCCTGTCTGCAGGAAAAGCTCTCTCCCAGGTGGAGCTGGACACCACAGACTCAATTTTCAGTTAATTAATTTAATTTTTAGTTCAATTAAGCTCCCCACCCCTTTTTTCAGTTTATTGCTAGGATATTAGGATACAGGATTAGAAGATATATAGGGCACATATAACACAGGGAGCCTGTGGATTCCCCATCCCTGGAATTGTTCAGGGTCAGGGATCAGAACAACCAAAAAGCTGTCCCTGCCACATGGCTGGGGGTAATAAACTGAATTTCCTTGTCTCTGACAGCAAGCCTGGCAAATCCCAAAGTGCTTTTGCTAAGACAAATAAAAAATATATGAAGTAACAGCCAGAGAATGACAAATAAAGCAACAAATAGTGCTGCTGTGTTTGAGAGTGGCACTCTCTGGGTGCTGCAGGCTTTCCATCAAGGCTGGAGCTGCAGCACTTGGACTGCTGGCTCCCTGTGATTGACTTGCTAACCTGCAAAGTGGCTAAGTCAACATCATAATTAACACTTGGCAGTGGAAATATAAATTCCCTGGCTTGTAGGTGGCATATCCTCCTGCAAACACTCCACTTGGCCACCAAACTGCAAAAATAGATAGGACATTCATAAGGAGCTCTCACCATGGGAAATGCCAGCAGTTTTGTTTTTTTTTTTCCTGGAAACTGTTTACATGGCCAGAATCCTTCAATAAGAAAAATGATCTGAGAACTTTCCCTGCATATGTATCCCGTTCTGCTGTGCCTTGTGGCCCACAGTGTGCAGCATTCATTGGGAGGCAGCCCTGAATTACTGAGGTACAAGCAATGCAGGAGGGAAGTACAAGCCACAAGCAAAGGGAAAATATGCATTACACTGGCTCTGGCCAAGAGGAATGGGCTGCCTGCAGATCACAAGCTACCTTTATATCTTTCTTGGCATAGAGCTTTGTCCCGCAGCACAGAGAAGCTATTTAGGAGGGTTCAGCGTATCCAAAAGAGGCTGGCCTTCCAAAGGAACCAGGAGAGACAAAGAACCAGTGCAAAGTGGCCACTGAGCTCCTTTTGAGAGGCCAGCAAACGGCTCCTGACAAGATGAAATCCTGAGGAGGGAGATAACCACCAAGGCTGGGTGCTGAAGTGCTCAGCACACACTGAGAGTGACCCTTTCCTGTCCAAATAAAGGCTTTTCATCACAGCAAAGAGGCAAAAAACCACAGTCCCCAGAGACCTCAGCCCACAGCTTCTCTCACCTGCTGGCCTGCATCCTGTGCCTGAGATAAACCCCAAACTGACCGACAAAATCTGCCTCTTTCCAGGTCTTTTGATTTCCTGCCAGTGGAAAGAGAACTTATGTCTTGGAAATAAAGCTTTTTTTAGCCCCTTTCCAGCCTCTCCTTAATGGTGGAAATAACTCTTTAGCCAGTTCTGGTGGGCACACAGGGAAAGGATCTCACAGTTAATTTTCATGTATAAGCAGAAGAAGAAATTTACGTTCCCTTTATAGCTTTGTGCTGCCAGAAGAGTGGAAAAGAAGATAAATTTAAAGAAGAATCAAGACTGTTTAGCTTAATATTCTCGTAAATATCTTAATCCCATAACAAAATTAGCATTTGCAATTTTAGGCTTACGAGCTTAGCAAGTTCTGGTGCATGTTGGGCACAGTGAAAGCCAAAATCATTGCAATGGCATCTCCCCAGGCTCTCAGTGTCAGCCTCCTGGCCAGTATCTATCCACACCCAGCCGGTGCTCCAGCCTGCCATGGGAAGAGGCAGCCCCTACAACAGACCTTTGTTGAGCCCAGGATTGAAGCAAGCACTTTTGGACAAATCTGTAGCTAAGGTTTCTGTCCCACCACCCTGCACTTTCTCCTCAGTTGCCGAAGAGAATATGTTTTCCGAGCATGAAACAATCTCATTTTTGTGGGGAGTTTGGGAAGCCAGGCTGGGAGGGAGCGAAGAAAAGCTTCCTTTCTCTGCCCTGTGCGGGGCTGGGGCTGGGGAAGGGCCTTTCTGTGGGAGTAATCTTTCAAAGTAGGAAGCAGAGCTCCCCCATTGCTCGGGAAGAATGGACCTCCAGTGGGCTAATATGTGATGGATGACTGAATGCAAACTTGGCAGGGCTGCCCTGGGCTCCCCAAAGAATACAGAATGCTGCTGCCTGCTCGGGCACCGCGGCTCTCCCCTTGGAAGGGCTGAAAACTTGGCACCGTCCCACCTGAGTTTAATTGAAACTGCAGACAATTGAGGATGGCGGCTTGGTGAAATTTCTTGTGCCGGGATCAGCTCAGGATGGATTTGTCTTGGGTGATTGGCTCATGCATGAGCCAAACAAGAGCATAGATGGGGAGTTATTTCCCGCTGACTCCCCAGCCTGAGCGGCAAAATCTCACGTTGGTTTAGGAGGGGTGTGTTGGGAGGTATAATTTATATTAATAAGTATTATTCAAATTCTGCATCTGCATATACTCTCTGAAGCCATAGGTGGAGGTTTTTTGATGGTTTTTTGGTCAGCAGCAGGACAGGCAGCATACAGCAGAGAGAAATTATGCATTTAGAAATCCAGGAAAATGTTACCTTAAGGACAATTCTAGTTGTAAGAGCACATCTATCATTCATTCAATGCTAAAAAGTGACTTATAACTATTCAGACTTTGCCCTTTTAGCAGAAGGATCCCCATCCATTCCTTCTCTCAATGCCCAGACACTTCCTCCAGGCTCCAGAGCCACCTCTTGTCAGGCAGGATCCCACTGACTCCTCCTCCCCGTCTGCCCATTCTGCACCGTGGGGTTACATCATGCACAGGATTTCAGTAGCTGGAGCAAAGCCCAGTCTCTAACTTTTCCCACATGTGGAAGGCTTTTAACTGCAGCTCTGACTGGCTAGAGGGTCAGACAGTGGACAGTGAGCACCGAGGGAGGGGATGTTTCACACTTGCAGAAACCCTGGGCTCGGTGCAAACTGCGACCACTCAAGAGCTTCAAGCTGTTCATTTCTCTGCTTTCCAGCAATCCCCTTCCTCAAAGAACTCCCCTTCCCCAAAGAACTCCCCTTCCTCAAAGAACTCCCCTTCCCCAAAGAACTCCCCTTCCCCAAAGAACTCCCCTTCCCCAAAGAACTCCCCTTCCTCAAAGAACTCCTTTTTCTCTTCACTTTTCAAAGTAAAAAGAACTTTTTGGGAATGGTTAATAATAGGAATTGCAGGTTCTTTTGTGGCAGAGAACATCATTTATTAAACCCCTCACTCCTTCTAATGCAGCGAGGCCCTAAAATGCTGGAGCAATGATTACAACATCAACCAGCCAAAGCCATGGACAACAAGTCCTCTTCAATCTCAAGCAGTTTAATGAACTAAATTGCATCTTAAAAACTGCTAAGCAATCTGTACACATCCCTTATTTTGAGCTCTTGACCTCAGGTTATGGTGTTTCCTGTCCAGAACTCATTAGTTACTAATCCTATAATTGCTTGCAGCTTTGAAGATTTCTGAGCCTGGTAGATGACAAAATATTAACTTATTTCACTTAGATTGCTGCCTTCCTTAGTTTCCCACTTCAGCAACAATGATTTTTTCTGCAATATGACATCAGCAGCTTCCTTAAAACCACTAAGAGCAGGTATTACATTTTACAGTCGTTTCAGACTTGTGCAGTTTATAACCACAGGGTTAGATCAGAGCTCAGTCTTTGAGCAGGGTGTGCCAAACTCACACCAGTAATTATGTCTGAGAAAGCACACGCTGGTAGATCAGAGCCCAGTTTCAAAGCCCTGTATCTCAGACCGACACAGTTCAAAACAAATTCTTTTTAGTATTGGAAAGCTGAGATTTCGAACTTTCCAGGGATGTAAATCATCTACTCCTAAGCCTGGAGTTTTATGACCCACTGGACCTTAAAACTGTCAGTGGCCCTTCAGCTTAGCAGACTGTGATGGCACGAGGCCAAGGAGGAATTTATCAAGTCACAGGCTTCAAATGAGAGTAATTATTTAGCCACTCCGGGTTTCTCATGGCACAGAGGTAGGACAGGTAAATGTGTAGCTGATAACAAAGCAGACACCACCCTCTGCATCGATCTTACTTCCAAAGGTAATATTCCTCCAGGGATCCCAGGGCTCTCTAAGGGACACAGGACTGGATGGAAACGGTTTCTCCCTTAAACCCGTTTCCACCAGACACCCATTGTCCAACCCAGGACAATTAAACGCCATTAAGTGGTGCAATTAGCACCACTTAAACCTTTGGACACATCCTGCAAGGCTGGGTGGACAGAGGCACTGTGCTGCTGTACCAGGAAAATGGCACAGAACTGGCCAAGCTGGTTTTCCAAATGTTTTTGCAGGGAGGGATGAAAGGGTTAAAGCTCTGGCTCCAGAGCAGCATCACTGTTTCACAGACACTTCTGCTTTTTAGTTCTGCCTCACTCTTGAAAAGGATGAGAAAGCCCCCAAAAAGCACAGACCCTGCCATTTAATCTCATTTTCTTATCAAAAAGTGAGACAATGCCCAAGAACAAACGTTGACAGTCTCTTTAGAGCAAGTCAGAACATCTTCACCCATGAATAGTCTTTGGCTTTTTTTAGATGTTTTATAAAAAGCACTAATATGAAAAACAAGCTGAACGTCAAACACCTTTGGAAATGATGTTATAGCAACATGATAGTTAAGTTTGAGTGAGTACTGGTGAGAGATGATCCAGTTTTAAAGAGCTGGGATAATAAAAGAGGACGGCTTTCAGAAAGTCTCTAGCTAACAGTTACTCAGAATTTGTGGAGCACATTTTAGCCTGTGTTTAGGGATTCTCCCAGTAAGTTCTAACATCATTAAACATCAATATTTCAGCAGGAGATTTGGGTCTGGTTGTTTGTCTTTTCCATGTGCCCATGACCACCATGTACCTGGAAGGGATTTCTTTAGCAGAATTTCTGCTTTCTCTCCAGATGAGACCTGACACTCTCATCTGTGGGCTGGGGGCTTTGAGCAGATCCTTTGGCTCTTCCACAGCTCTGGAAACACTGATAAAGTAACTGTGGTGAGAGGATTAAGGGCTGGGACGTGCAAAGAAATTTCTCTGGGCTGAAAGGAGCCAGAGGATAAAATTAATGAGCAAAAAATATGGGAAGTGAATGCCAATGTGGTATTTGGGAGAGTGACTGTGACTGGGTGAGTGATGGGAGGCACAGCCCTTGTCACTCCTGTCCCATTGCCCTGCTCAGTTCAGGTGCACGTCCTTCCCCGGGCACGGGGCAGTCCCTGCACTGGGAGCACCCTGACAGCTCTTCCAGCTGCTTCCCACATTCCCTGCCAGGGAAGCTGAGCTGCAGACAGACCAGTTGTCTTCTCTTGGCTAAACACTTTCATCTGGTCAATCTTCTTCAGATTCAATTTGCCCCTGCGTTCCCTGTATCAGGAAGAAACAACCCCAAAGACCTCACATTTCTGCAAGTTTCCCTGGGATTCAAAGGATGGTCCCCAATCCCCATTGTCCACCTCATTTTTGGACTCCAGCACCCCTAATCTGTGCAACCTGGTCTAGTGGAAGGTGTCCCCGGCCATGGTTGGAGCTGGATGATCTCCAGGGTCCTGTCCAACCCAAACCATTGCACGATTCCACAGCTTTAAAAGGCAAATGCACAAACCCAGCACAATGAAACAACCCCCACATGTAACATTAATCAGGAAGTGTGCAAAATGAATTCCCAATATTTAATATGGTCTTAAAAAAATAAACCAGGAGAGAAAACCAAACCAAACAGCTGGACAGCAAGGCTTTTACCCAGACCATAGAATTGCGTCCACCTCATTGTTTTCTGCTTTTTCATGAAGAAAAACTTTATAAATATTTTTATTGCGCTTTTTAATTTTATATCTCCGCTGCGCAACGCAACACATCCCCATCATTTCAATCTGAACATTCCTTTCCATAGCATGGGACAGACTTTTCAGAAGTTCAGATTAACTGCCAAAAACTCTCTGTCCTGGTAGCCAGACAGAAAATCAGGCAGGGAAAACTCTGCAAAGGTGATGTAACACGAAGTCTTGAGTGAGTGGGTTTAGCTCCTAAATGTGTTCACCTTCTCCCAGCCAGCTTCTCCTTTTTAAGCCAATTTGAGCCTCGCTGGTAAGTGCAGACACAGTCATGCAGAAAATCTCAGTGCACCAGGGAGCAAGGAGCTGAGGCACGGAGTAAGTGCCTCTGTTTTTCCATGAGGATGGAGAATTTCACCCTCCCGCTCCCAGAACCCACCCAGCAAAGCACTGGTAATAAAATACCAGTTGAATCTTCCTTTGTGCTTTGCTCCCCACTGCAGGCTAATATTACCGGACTTTTAAAAGAAACTGGAGCCCAGTGGGGGCAGGGAGGAAGGTGACAAAGGCTTCGGTGCAAAAAAAAACCAAAACCAACCAAACTGTGGGGACAGCAAATGACCAGGGGCAAGGGCCCGGCTCTCATCAGGTCACAGACAGGAGCACAAGAAGAGATGCTCGGGAGGGGTAAAACCTGCCAGCGGATTTGGTCTGGTTCGCGAGGTGAGGATGGGGGAAACATTTCCAGCACTCCAGGAGCCAGGAGGAAATCCCAAGCCTGCTCTCCTACCCTGCCTGTCCATCCGGCCTCTGTTCCCGTGTGGATGTCCGGCACCCCGGCAGCTGCTGCTCCGTTCATTCATCGGGTCGGACGGATGTCATCGAGACATCCCTCACATGATCACAGCGGGCTGTGCGGGCGGACAGAGGCAGGCATGCTCCCATCCAGAATGAGTCCCTAACAGCATCCCTGCCCGTCCACCTGCCCGTCACAGCCACGAGGGACGCCGGAGCGCGGGCTGGCTGCAAACTTGTGTGCCAGAGGAGCTCCCGACTTTTTAATTCGGGGAGGATGCAGACTTACCTTAGACACTCTGGCAGAGCTTAGATCCCGCCGTGAGCAGCCTCCATGAAATAAAGGCGGTGTTCACAGGCAGCTGGGCGCTCCTGACCTTGTTGCCGTCCTGTCAAAACTCGGCGAAGTTGCGTTGTCCGGTGCCGTGTGCGAGCGCAGGGCAGCGAGCTTTGACAGCAAGGCAAACTGGCCAGAGCAGCCAGATTCTGCCGGGTTTATATAGCTGAGCTGCAAATCCTGATCCTTGGCTCGTTCCGCTGTAATAGGACGCCTGAAGGCATTTTTTTTTTCAGTTTTGCTTTAAAGGAACAGCCTCTCTCTCTCTCTCTCTCTCTCTCTGTCCCTGGCGTGGCTTCTGAAAGGCGCGCACACACTGACACACTCACGCTGTCATCCACACACACACACAAAGAATTTGCATGCGATTTATGGCTAAAGAAGGAAACCCCCTGAACCATTCAAAAAGAAAGTCAGCTCAGGGCAAATGACTCAGAAAGAGGAATATTTTCCCTACGGCATCAGCGGAGTTCATTATCAGGAGTTTTAATCCCCTCACCCCCGTTATTTTAATATTATTTTCCCCGTTGTGAAATAGTAGCAAGCTTACATGAAATCAGGGGAATCACAAGCAGGGTTTAAATTCTAGGGACACCCACAGAAATTAATGAGTTTAACGTCGGGCTAAATAAGACCCCGCTCCGCTGGAATCAACTGCAAAACTCAGATTTACACAGAGGATCTGGCATATCCCCATCTTTTCAAGCCTGTGATCTCTTCTGCATCCTTTTGCCCTCCTGCTCTGAAGAGCCGCAGGCAGAAGAGTGAGGAATCCACGAGAAAAGTGAGCAGAGTCCTAGCCTGAATCTTTGTAAAACAAAAACAAGAACAAAAAACCAAACTAAAACAGGAGAGATAAAAGCCCAAAAGGACAACACAGGAGGGATTCCCTTTCTTCTGAGATCAGATAAAAAGAGATTACGTGGCTGTCTGTGTGTACAGATAACCCAAGCACTGCTGTGAGGCTCAGGGCTTCTCTGCTTCCCGAGCCCGAGCTATCGGTGACACACAGAGCGCTCAGCTGGGACCTTTCCAGGGCTCTTTGTTGTCTCTGACTACCCTTCAGCCTGAGGCTTGTGGCAAAAAAGAGAAGATCACCGGTAAAGGGTTCTCATTAGCACGGATTTCCCTCCTCCTGACACCAAAATCCTGGCTCTGCCCTGCCTGTACCCCAGCTCGCCGTGCTCTGCGTTTGTTTCCCTTGGGTTCTGTTGTCGGGGGGTGATGGCAAAGGAGGAAAGAGGAAGATTAATCTTGAACTTTCAGGTCTGTCTTCCACAATGAAAGATGAAATCACTCTTCTGTTGGGTGGTTTAGAAAGCAAGACTTACCCAAACACCTCTGAGGGCCACGACAACACAAACCTCTGCTCCTGGGATCCTCCTCAGGAGCAGAGATGCTCCAAGGGTAAAAACGGATTGCCTGGGAATTTCAGGTCATATTCCTCTCTGAACACATCTCCTCCCTTCTGGCCTTTCCCTGGCTCCAGGGGCACGTCACTTTATGAGGGAATGGCATGAATCTGTGTCAGACAGGCTCAGGCTGGAGAGCAGGGAAAGGTTCTTCCCCCAGAGGGTGCTGGCACTGCCCAGGCTCCCCAGGGAATGGGCACGGCCCCGAGGCTGCCAGAGCTCCAGGAGCCTTTGGCCAGCGCTGCCAGGGATGCCCAGGGTGGGCTTGGTGGGGTGTCTGTGCAGGGACAGGGCTGGGCTGGCGGATCCTGTGGGTCCCTCCAGCTCAGGAGATTCTGTAATTGTGTGGTTCAGGATTTTTTTCCTTTTTGCTCCTCCACAGCACTACCATTCCTACACATTTCGACAAGGATGGGGGAATCCCTGACCCTGAAAATCTGACTACTTTAGAAGACCATAAAATGTAGAGCTCTTTTGCCCACTGAACTACTTTAATTTTCCTTGCTGTGGCTTTCCTGTATAACATTGACCCCCTGTGTGCCTTCTCCTATGTCTGATTACATCACTGAGCTCACCCCAAGCTCCCCTCCCCAGCACACAGCACAAATTTTAGTCTTTTCCAAATATGAACTCCCATTTCCAATTTCTGCATTAATTCTGTGAAATGCTGTGTTTCATAGCAGCAGAGGAGAAATGAGCCTGTGCTGGAGAGAGGGTCAGAAATGTTACTTAATTCCTGCTACAGGCACTGGACCCTCCTTGAACGCTGATTTCTTAGAAGAACATCTTGTTCTGGGCATCTCCACCAACCTGAGAGGCAGTGAGGTTGTTGAATACAGTCGTGAGCAGGTCTCCAACTTTTGTGTGCAATTCTCAGAATCTTCTCCAGCTGGTCCTGCAGCCAGCTCTGCCCCAGCTCAGGGTGTGAGATAACCCTGAGGGTGTTTGATCCTTCACTTAGGAGCTGGACTCAATCCTTGCATGTCCCCTCCAGCCCAGAATATTCTGTGATTTAAGGATGATTTATAATTCAGGGTGTGAGATAACCCTGAGGGTGTTTGATCCTTCACTTAGGAGCTGGACTCAATCCTTGCATGTCCCCTCCAGCCCAGAATGTTCTGTGATTTAAGGATGATCTATAATTCAATGAAGTGTGTACTCAAGACCAAAACCTGCATGGGAGATGTAACACAATTTTCCCAATAAAATCAGAATGGGACTCAGGAAATGACAGTTCTCCATACAATGAACCATTCCCTGTCTCTTATTTCTTTCACAAACATTTACAAAACACTTTATTTCCCTGTCCATACACACGAGTCTACACAAGATAAAGTCAAACTGTGGGAAGCAACTTGTGGGATTTATTTTGGGAGTGTTTGCTAATGCCATTTTTTCCACCAACAGCTGCTGAATCAAAAGTTAAACTAATTTTTTCTCCAATAATTCACCACCCACTTACTTGACTTAAAAAAAAAAAAAAAAAGCCACAGGAGATCAGTTCCAGGTAAGAGTTCAGGCTTGTTCTTGTTTTATCTTTTTTGGGCTCACCCATCTTAATCACAGTCTGTGGCAAGCATTGAACCATCGACTGAGTCAGAAACAAATGATAACAGGAAAGAACAGGGAAAATGTATTTTAATCAGAAAGTTAGCTCCAGGTTGTGATCTCTAACGAGCAGGACCAGCACTGGATTCTGTGCCCTGAGGTGGTCTCTTTCATCAGATGGATGTGGATAGAAATTGATTTTTTTTTTAAATGAAAGGAACAGGGAGATATTAAATGAACACTGAGCTGAATATGCTGGAGTTTGTTGCTGTCGTTTTATGTGCTTGCAAGTCAGAGTTAGGGATGAAATTCAAAGAACTGTGGAAAGTCATAAATTATAAACAAATCTAGGAACAGGTTGATATTTATGAAAGCCTAAAAGAGACCAACTAATAGTTGGGGAAATATTAGTGAAATGCAAAAAACCTCATCATTACCTTGGGACAAAATTGTTACAACACAGGTAACTAGATTTAGTTCCAATTTAATACCTGTGCTGGTTCACCCAGCCCTAGGAATAATCTGCTTTGTAGCAGCATCTTCGAGAGTGAGAGCTGCCCTGAATGTGAATTGACAGCACCCTTAGTGGAGCCTGAGGATCTTCTGCCAGGCACAGAGTGCAGCCAATTCCAGGAGCACACAGATGGGAATGCAATGAGCCCCTGGAAAACAACATCTGAAACATAAACGACAAGAGTTGAACCATTTTAGGAGCATTCACTGCATGTGGCTGGAAGGAAATGTATTTATCAGAGGAAACTCATGTTAGAATAGAACCAGATAACCACAGAACCTCCTGAGCTGGAAGAGACTGAAGGGATCCTCCAGCCCAGCCCTGTCCCTGCACAGACACCCCACCAAGCCCACCCTGGGCATCCCTGGCAGTGCTGGCCAAAGGCTCCTGGAGCTCTGGCAGCCTCGGGAATGTGAGCACGGAGCAGGACAGAGCACAGCCCAGCCAGGAGCTGAGAACAGCCCCAGCTGAGTCCCAAGGAAATCATCCTGCTGAAAACAACTCCTTCACTTGCAAGAGGAGGATGAAAAATCAAGCTTTAAGGACAGGCTCTGATATCACAGGGCTGATCCTTAAGGAGACTTTAAGATCCTTTCTGTGCTCCATTCTTAAGACTGATGGTTTTATGTTGGATTGGTGTTTTAAGAAAACAGGATGGGACTTTGTTTAGTTGCAGTCTTAGGATTTATTATCGGTAAATACTACGTTTATATTGAAACTTTTTCTATCTTTGCAAGTCATATATATCTAAACATTTCACATTCTGAACTAGCAGTCAGTCTTTGTTCTTGTACTTTATGATAAATATAAATGTATTTACTTGTCTCCTAATTTTTGACTTCCTCTGGGAAAGTTTTGAAATTCCTAGCCTTTTCTCAGTCTTTTGTCTACCTTTTGAGGCCTTTTTTACACTTTCTAGGGTCTTTTACTTTTTAGATTCCACGATTTTAGGTCAATTTCTTTAATCCTTTTTCACTAAGTATCCTTTCCCTAAATTTTCTGTCTTTCCAGACCATATTCACAAGGTTTCCCTGGCACAGAACCAAGAGTAAAATGCTTTTGTCTTTCTACCTGCATTGCCTTCATTCCTTTACAACTGTAGCCAAACACAGCTCAGTGAATTCTGGTTCATATTGAGCAATATTCCAGCAATCCTGCTCAAACTGTGGCTCTTGGATTACCACCTTATCTGCTCCTTTTCTGTTGATTTCCCAGGAATTTGCAGAAAACCATTTGCTGCTTCTTCTTAGACAATTATTTGCAAACAAACAGATTTTTATGGGAGCATTTCCTTACAACCACTCAACACTATTAAACAGGATACTTCAGGTTACTTCCCCAGAAAACATCTCAAATATTGCTTTAAATACCTATTTATAATAATTCACGTTATTTCTACACTAATATTCCCCCTTCCCCAATGTGATGACTCAGAAGGGCTTCTAAACACTGCAGACTTTTGTCCACTTTTCCAATGAAAACACTCATTTATAAATTCATACAATTATAAATCACAGAATTATATCTTAATAAAGCTTTCCCAAATACTATGAGTAGTGGTCAGACTACCATGCTGAAGACAACATTAATCTGGGAAGGGATTGACCCTGACAATTGCAACCCCTGTTAGAAGGTGGCCACAGGTTTGGGATCAGAGACTGCAGAAGCTCATTCTTAACTCTGGGGAAGCCTGGGCTGACTAAAATGCAGAGGCTGAAGATGCAAGTTTAAAACTGCTGCAGAAGTAAAAAACTGTAAAGGCAAGGCCCCACAATGTTCACTGATGTCTTAAATATCACACCAAACACTGAAAAAACCACGGAGAAACAATACTCCACAATTTTGGAGCTTTTAAGGGATGATCTCCAAAAAGGAGAAGGGAATGTCCTCTGTTATTTGTATTTATTGTTTGTACCAGGGCATTTCCCAAGGGCTGCATTCATCCCCTGAGTGAAGACACAGGAAGCAGGTGTTGGGGAGCAGATCCACCAGGGCTGGGCAGTGCCTGGGTGGGGACAGACCCTTCAGCCCCTTCAGCCTCCCCAAAGAGCTCAGAATGTCCTGGCTGTGTTTGCCAGCATGGCGAGGCCACTGGCTTAATGACAAACGAGCAGGAATTGAGCAAATATTGGTGTTTATTAAAATTATTTCCAGCTCTCTGATCACATCAGTGTCCCAAAGCTGTGGGACACCTGGGAGCAGGACCTGGGTGCCATCTGACCTTGATCCTCTCTTCCCCTGATCCATAAAATAAAAGACCTTTGCAAGAGAGGCATCAGCACACTGAAAATCACCAGACACAAAAAAAAAAAGTGTTGTTAGGGATATCACAAACATTCACAAAGATAATCTCTGTGCAAAACTCCCTAGAGAAAAATCAAAATAAAAAGAATAAATAGACAATGACGACCATGCCACTACATAAATATTTTCCATGCAAACTGCTGGTGTCAGACTCGGTGAGACAGAGACTTCTTTGGCTTTTATCACATTTGCAGTAGATTTATTAGAAGTTTATGATGCAGAATATGGCTTTGGCTATGCACCAAGGTATGAAAACTGACAAGGAAGAGGACATCAAATCCCTGAGGACTGAGGGAGAAAGTGAAACTCACTCTGTGGGCTGGTGTGAAGCTTCATCAGCTCGTTAGCATCACTCCTGAGTGTTTAATCCAGGATGGCACAGGGAAAACAACTCAGCTGCTGAAAAGGTTTTATCCTGTGCCACAGCAATTTGTACCCTCTAAGTGCTTCAGTTCATAAAAATGTTCAAGTGCTTCTCCACATCCCAAAATACTTACACGCACTTTACTGCAATCATGTTTCTTAAGATTGTTGGTGTCAAAATTGCAGCTAATCATGTTAAATATATCCCTAAATGTCTTGCAGGCACAGTTTCCCTACTGAAGCTTAAGTAAGGAAAACAGCAAGGCAAAAATCTGTAGCTCTTTTCCATTCCAGAGGAAATGTTCCAAAACGATGAAAACCAGCATGTGCCCCACAGGGAAGAGGATTCCTGCTGCTGGTGAAGACCAGAGTGGATAATTACACAGCACAAAGAAACGTGAGCACACCTGAGCATCCTTTTGATAGAAAACCTGATGGAAATCCACAGAATCCCAGGGTGGTGTGGGTTGGGAGGGACCTTAAAGCTCATTTCATCCCAGCTCCCTGCCTTCCAGCAGGCCAGAGCTCCATCCAGCCTGGTCCCTTCCAACCCAAACCACGCTGGGATCCCATGGTTTCTATTCAATTCACTCCAGTAACAGCAGAAGGGACTTGTCTGTCTGTCTGCCCTTTGAGTAACCAATCTCTCCCAGAAGGAAGCTGTCTGTGCAAGTGCTGATCTCTAAGTGTGGTTGGGAAGACAAGAAAAATCTGCAAATAACTAAAAACCTCTTTGTGTTGGCTTTAGACATGGAAGTATTAAATCATGGTCACAGATCAGAAAACAAAAGGGGATATTTAACCTCTCCATCCAGCAGATAAAGCCATCAGGGGATGTCAGGAATGTGGCTGATGGAGAGCTGAACATTGGCTCTGCAATTCTCCACCTCTGCAGGCAGCAGGAGGGGAAGGGTCCCAGGAATGGCAGAGGAGGAGCCAGGAGAGCTGTGTGAGCACAGCACTGGCACAGCAGCTCTCTGTGAAGCTTGGAACTGGACTTTCCCAAGGAAGAGCTAACCTTTGGATGCAGACCCTCATGTTCAAGAGCAATATCCCAGGAGCGGGGGCAGGGGGCTGCTTGGAGCAATAGATGCATAGAATTAAAACATAATTTGGGCTTCCTCAATTACTAACGAGGTTTTTATGGCTAAATTTTCCTGATTATTCCTGACTGATAAAAAACATGGTGGAGGAAAAGCAGATTTGTGGGAATTTCCAGTGGATTTCCCAGCCTAATCTTGATTTTGAGTGGAAAGTTGGAAGTAGTTTCTCTCTCTCCTCTGTTTTTGGTCCGAATTTTCCCCTGCCCGTCTGGAATATCATGTCCAAAATGTTAAATATTGGCAAGAACCAGCTCATGATTGTCCCCCCTCACCCACAGGAGCCCTCAGAATTGAGGGGACTGAGCAGCTGCTGATGTGCAGAGAGGGGGGCACAGCCCAGATCCTGCTGCTGCAGGATTCATCTATCCGTGGATATCCAGGATTTCTGTGGAATGGCAAAGGGAGAGGAGCTGCTGTGTGCCCCCAGAGCTCTGAGCCCCTTTCCCTGGCAGAGAGGGGAACTGCAGCAGTTCTGCTCTCCCCTCTGCTCACTGCAGAGGTGCCATCCCCAAACCAGAGCAGAGCAGCAGAGCGAGCCCTTTTCTCCCTTTCTTTGCCTTTTTCCGCAGCGTTTCCGGAAGGAGCCCGGACACCTCTGCTCATATCCTGCCTTTGGCTTCTTCAGGGACCAAAGGCAAACCTCAAAGCAGCTGGGATTTAGCTTACTGACGTTCTCTGTGGCTAACTCAGGTTTTATTGAAGACAGCTGTAATCCCAGACTTCTTCAGAGGCGTGAGCTCACTGCTGACGTCACCCCGGGCCTTTGGAAATCCAGGCCTAGCAGGAATTTTGAGGGGGAAGAGAAAAAAAAAAAAAAGAATAACGAGACAGAGGATTCGTCATGAATTTGTCATGAATTGAGCAAAAATATGTCAGTTTGTAACTGAGCCCAGAACAATCCCTTTGTTCTCCACATCCAGCTTAGACTGAGAGCAGAGTCCACCAAACAGCACGGAAAGACAAAAATATTCACCAGACTAAACCAGGATAAGGCTTGACTAGCTTCTCCTTGTACCAGCTGCCTTCCCTGCATTCTCCAAACCCCAGCAGCATCCTGTGACCTCCTCACAAATTTGGGGCTCTCTCAACATCAACAGCACAAGAGCAAATTGAGTTTAAACTTTCTCTCTTGCTCATAACCACCTTTCTCAGCCCAGGTTTAAGTGTCTCTTTCTTTCAGAGCCAGCAAATAAAGCAAAGCTCCAGGAGAGAATAATCCAAATCATTGCATGGAAAGCCAAGGTTGATTTTATGACAGTGCAACAACAGACATCGTGTCAGCTGCTTTTATTCTGAATACAATCCTTTTATCCCCATTTGTTTGAGTGCCAGTGGCATGCTAGTATTGTACAAATACTCCTCCTAAACTTCATTTACAGCATTGAAGTTAACTGAATGCACGAGTTCTGTCACAAAAACTGACATTTCCTTTAATTTCCCTGCTGATATTGCACACCAGTATCAATAATCCAACAATACTTTTGTTTCCAAAATGACCAAGAGAGAGCAGAAAAGTCTTATCCTTGTAAAGGGGTAAAATCAAGAGGTTTTTTAGTCCTAAACAAATGGTAAGCATGCAACTAAAATGTGGGTCTAACAACAAAAAAAAGTTCCTGCTGCTGTAAATAAGATCTCTAATTTAATTTTTCCTCTCCAGGACAGCCCTGATTTGTGAGAGAGCAGTTAAGTTTTCATCTAAAATAATTTTTAGGACAAATATCTGCATCTCAGGGGTTTTAGTACTGCTGTTGTTTTAAACTGCATTTATTCTGGCAAAGACAGTGCCTCCCACAAGGCTAAAACTGATGTCTGGAGAACAGAGGAAAGTCAGAACCTCCACAGGTATCAAATTCCAAATATTTTATTTCTCTCCTAAAAGCTTTTTACAGAGCCCGTTGTGCAAGGAGCTCAAGAAGCTCTCGTGTCTCAGCCAGGGCTTCACTATCCCAAAATGATCCTGTCCAAGATTGCTCATTACTCTTAGGAAGTGATTCCATTCTGTAAAGCCAACAAAAGATACTCCCATGTCATGAATTCCAGTCAATTATAGCCAAATTCAGCCCATGGCCTCCTACTGTAGTTTTCCACAACCTCAGTATGGCAACAGCAAAGTTTGTATCTCACTGCGTGTTGTGAAATAAAAATAAACTACAAAAGGAAGGAGCAGTGGGGTGGGAAACTCGGAATTCAGCACATCAGGAGTCTGGGATTTCAAACTGGCTCTTGGCCAAGCTTCAGGAGCACTTGGGGACTTCACACACATTCCTCTGATAGTACTATGACTTCTGGTTTTTATTTGGTTTTCATTTCCCCCCCTTCTCTCTGGATGAGCGGAGTCTGTTCCCAATTTGCAGAGTAAGGCAGTGACCCAGGGGTTGGGAACACCCCTTGGATCAGTCCCCACTCCCGGTGCTGCTGGGGCCTCTGGTGGCTCTGCCTTCAGGGACCAACCTGCCCAGCCCCAGGGCAGCCCTGGCAGGGACAGAACCCAAGCAGAGGCTCTGCAGGTCTGCCCAGGATGGGGGGAAGCCAGTGAGGACGCATTTTCCACACCACAGCCAGAGGCCCATCTTACGGGAAACTTCGGTCGGTAAAAGCAAAACGTGGCTGGAATGTTGCCTTCTTTGAGCTCGCATGGAATCTTTTCACGAGGATTGAATTTGGAGAAACAGGTGTGAAAATTGCATCCCGACCCCGACCGGGCTGGCTCGGATGTTGGGGATGTGTGGGCTCTGCAGAGGAGCTCCTGCCTGGCCCAGTCGCCTGCAGACAAATCCCTGTTCCCAATTATCCACAAGTGCTCCCCTACCTGCCCATCCCAAGGCCAGCCAGGAGGAAAACGTTTGCCAATCCCAAGGATATTGTGTGCTCAAAGAACTGCCAAACGGGGTCAGGGGTTTCCTTTTCCAAGGAAAGGCACTGTCCTCCTCTTTAGGAGCCACCTGTGAAACCTGGAGGTGAGAAGGAAGTGAGCTGGAGCATCTCAGGTCTCGGGAGCAGCCACAGTGGGACCTCACTTTCCTGTGGGGAAGAGAATGCTCAGCCCCCCCAGGGCCCACAGGACCTGTGCATTGCCTGCCCTGCCCTCGGCTGGGGCAGCACAGAGAGGATCCCCCCGGAGCCAGGAGGGATCCTGGTCCCCACCCCATCCCTGCTCCCGACCCTGCACTCCGGGCAGGGCTGCCGGGGGCAGATTAACCCTTGCAGCACTCACTGTGCCTCCAGCACAGAGCCAGCAGTGTGAGTGCAGCATTCCTCGCTGCAGCACTCCCAGCCAGGTTTAACAGAGGATTTTAATCAGTCAGGAGTGTGAGCAGGTATAAGCAAGCACATGTCCCGTTCAGTGGCGGTGTCACAGTCCTACAACACTGAAAAACATCAAGGTAAGAAGCTCCTCAGGAAGCAGCCAGACCAAGAACTGGGGAAGATATGCCTTTTTTTATTTCCTGGGGCTCTCAGTTGTGAGCTGTGTTTGTTTAAAGACATTACAATTGAGGAAGGGCAGCGTAATAGAATTTATTCCTTTCAGCAGCTGGCTCAGACAGCAGAAACTTGGATTCAGGGGGTCTCAGACGCAGAAATGAGATTTAATAAGTACAGAGAGAGTAACAAGCAGTGCCATGGTGAAGCAATTTGCATCTGCAGGCTAATGGACACTTGAGGAAGTTGTTACAATATAATCTTGGAAGTGACTCTTGGCACCTGTGCCTGTTCCAGCGCTGTGGTACAGATGAATAAAATAACCCGCAGCAAAAGAGGAAAAAATTATTTTACATTCTTTACATCGACTGACAGACAAAAGCAAACAGCCCAGTAATGAGAGCAGGGAACATACAGAACGTTCTGGGGTTTTCCAGCTTAACTCATGTCCTGTCCAGGAGCTGGCTGCAAAGGATGCAGTTGGTGTAAGAGCAATATTGAGGGGAACAACAGGAGCCTTTCAGGATTCCTCTTCTGAAAGCAATCCAGGGAATTAATACTTTCTGTACTATGTGTAAAAAAAGAAAACACACACACACACACAAAAAGAAAATAAACCAGAAAAAAACAACAAAAGTTTCCCTTTCTGGTTCCAGTCCTTTCACCCTGGTTTTGTTGAAGTGCACTTTGCCAAGGTGAGAATGAATGGGATGCACTTACTACAGCAGGAATTTTCTCTCCAGACCCTGGACTGAGGGAGTTCTCTCAAGGCAGCACTCAAAGTGAGCCATTTGTTCCATAATTAACCATTTCAGAGACGCTGCCTGTGCTGCTGTCTAGACCTGGTCTGGCAATTCCCATTTCCTTGCGGGGTCTAATGGAGTTGCTCATGTATCACATGTCCTTTATTTCATTTTACTTTTTGACCGTGAAATTAAATCTCTTACCTCATTAAAGAAAAATCTGATGAAAGGCAGATCTGTTTCAGGGTGAGTTGATATATTTACCACAATGGTCTAGGACTGCCTGACCTCCAGGTTGCTGGGATTTAATGTGGGAGCTACAATAACTCCAATATTTAACTGGGCAGGAAGACGCCGAGAGGAAGGAGAGCACTCAGGAGCAAATTCTGCTCTTAAGGGGGTGTAAATCAAAAATAGCCTCACTGAAAAACACTGTCATTACTCAGGTTTTGATTGGTGTAAATGAGTTTTGCCCTTAAATGACAGGTCAAGAGTTTGGGAGGAGGAGAGGAAGTGGTTAATGTTTCACCACGCTGTAAAAAGCCAACTGTGTCAATAGACTGAATTCCACCTGGAGACAGAAACTTTCTGAATGTGGTGGGATTTGACATCAGCAACGCAGAGCTGCAGCCTCCTGTACAGAAGGAGGGAACACGAGGGCAGACATAACTCCTTGCTGGGGTACTTTTTCACCTCAGGAATATGAATAATGCCATCATTGAAAATGTGCCTCGGGGACCCTCAGGACTGGGGGTGTGCAGTTCTCAAATTCCTCCCCAGGTTAAGAGGTCTGTTTGGAGAGATGTCAACAACCCGGCCTGCCCTACAAAGCTTCCTCCAAATGCCCCCTGCCAGTCTGGCCTGGGAAGCAGGCTGGGCACAGCAGGACCCCCAGCTCTCCTCAGAGCCTGCCTGAGCACACTTTGAAGGGTTTCTTGTCCTTGCTAAATGCAAATTGAACCGGAGGTTTTGAGGGTTGCATAAACACCACGATGGGTTGTTTTTCTGGGGATGAAACTCCTGATCACAGACCCATCCTGCAATCAATGCTTGTTGGGGAAAACCAACAATTTCCATTCTGCAGACAGGGTGGGCAAAGGATGTGAGGTGACACCCCCAAGGTCATGCAAGTCTGAGCGCACAGCACCACGTTGGGAACCACTGGGCTCTCAGTGTGACTTCCCAGTGCTGGATAATCACAGAATATCTATCATAGGATGTAAGTGTCCCTCACCAGATCCTGGCATCATTATCCACGGAAATAATGTTTTCCAGGAGCAAAGGCCTGCATTCAAACCAGCAAGGTTAAAGAGGGAAGGAGGTTTTAGAAATCACCTCAACACCTCTGTCATCCTGGGGACCAACAGCTCTCTCAACATTCCAAGAATCCCTCTCAGGGCCTGGACAAGCCTGTCCAGGTGTGCAGCTGTCACCAGCCAAAAGCTGGTCAGAGAAACATCCTTCCTCATCCATTTTACACGCCCTGTGCAGTCCAAGCCCTCTGATCCCTCCTGCCTGCAGTGGAAATGAGAGGTAGAGGAGCAGGTCCTTGGTACCTTCTGTGCCCCCAGCCATTTGTCTCCTCGTTCAGTCTGAATTTGGGGTCCAGGAAAAAAGTTAGAAACAGCTTGTAAAGGAGTTCATAAACTACCATGATCACACAGAGCTCTTGCAATCAGCTGCAGCCTCTTTTTTCCCTTTAAAAGATGTAACATGGTTTGATGTCCAGGCAAAATGCAATTTAAAAATTGTGAGAGCAGCTGATGCCAACTGGTTTTAGCCTGGATGTGAATGGGTGCGAAGGCACAGAAAATCAAATGTCTCTAGAGACTATTTACTAACATTGGCCTCACATCACAGGTGTGTTTCAGAATCCCAGGGGTGTTAAAGGCCTCTTTGAGCACCACAGAACTGGGGAGTTTATTTGTCTGCACTTGAGCCAAGGTTCAACTTCTCTCCCAGCACTGACCTGCAGTACAGACATCCCCAAAGGCTCCATAGAAGTGTCTGGCTCTTTCAAATAAAAAGAGAAAATAAAAGCTAAAGGTACTTGCCAAATACCAGAGACTCCCAGCAAGCGAAATATTTTTGGGAGTGACTCTTGGGCTGTGCTTTCTCCTTTTGCCAGGGGCTCAGGCTGCACCCTGAGCTCTGTGTGGGTCCCTGGCAGAGCAGGCAGGACAGCCCTGCACTGGGCACGGTCCTGTCTGACTTCCAGGGATTTTCCCCTTCCCATCAGCATCCCTGCCTGGCTGGGGGGACTTCCCTCAGTTATTGAGCACTTCCAAGCACTCTTTAGGCACAAAAGAAAGGAAAGCGACAGCTGAACTGGGGACTGCCAATAAATATGGATTTTTTAAAGCTCTGAACAGATTGTGAAGCTCTCCCCTTTTTATCAGCTAAGGGAAGAACATAAATAACAGAGTAGCAGAACTTTTCTAGGAATCTTTGCTGTGGAACAATTTGCAGCAACGTGGAAACCCTCTGTACTGACAGTGAGTTCTTTTGAGATCTGTAGCATCAGCTCCTTTATAGAATCTCCCAGGTGAGCCCTGACCTAGAATAACAGGGATCTTTGGCTGTGAAACTGTGTGATCTCTGCTGAAAGGGGTCCTGTCCACACACCCAACACATCTGTGGGATGCAGTTACACAGCAAAACACAGATAAAACTTCCTATGCTGCTGTCCCAGCAGTGGCACAGGTAAAGGCTGTGGTAAGGAGGTGGTGCTGGGGATTTGGCTACAACTGAAGGTGCCTTTGAGGGTCTGCTGGAGACTGTGACTGCCCAGTGCTAAAATCTGATCTTATTTTAATGGTCTTTACTATCCAAACCACCCATTTTGAAGCTCCCTTGGAAACCCTGCCCTTTGATGGTTTTTGTTCATCAGCTCTGTTTTGCTGGCCAATGTGAGGACAGACAGGGCAGGTGGGCTCTGAATGAGTTCACTGCAGGCTCCTTCCACAGCAGTTGAAGATTCCCAAAGTTATGGCACAAATGACATCCACAGACACTGTGCCTTCAGGATCTTTGTGATTTTGTGACAGAAATCACCCCATTGTTTAAGTGGGTAACAAATCACAAAGTAACAGGATGGCTCGGTTGGAAGGGAGCTTAAAGTCCATCCCACCCCTGCCATGGGCAGGGACACCTCCCACTGTCCCAGGCTGCTCCAAGCCCCATCCAACCTGGCCTTGGGCACTGCCAGGGATCCAGGGGCAGCCACAGCTGCTCTGGGCACCCTGTGCCAGGGGCTCCCCACCCTCACAGGGAAGAATTTCTTCCTCATATTCAATCTAAACCCCCTCTCTGTCAGTTTGAATCCATTCCCTGTGTCCTGTCCCTCCAGCCCTTGTCAATTGTCTCTCTCCGTCTTTCCTGTCAGCCCCTTCAGGCCCTGCAAGGCCACCCTGAGCTCACCCCAAAGCTTCTCCTCTCCAGGCTGAACAATCCCAGCTGTGCCAGCCTTTCCTCCCAGCAGAGCTGCTCCATCCCCCTGATCCCCCTGGAGCCTCCTCTGGATCTCCCCAGCAGCTCCAGGTCCTTGCAGTGCTGGGCCCAGGGCTGGGGCAGCTCTGCAGGTGGGCTCTCAGCTGAGCTCAGGGCAGAGGGGCAGAATCCCCCTCCCCTGCTGCCCAGGCTGGGGCTCAGCCCAGGGCAGGGGGTTCAGGGCTGGGGCAGGTCCAGCTCTCAGCCACAGCACCCCCAGGTCCCTCTGCCAGGGCTGCTCTCAATCCCTTTCTCTCCCAGTGCTTCCCCTTCCATAACTCTCAAACTCTCACATTTCAGATGTGTTGATAAATATGACTTTGCTCCTGTTTCCACTGTCTGACCAGCATTTACTGCAAACCAGTGTCTGGCAGACAATCCTGTGCCATCTCCAGTTCAGAGTTCCCTTGAAGCAAGGACACAGGATGTGGGATTTCATCGTTCTTACACCTTGTGAGCTCCAAAGTAGGAGAAATCCTGGCGGGATATTGCTCTGTGTCGTGGGGTCAAGCAGCAGCAAGCACAGTGATCTCATCAAAGGCATCAAGTCCAGGTCTTGGAGACGTTTGGGTGCAGAGGCTGTGTGAGGGACTGATTTCATTTTGTAGGAATCCCAGCTATAAACAGATTAACAAATTATTGTGACAGACAGCGAGCCCTTCGTGAGAATGTTTACCCCCGACTTCCACAGGCCAGGCTCTGGCCAAGCCCTTCCTCCAGTGAGCCCACACTGCCAGGAATCAGCTGCTGCTCAGGAAGGTGCTGCAGGCCAGGCTGGGAGCTGCAGGATGCCTGTGGGACAGGTGGCAGGCTGATGGAGGGTGACATCCTTCCCGGGCTCCCATTGCAAGAATCAATTCTGGAAGCCAGGGACACCGAGCCAGGGAGCTGAACACATCTGGAACTTCAGGGGTGGCAGTGAGAGCCTGACAAATGCAGCTGTGCCCACAGTCTGGCCCCAAAGGTGCCAGCCTGGAGCTGTGTGAGGGAAGCTGTTTGGTTTGGGCCTTTTCTGCTTCAGGTTATTGTGGCAGCTTTTTCCTGCAGAAAGTTATCAAAGTGTTGGAGTTGTGCAGCGGAGGATGGAAATATTTGTAGCAGTAGTTTCATAAAGGAGAAAGGATAAGGAACCTGGGATACAAATCTTGTTCTTCCTGGTGTAGCAAACAGCATAACATAAACATCCTTCCTGCAGTAAGTCAAGGCTAAGTTTGAAAGTTTCACCTGAAAAACAGTGAATTGTGTATAAATCTATCCCATGTATTTTCAAAATCCTCTGTCTGACAAAGAAAAGGCTGCACAGGGTGTGTGTGACAGAGCCAGGAGCAGCCAGGTCTCCCAGCACCCCAGAGGATCCTCAGCCAAACCAAACCCTTAACCCCTTCCCAAGGCTGCACTGGAATGTGGCTTCTGGGCAAGGCAGAACCAGAAGGAAACTTCCTTTGGAATGGACACATCTGGGAAAAAACCATTTCAGCTTTTCAAAAGGGAGAAGAACCAACCTAACTATCCTTTCCCACATTTTAAGTTTAAAGTTACTTTTTCCTAATGACTCTGATGCCTTAAGTTTGAGCTTTGATGTTTTTCAGGCTCTGTGCTGCCCAGGGTGCAGCTCTGAGCTCACACTCAGTGTCACTCAGCTCTGCACACAGCAGGGACACCAAACAAATCCTTCTCCTGCTGCACACCAAGGACAAGGGGTACAAGTTTTCAGGCCCAAAAGCACAAACAAGGGTGGGCTGAAGAGAGAAAACGAGAAGGATGGGACTTCATCATCTGAAGCTGTAATTGGACAATTAAACCCCAAAATGCAGATGGACCAAAACTTATAAAAGTGTCAGACTTTGTGACCGCTCGTGCATTTTGTGACCATTTTTTGTCTATTTTGTGACCATTTTTTGTCCATTTTGTGACCATTTTTTGTCCATTTTGTGACCATTTTGGGTCCACCTTGGGTGTAGCCCTGGCCAGGTTCTTGTCCTGCCCAAGGTGTATCCTTAAAGGCTGTTTAATAAATATCTACTTTATTCTCTAGCTCTGTGCAGTCTCTGCTCCAGGCCAACCTTCCCAAGGCATCAACTCATGATGTGTGCCAGAGCCTGAGCTTGCAGGCACATTCAGCTACAACCACATCACAAAATCTGCTGCACTCATGTCACATTGGCTCACTGGGGCCACAAGTACAAGCCTGAACAAAGCTTATGGATTATCAGGGCCAGCAGGGAACAAACACATCTCTGAAATCAAACTTCTGCCCTCAACAAACCCAAACACTTCCTCTGTTTCTTCAGTATGGTGATATCAGCACAGGAATAATCCTCAGCCTGAAATGAGCATCTACATCACTGCAAAGCTGCTCACCTGTCTAGGCCTTCAGAAAGGTAACAGAAATCTGGGGAAATATATAAATTTCACTGGCCCCAGATGTGCCTCAGGAGCCTCAGCCATGTTTGCCCTTTCCATTATTACTAATGCCAAGTAACAGCACATTCCCTACCAATGATGGCTGTGTTCATAAATATTTACAACTGGCTGAATGAAATCATACTTTGTTCCATCCACCCATCCACACTTAAGTGTGTCAGAGAGCCTAAACTGTTGCCCTGCCAAAATGCAGAGAACTCCATCAAACACAAAGCAACGCACTTCAATTGTGCTCAAGGAGAGTTCAGCCAATTCTCCTCAGCTGCAGATCAGGGTTTGTGTATATTTTACATTTAGGACCTCCCCACATCTCTTGTTTCCTTGGTGTCCTGTGAGAGCTCCAGAACCTGCTGTGTCTGGTGCAGTTGCTGAGGTTTTCTCATGGTTTAGTTAAGAAGCCCCTCCTGAATTCAGGGGATGTTGGGGAAGGTGATACAGGGAAAACCTTATAAATATGATTGTTTAGCAGTAGGTTCGGAGAACGTTGGGCCAGTGAGTGAAGTAGAAATGACGGTCACTTTTGATATGGGAAGGGACGCCAGTCCAGGGGACAGGATATTGGGCAATAACTGTGACCAAGCAGAAAAAGGGTCTGCAGGGATAGCAGGAAGAGGGGATTATAGAAATTAGCATAAGGAGGTGGTGCCTTATTCTAATCTAGCAGTTCTCATAGGCTGTATGTAAATTCTATAGGATTTGTGTCTCACACCGGTTGATCACTGTAAATAGAATATTCGACACAGAATAGGATAAAATAGACTGTAACAGGAAATTCGCTCTCTTGGAACCCTCTTGGAACCACGCCAGCAGCTGGGCTGGCAGCTGATGGCAAACTCTTGCAAATAAAGCACGTGTTCCATGAGCAGCCTGTCTCCAGAGATATCTCAACCTACAGTCGCAGCGCGCATCTAACAAGGGGGTTCTCACCCAGCCTGTCACCCCTTGCCAGTGTCACACCTGGAGCTTTCTCCCAGGGCACACTTCAAACACAGCTCTGGATGAACTTTTTGGGCCCAGGGCTTTAGGTTTTTTCCCCTGGATTATTTGCAAATGGAAGGGAACTTTGGGATGGGAAGAGAAAGGCTCTGAATCCGCTCTCATTTCATCTTCCTCACAGAAAATTAAACAGACCTGAGGTGTCATCACTGACTCCACTGCAGGAGCAGCCAGGTTTTTCTCACAACATCTATTCAGAGACAACGATGCTCTGCCCTTCTCAGTTTTGTCCTGTATTTCTAATGACTGATAAGATTTTTTTTAATACAGCTATTAAATATAAATAGAGTGATGTAATTTCAGCAGCTCCTCCAGTTGCTGCTTCTTTGTGTTGCTGCCCACTGGACACTGAAATTGCCATTTAATGAAGGTTTTGGCTTGCTGCATTTATTCTCATCGATCCTGAATGTAAATAAAGTTTCAGCTTGTTGGATTCCAGTTGAAAGTGTGACACAATGTTCTGTTTCACAATATTCAGAGAGGGGAAAAAAAAGAGAGTCATCAAGAAAAGAGTGAGTTCTCAAAAAGATGAAGAGAAGAGTAGTTCAGGAATTCCCTGAACCAAATCTGCTGCTTTTCCAAGAAACAGCTTTGCCCTGAAAGGGGTCACTCATTTTCATGTATATCTATCCCTCGCCTTGCCTTGACTTTCAGATAAAAGTATTTCTTTGTCATTCCCTGTAGTGGTAATCCAGCTTCCCAGGATTTAGATGAAAGGTCCTTCAGAGGATGGCATGCTACATCTTCAGTGTACAGATTTTATCCATTTCAGGTTTACTTGTGCTTTCGTTGCTGTTTTTCCTTGTTAAATCAAAAGGCAAAACAGATCAATAAAACAGAATATATTAAATATGATCAAAGTTCAGAAGGATGTGGAAAGGCAGTCTTGCAATAAATGCCCTGATAACCCTCAAGACACAGAAAAATAATTTCATATTCTTTGTGCCTGAGTTTCCTCATCCACTGGTATCTGTCCTTTATTTCTTGCAACTTTTCAGGTCCTCTGCCCATAACACAACAGATTAAAGCAGGGCCTGTAGTAAGACAAGGAACAAGTAAAACCAGTGGAATTGAGGACAAAATTGGACCAAGATTGTTCAGCAAACGTGCTCCATCCCAGTCCTCATGTACAAGGGATCAAATCAGAATTAAGTTCAGTGTCAAAAAGAATCAACCCCATAAAGCCCCATTTTCCACAACCCTGGGATTTAGTGACACATTCCCACATGTGTTTAAAGGCAGGACACTCCTGAGTGCACACAGAATTCCAGCCTCCCCTGCCATGGGTGTGTTGGAACAACCCCTCAATGTCCAGCTCCTGTGAGGAGCACTCCAGAGGCACCCTGAGAAGTGAGGAGGAGGAGGCAGCTCCCTGGCTGGCCTAGCACAGCCTCTCCATCACTTTCCTCTCCCTGTTTGGAGGGAATGGGAGCTTTCCAAACATCTGCATGCAGGAGAGGCCACAGGTCCCAAACCCCTGAGTGATTCCTGCTCCCTCCCCACACCACCCCTGCCCGTGGCAGTTGGGTTTCTGCAGGACCTGCAGGGTTTGTAATTTGCCCTGCAGTGTTTAAATCTGCTGTGAGGAATCCCAGGGGATATTAAGCAGAGCTGTTCCTTTGCTGTCAAAATGTGTAAACATGGACAAATATGGGGCCTGTCTGGAGAACATCAAAGTCAAGTCACACTCAGCCCGGCACAGCACCCCAGAGCTGGGGGGACTGAAGTGTGAAGGAGTCCTTGTTTTACATTGCTGCTGGCAAACGTCACCAGCCTGGGCTTGGAGCATGTGCTGGCTGGGATTCCACAGCCTCAGCCTCAGCCCTTCTTCTTCGAGCTGCCTGGAGCCTGATTGTTTCAACCTTTTGTTTGCTTTAGAGTGTGCAGTGCTGCTCTTCTGGAAACATCCCACGCCCTGCGTGCCAGCTGCTGCTCGTCCTGCAGTCACTGCTGTAATGTCACACAGGACACAGACAAATGAGTGGCCACACCATGCTCCCAAACCCTGTGGGGACCCACACAGAAACATCTGCTGCTGTCCCAGCCACAGACACTCCAGCCTCCAAACTTCAGGGCAGAGCCACCTTTGGGAATGGATCAGACGTGGAATTGGGGGGCAAATATTAATCTGTGCCTATGTGAGTAATCAAATGGGTAAGGCCTGTATTTATACACTGTTCATGTCTGTAGGAAAGAACTCTGCTTGCATTTAAACTTTTCAAGGATGCCATATCCTCTGCTCTAAATACACTGCACACGTTTTGGGGTTCAGGGCCACATCTCTGTGCTGACACAGCACAGCAGATTTTGGGGAAGCCATGCTGAGTAATAAGCTGGTCCTCCCTCATTATTTCATCATTTTGAGTTGCTCTTGCTATTTTAAAAGACCTGCTGAGGGTTTCCCATACCAGAGCTGACCTCCAGCCTGCCCTTTCGCTGTGATGACACAACAATTTTTAATTGCAAGCCCTTGAGAAAGTCTTGTAAGAACATTATGGACCATTCTTGATCAGCCTCCCTTCACCCAGTTCAAAACACTTGGCTCAGTGATTCAGCTGCAAAAATCAGCTAGAACCCTCCACAGCTTGTTTTTACAACAGCAAACCTGAATCCACACACCACATCTTCCCTCCAGGTGGGGAATTCCTTCTCTCCAAAGGCCTCTTTAAAGTCTAAATTGGCTGTTACATTATAAGAAAAAGAACAAACTGCTTTCCTTTAATCCTGTCTAAAAAAAATTTATATATTGTCCCACAGTGCTGGTGGGCTGCTGTATCTAGCAGGTGTATCTGGCCATCAGTGACATTATTAATTCTTTGCAGAAGTCCACACCCCTCTGACAGAAGAGTCAAGCTCTCCACAAATCCTCCCTGGGCAGGACGGACAGAAAAATCCCCTCTGACAATTTTGTCAAAGCTGTCTTAGGAGAACTGGATCTCTTCCCACATAAATATGTGCTTCCTTTACCACTTTCTCTCCCAGGAATGAAGAACACTTCCATCAGGGCACGGGGATGAAGGCTCCTCTCGCACCTGTTGTGTATCTTTCACTGGAGAAGTCAAACCACGAAAATAAACTCACTGAGTGACAACTAATGAGCCATAACTCCATGTACAAACCCACTTTCCTGCCCAGCTCCAGCACCTCCTTCTCCATCCAGTGCCACATGTCCCCTCCAGAGGCTGTGTGCTGTCACTGGCACACAGCTGGTGCCACCCAGTCACTGACAAGTGGAGAGAATTCTCTTGTGAAAAGCAATTACTTAAATACAAGAGCTGTAGCAGAGGGATCATACATTCAGAAGAGTTCTCATTCCAAGAGAATAGATCTGCAGCAAATTCACTTGAGGGCTGGGGCAAGTTTTTAGTCCTCTATTGGCCTTTAGTGTCTCTCCATCTTTCCTGCAGGCTCCTTAAGGTACTGGAAGGTCACAGTTTGGTCATCCCAAAGGCTGAACAATCCCAGCTCTCCCAGGCTTTCCTCACAACAGAAGTGCTGGAGAGATTGTTTCCAAGGGCGTGGGGGGACAGGACACAGGGAATGGCTTCCCACTGCCAGAGGGCAGGGATGGATGGGACATTGGGCAGGAATTGTTCCTGGGAGGGTGGGCAGGCCCTGGCACAGGGTGCCCAGAGCAGCTGTGGCTGCCCCTGGATCCCTGGCAGTGCCCAAGGCCAGGCTGGCCAGGTTTGGATCACCCTGGGACAGTGGGAGGCGTCCCTGCCATGGCTGGGATGGGATGGGATGAGCTTTAATGTCCTTTCCAACCTGTGATTCCATGATTGTAACTATTTACCTCCAAAGGCCAACCAAAGGTTGCAAGCCAGCAAATCCCCACTGGGCCAGTGTGACACTAACCCCAGGCTGATAAATCCTGCCCTGCACGCCCTGGGGTGTCAGTGCCAGCTCAGACTCCCCCTGGCCAGCCCCGTGCTTCCCCCTCCTGCCTGCACAGCCCCACCAGGCTTCCCTCAGCCCAGGCTGGAAGCGCATGAGCTGAGCCTCGTGGAGGCACTGGGCAGAGTGTCCACAAGAGACCTTACTGGAAATAAAAGGGAAATGAACAGCAGTAGTTTCACCCTGGCAGACCAGCCCTGGACTCCTCTGTCCCCTTCTCTGCCCCAGCAGCCAGGCAGCCACAAACTCCTCTTCCCTTGGCCAGCTCTGCCTCTCAGGACAAGGTCACCCTACAAAACCACTTTCAGTAAATCCTTATGAGGGCATCAAGCCCCAGCTACACTCAATTCCATTTCTTTTTCTGCTCTACACAGCAAATTCCACCCCCCTACAGATCCATGACCTGATTCAGTCTCAGAGGCTCCAGCAGAAGCAAACAGAGACAAACCGAGGAGCGCCCTGGGATTATGGCCCTGCATCCCTCAGACAGGGCTTAAGCCATTCCATCCTGGATGTGATTTTGTGTTTTTGTTGCCCCCCACAGCTCCCTGCGTGTGATTTGTGGCACGAGGTGGTGACACAGGGCACGGCTGCTGCGAGAGCTGCAGCTGCAACTTAACAAATTCCTGCTCAGAGGGATCAAGGCAAAGTGACATTTGCAGAGAGCAGGATTAAGCTGCTTTTGTGTGATGCTCCAGAAGGCTTAGGAGCTCTTGACAATTGTTTGGAAAAGAATGAATTATTTTTTTTTTCCCTCTCCCGAGGAGCAGATTCTGAGGGAATAAAGTGTGTTATCGACTTGTGCAAAAACCAGGCAGGCAGAAATTCACATGGAAAAGGATGCAAACATTGGGTGATTCAGGAGGCCAATCCAAACCAACAAAGTGGGCACACTTAGCTGGAAAGGGAGTGGGAACATCTCCCAAAAACACTCTGCTGACTTGACTTTGCATGTGCTGGTGGAACTCCTGAAATCTTCAGTGGTTTAAAGACAGGGCCTTCAGATTTCATGGAGACAACTGTGCTTGACAGTGAGATAAAAGCTGACTCTCTGCACTCACTACTACTACTACTAAAAAAAAAAAATCTAATTAATTTTTTCCATCTTGCTGTGCAGCACATTCAACTTCTTGATTTGGAAGACAGAACAGACTGAATGGAAAGCTGTTGTTCATATGTATTTTAGGAATCCCTTTCCTGCACTGACAGCCCTCAAGAGAATAAACTCCCAACATTCCTCATGGAAGAAGGCAACTTGCCTTCAGTAACTGTACAAGACAAAGGAAAACCCAGGTCTAGCTGTTATGGGTGAATTAAGCTGTTGACTGAATCTGGGCATCTCAAACAGTTTCCAAAGCCCATTTAACTTTGTTGTTATTGTCACTTTCCCCACCAAAACTAATTTGATATCTAAAATCCTGTTTCTTTTTGTCACAGGAGAGTTCATGTAGTTCATGTGCTGGGAAGGGCTTTTCCCAACTCTGGCACTGATGGGAACCATCCCTGTAAGAAGAGAACCAAACAGTTGTTGAGTTGACAGAGGAAGGGTGGACATAACTTATGCACTTTATATTAAAGTAAATTCAAAATTTTAAAATAAAAAACTGGGACAATTCTATCAAACTAAATAGGACTGCACCTGTACAAGGAGTTGCCAATTTCTGAGGCCATCAGCACATATAAATCCTCTGTATTTCATGGAAAAGGCACCAATTTAAGCTGTTGGAGGAAAATGAACAAAAGCACACCAGTGGAAGACAATCTTCCACCTTGGGTCTCTTTTTTTGCTGAGTAAGTTTTGCTAAGGAATAACTCTGCTGAGGCTATAAAATAAATAATGTGTGCCTGTCTCAATCTCAGAAATCATGGCCTGGCCTCCCCTCCACAAGCCCTGAACACAGGATCTCTGAGAGATAACACCAAACTGACAGAAAACCTTGTCAAATTGAGCCAATATGCCCTGAATTTTCTTCTTTCTTCCTTTTTCCTTTTGAGTCCCCAATTAAAACATGAATGTTCTTCCAAGAGTTTAGTGCAAGTCAGGCATCCTTTATATAAAAATGAATATATTCCAATAATAATAATAATGATGATGATGATAATAATAATATACAAATGATAAAGCTTTAAAATACACTTGTAACTACCAGCACAATCAACTCCCCTGTAGATTTGAAGTAAGGAAGGGAAAAATGTCACAACCTTTGGGGCTAAAATGCAGTCAGACACTAAGGAAGAGGGAAGCACTGGGATTCTTCATCACTTCATCTGAAAGTTTCAGCCACGTTATTTCACTTGATCATTTTAATGATTTCTGAATACACAAATTGTGTTTTGCTTGCAATGTCTCTGCTAAAATGGCTGAACAGATCACTGAGACAAAACAAACAGGTTTCCAAAGGAATTATATGGGATAGCATGAAACAACTCTCACAGCTCCCATAACTAGGATGGCCTTACAGAATTCATATTTCATCCAGAACTCCAAGTACCACGGACCAATTCATGAATCCTATGGAACAGCCCTTTCTGTGGAGCAGTTTTTCCTGCCTGCAAGGCAAAGGACCTGGTGAGAAAGCACGTCCAGGAGGGCTGTGCCAGACCACCTACTGCCCTGTTCAGCTCGTGCCAGGAGCTGCAGGATGCCAAGTGGGCCAGTGGGTTTCTCTCCCCAGATGAACTGTTTGTGTCCTGGCAAGGGCACCAAGTTCAGCCCTGAGACAAAGGCCCATTTCATTTCTCCTGCCTTCCTGCTCCACTTTTGTGGCTGCCTCTGAGTCTCTGTTGTTAAAAGCAAATGATTAATTGAGCGCTGGGGAGCTGTCAGGATTATTTTTTTCAACCAACGGACTTTCCTCAACTCAGATGCAAAGTACTTGGAGTTATTTGAGAGGTTTTTTTTTCTGGGATTTTATGTTCCTAAGTGCATGGTATGCTCTGGGTTTAGTTGTTTTTTAGGATTACTTTTGTGGTTTTTTTTTTAAAGGTTATTTATCATAATTTGCACTTGATGGAGCACACAGTAAGCCCTTACAATGTGTTAATAAGGCTACAGCCAAGTGTCTCTCCCTACCTAGTGTAAAATCCAAAATAATTCTTTTCACTTCAGTAGAGAAGAAGTAAAATTAGGTACTGCAGCATAAATTAGAGTCACATTAATTCTGCTGAAATGGATCCCGGTTCATGGTGGGGAGGTTGTAATTAGAGGATCTCTCAGGTCCTTTCCAACCCAAACCATTCTGTGATTCTGTGCTGCACAGGTGACACCACCTTGGGGCTGTTTTAGCTCTGAGGGAACCATCAAAATCATGGTTTGGGCCTGGTGGAACAAAAGCTCCATCCCTTATTACTGAACTCTGTTTCCAAAAGCTGAACAACACCTGGAGCAGGCACAAGTCTCTTTATCCCCTGCTCTGGCCTGGCCTGAGGGACAACTTCAATCAGACTCAGAGCCTGAGTGTGTGGAAAAAACCTTTGCTGTGCCCTCCTTCAAATCTGCCTCAGTTCAGAAGCTACAAAGCCTCCAGGATGCAAACAGATGCTTCTTGTGCACATGGGCGGTGTTTGCAAGTGCCACTGGAACCCAGCATCACTCTGGGCAACAGAGCCTTTTCAAATGTGCCTTTAGCCCTAAGCCAGGAATGGTAAAGAACAACCAAAAGCACAGAAGTGAAGTTCTCTGCCCACAGACATCAATGGGAATTCTGTCCTTGACTCCACTGGAGCCAGGCTCTCATCCAATGTATTTGTACTTCAGGCTTCCCGTGGCGAATAAATAGACATGAGGAGTGCTGGCACCAGGGCTGTGAGTCAGACAATCAGGAATGTGCAGAATGCATTTCCCTAAAAGAATCAGGCTTTGAGGGCACTGCTGTGGAGATACCCAAGGCTGTGAAAGTGCCCAGGCACAGGGCAGGACGTGGTGAGCAGCAGCAGCAGCCTCCTGCACGCTTTGCAGGCAGGAAGCCAGAGGGGCTCTGGGACCCCAGGAAGCTCTGCAGACCCAGAACTGCTCTGGGCAGCTCCCACAGCAGTTGGGAATGCTGGGGAAAGAGGGCTGTGAAAAGAAGATTGTCCAAACTTGTATTTCCACCTTGTTGAAACCCATGGTGGAAATACAACTCTCCATGAAAGGAGAGTCTGCTATTTTATTACTCAGAGTTTACTATTTTATAACCCAGAGTTTACTGTTTTATAACCCAAAGCAATATTTGGTGCCAAGTGAGAATTTTTCCCCATGACCCAGCTGAAAGATTCTGTCCTTCAGAGAAACTTACAGCACTAGGCCAAAAAGCATTAGAAGAAATATTTCCACAATTTTTACAATCGTTAATCGCTACCATGCTTTACAAACATGTGTTTGTCACTTCAGCATTACTCCTCACATTCATTTACTCTGAGCTGTTTGATGCTGCACTGTAATTTTCCATTAGGAATGTCTGACTGGAAAAAAATAATCAAAGCTATGTGAGGCTGGTATTAAAATCATATCTGCAAATCTTTTATGCTGCTGCTTTTTTTGTTCTTTGGCCTGTCATTTATCTGTTACATATAAGAAAAATTACTCCATCCCTATTATGTATAAAAATCCCTGCTTTTTTCTTCTCTGATTTAAGCACATCCACAGAATGCTTTATTTTGTATAGACCTGCACCTGTACCAACTGTACCAGTTTGGGGCGTCATTTTAGAATAAAAATAAGTGAAATATTATAATCAATGCTCAGACCAGGGTTTTTAGCATCTGTATAGTCAGAAACATTCTTCTAATTACTTTTTATAGCTCATATCTTCTCCCATGCAGAATAACCCCCATCTGCACTGTCAGATGGAGGAGAGACACCATCAAAACCAGGTTAAACTGGCATCCAACAGTTCTAAAGATGGGTTTTCCTTTTTTCTCTCTATTTTTGGTTGGGTTTGGTGTTGTTTTTCTGTCGTAAGTCCCAGGTCTGTGACAATTGTCCTTGCCATGTGTGTTTGAAAGCCATCAGCCACCTGGGAGCCACCAGGGCCATTCCAGTGCTGCATCCACACCCATCACACCCAGCACAGCTCATGGATACCAACGGGAGGGCTGGAGGAGCAAGACCTGGCCCAGCCTGGCTCTGATACCACCCATGCTCTCCAGATGAAGCAACCTGAGCAGCTGCTTTAAGAACCCTCCAGGGAGCTGTGTCAGAATTCCCAGAGGTTTTCCTTCTTTGGGTCATTCTCACCTCCCTTTTCTTCTTTGCTTCTCCACAGGGAGCTCGGGTCTGTGCTTCACAGACTTTCCATGTCTGCAGTTGCTCAGATTCCCTTGTTGTGGTTTCATGGGAGCATTCCTGAACTGTGAACTCGTTAATTCTTCCAGATCCTTCCAGCAGTGAAAGCAGTCCAAGAGCCTGGTATTCCCCCCTGGTGCAGACAGACAGAGCTCAGCTGGTTTGCATGTGGAGCCTGAGCTGCTGATCCTATCCCAGCAGGATCTAACTGCACATTTTCCTGCAGAAACATCATCACTCCAGGGCTCCCCAAAACAATCCCAGCAGCTGCTTGCCTGGCTTTGTTGATGCAGATACCCCAGAGTGAGATATATGGGTGCAGGTGCCCTTTTCCTTCCTCCAGACTCCTTTTAATACCCATTTAATCCTGTTTACTCTTTTCCTCTTTAAGCCAAACCATCCTTTCAAGCAGCTCAGTCAGCTGCCTGCGTGAGTTTGGGGGAAAAGTATGTATACACACAGTTAGGGAGTTGTTCCCTGCCCAGCGTGAGGGCTGAGCATCCTCTGAGCAGGGAGGATACCAGGGAGGCTCAGGGACGGGTGATCCATGGGCAGCCCATGAACCACAGCTCCTGATTCAGTGTGGATGTGTTGTCACAGTGGCAGGAGCTTGATCTGCCTGTGTTCAGGTCAGACAGAGCTTCTGCAGGTACGGGCTTTTCATGGAATCACAGGTTGGAAGGAACTTTAAAGCTCATCCCATTCCACCCCCTGTCACTATCCCAGATTGCTCCAAGCCGTGTCCAACCTGGCCTTGGACACTTCCAAGGATCCAGGGGCAGCCACAGCTTCCCTGGACACCTTGTCCCAGGGTCTCCCCACCCCCCCAGGGAACAATTCCTGCCCAACATCTCATCTAACCCTGCCTTCTGTCGGTTGGAAGCCATTCCCTGTGCCCTGTCACTCCAGGCCACTGTCAATAGTCTCTCTCTCTCTTTTGGCTCCCTTAAGGCCCAGAAAGGCCACAGTTAGGTCACCCCTGGTCTTTTCTCCAGGCTGAACATTCCCAATTATCTCAGCCTTTTCCCACAGGAGAGGCTCTCCATCTCTCTGATCATCTTGATATCCCTGCTCCTTTTGTCCAAACTAATGAGGTCTGCAGAGATTTGGCATGTGCTGGTTCAGGCACAGAGCCCCACACAGTTCTGTGCCTTTTGGTCACTTCAGTGCTGAACAAGCTCATATTTAATCAAACTGGCATTATCTTAAACACCTTCCAAAGCTGCAGCCCAGCTCCTCACTTTCCTCAGGCTGATCATTTTAAGGCTGCTATTTGTTTTGATGTCACCATGGTGATTACCTGGGCAGGTGTCTGATTCAGATGACGTGGTTTAAAACTATTAGCCCAAGGTAACAATATATTCTCCTCCAGAATCAGTGTTTGTAATGGTGCTCAGCAGGCTTCCAGCTGTGCTCCCCACAGACCTCCCAGGCTCTCGGGGAGGTGCAGCAGCTGCCAGGGCCGTGGGCAGGGGTGGCTCTTCTGAGGGAGATGCTGATGCATCAGTTCTTCCACAAGAGATTCTGGTTACATGGCAGGAGACTGAAAAAAATATCCCCCTCCTCAACAGGGCAGGGGAAGAACACAGGAGATGGAAAATGTGTAGGTTGAGATAAAGGCAGGGAGATCTCTTAGCAACTGCAGCCATTGGGAAAACAGATATTAAGAAAAAAAAAAGAATGTAGTATGCTGATTAAAATAGGTTGAGAAAGAGGAATTAAAAGATCTTTGCCTATCCTACCCCTTTATTCACAGGTTCAGCTTTACTCCTGGCTCCTCTGCTCTGCCCAAGTAATCCACAGTGCAGGCAGCCAGGGGAAGGAGGGTGATGGTCAGTCCATGACTCCTCCCCGACCTTCCTCCCTCCTTACCTGTTACACCTGTTCCAGTGTGGGTCCTCCACAGGCCACAATTCCTGTCAGGAAACACCAAATACTTCCCTGCTCTGCTGTGCTCCTCTCCCCAGGCTGCAGAAAATCTCTGCTCCTTCTCCTCCTTTGCTGACCTGGGTGTTTGCAGGGCTGCTTCTTCACCCTTTTCTCCTCATCCTCATTGCCTGGCTGACATTTTGGCTCTTTTTAACTCCTGTTTTTCACCCAGGCACCCCTGATGTAACTCCCAGGCCCAGCAGTGCCCTGCTCTGAGGAGGCTGAAAAGGCTGTGCCTGGCATGGGGCAGCCCTGGCCTGTCCCCACAGGGACACTCACACCTTCCCCGTACCTAAATCATAACCTTAACCATGCCCTAAACACCCAGCACACACTTGCAGAAGCTTTATTTAAAATGTGAGCTGTTTTTTTTAGTTCTGGGTCTTTCCCCTGAAGCACAACCATTCTGTACAGATGGAAATGCCCATGAAGCTCCCTCGTTAAAATTTTTCATTTATTTTTCACTCCCAGCCATGAGAATTTTATTCAAGTGCCCTTGAGCTCCAAGAGCAGAGATAAGGCTACAAATATTGATGATTTTCTAATGATTTCATGAGTTTTGATGCAGTCCTCACCCTCTCTTCTGATGACCCCTGTAGGGTCAAGGCCTGGTGCTGCTGGAGAGGTACCTGGAGATGCCTCCGGCATCTGTTTCATTGAGAGGCAAACCTGAGTGCTGCTGTTTACCAGAATAATCACTGGAGGAATCCATAACGAGCTCCAGTTTTGGCCGAGCCACATTAAAACAGGATTGTTTTCCTTCCTTTCTTTCCCTTCCTGTGGGTACAACAACCTCCGGGCTGCCGCTCACACACCGAGCAGCACCTCCCGAGCCTGATCTGGATTCCAGCTGAATTTGCCTTCTGCCAAGGTTCCCTGTTCCACAGAAACCCCGGGCTGACGCAAGGGCCCTGGGGACGTGTGGATTCCTGCAGGAGAGCACGGCCACCCCATGCCATGGCCTGGCTGGTGATGGATAACCCGACCCCACCTTCCCCCCGCGGCTCCCGGCCCGTGAGTCAGCACCCGGAGCCGTCCCGCCGCCCTTCCAGCAGCACATGCTAACACAACTTCCACTGCTTTTTAAGGTCATCCCGAGCTGCTGCGTGGCCAGAGGCCAAATCACATCCGCAGGGTTGAGCCAAGGCCTGCTCTGAAATGATCCCCGCGCTCCGCTGGCTTCCTGCACCTCCGCCACCTCCGCTGGCACTCCTGGGGCAACGCGGGACGGCTCTGTCCCACAAACGCAGCTGGAGCTCGGCTGGCTGGGCTGCCAAGGCAGGGAAATCACTCCCCAGCACAGCTGGGGCTCCAGGCAGACCGTGACCGGGGAGTTTGGGCCCGTGAGGAGGTTTTGTTTAGCGTTTGAACGGCGTTTCCGTGTGACTGTGCATCCGGTGGGAGCGTGGTGGCACCGGCGCCCGGAGGGTGCAATCTCCTGGGCCTCCATCCATCACCCAGCCTTCCTGACTAACCCTGCCAAGGGACCATCCCCAGCCAGGAATGCCGCTCGGGTGCACAGGATGGAGGTCTTCCCTCGAGGTCACCTCAGAATCTCTCAGTTCATTGCAGTGAAGCACTTTTGAGGACACAAGACCTTTCTCACTCTTCTTTCACAAGGATAGAAATAAAAGGGATTTTAATGTCAGCCTTGGTCACAGCCTTCTTGATGAGCACACTTTGTATTTGTCGTCACCCCCACTGCTAACAAAATATTAAAGAGCAAAGAAAACCCAACCCTAAACCCAATATCAACTGGAAATATCAATAGATGACCCTAGAAAGGGTGGAAAACTTTAGCTGAGAAAGACAATTAACAGCATAGGATTCAGCTTTGCTTAACCTTCACTTATTTCTCTGCTCCCAAACAGAGACCTCAGTGCAGAGATGAAGAGGCTGTAAGTAAGAGTACTTAGCCAAAAATATGTATTCAATAGTTTCTCCCCAGCCAGAAACCCCGTGTGGTTTCCTGCCCCTCTTTCTCACCTGGAAACCCCCAACCTCCATCCTGCCTTACAGAGGTGCCACAGAGCAAAATGGTTTCAACATTAGGAGATGTTCTTTTAATTTCAAACCCAAAGAGATTTATATCCTGATTTCAGAGCAAGAAAAGCTGACAAACTTCTGGACAAGCTGAAAAATATCCCTTTAAATTCCACTTCTGTCTCAACTGTAGTTTTTCAATTCCACTTATGTCAACACCTCATTTACCCCTAATCTAATCTCATGTCTTGAGCTGCAGCTGAGGTGAGAACCTGCACATTTAGAATAAAAACCCTCAAAGAAATGAGTAAATAAGGACAGGTTCTTGATCCTGTGCCCAGCCATTTGGGATTACCGGGTAATGCAAACACTCCATTAATTATCAACATAACAAAGGAGGCCTCTCATAAGGTTTTGCAGGAAGACACCAACTGTATCAAGCAGCAGATCACCAAGATATTAAAAAAGACAAGAGAGAGGTGGAGCCTGAAGAAAATCCAGTGTTTAATTCTGGACTGAAACTCATTTTAAATTTTTTTTTTTTTAGATTTCTGGGCTGAAAGGAGATGTTTATTTCTCAGAGGCCATCGGTGCAGGTGAATCCCATCTCCCACAGATCCGAGGAGACAAGTTCTGCTGTCCTTGTCCACCCAAGGCCAGCAGCCAAAGCCATTCAGGGTGAAGGAGACTCAGGACCAAGACCCGGTGTTGTTGGATTTGGAGCAAGGATGGGAACCCTGCAGCCCAAGCTCCCACAGCAGCCACTAATTACTGGCTGGCAGCCTCTCAGCTTCTCCTCATGAACTTGCTCTGCTTTGTG
The DNA here is from genome assembly GCA_013400495.1 of Nicator chloris. NCBI lineage: Eukaryota > Metazoa > Chordata > Aves > Passeriformes > Pycnonotidae > Nicator > Nicator chloris. The sequence goes on along the minus strand of WAAE01017766.1, from coordinate 185,177 downwards.
TCACTGGCTAAATATTTATTGGAGCAAGGACAGGAAGCTGTTCCCATATTTTTATCATATTTCATATCAAGTGGAGCATTTGGGATGGGAGGAAAGCTCACCCCAGATGAGCTGCTACACCGGACTCTATCCAAGTCTTTAAGCCAGGCAGAAGAATTTGCCACAGAGACACTGGATAAAATGGAAAATTTTCACCTGAACCTTTTTCCCAGCAGGTCAAAGCACCCTCTAAGTTCAGCTGTTGAATCAGACACGCTAGAGAAGGCAAAACCTCTGGTGTGGAAAGTACCAGAACTTACCTGTGAAAGAGCTGCCAGCTTCATTGGTGTGGTCATGGAGGAGCAGAAATGAGCAGAAATTTAATAACTGTTGATTTTAGGACTTAGAAATAAAGTTTAGAGATTTGAGGTACATCAGACAAGCTGGCAGCTGAGTGAGAGCATAAAGAATAACTGCAGTAGATTTCTATGCCCAGAGGGGCACACAAGGTCCTACAGAAAACCTTCCTCTCCTGCCTGGAATTGTAAAATCAAGTTCTCCTGGGTGTGCAAAATCAGCTTTCTCATGATTTCCCCATTACAGTACTGTGAGAGCAGAGGAACCATCTGTCCTAGTTTTAACCATATCAGGATTCTAAGAAATGTTGTGTACACATTTTTAGTTCTTATTTCAGGTGAGAATCTAAGTGTGAAAAATGTGTCCTTGACACCATCCAAGAATGAATAGGTAAAAAAGGAGCAGAAAAGTTCTCTTGTTACGAAGATCCCACTTTAATGTTGCTCCTCAAATCTAGAAAAGGGCAGTGAACTTCTCTGGGGTTCCCAGTCTGGGCACTTCTTCAGTAGCAGCAAAGCAACAATAAAAGCTGGTGGATAACAATATGCTGGCTGGATTTTTATGAGGTTTATTTCTTAACAAGATGTTGATTCATTTGTAAATTAAGAACATGGTTTGTTGTGTAACCTCCTTTTACACATCCAGTCAAACTTCAAATGGAGAAAATTAAATAGTGGCTCACTTACCAAGAAGAGGAGATCCTCTTTCAATTAGAAGAAAGTTTTGTCTGAGGCTTGGGATTTATTTTTTGGTCCCAGCACATCACAAGTGTGCCAAGAACATACAAATAAAACACAAACAATGTGCATTTCAGCAAAACAAAAAGCCAAGATTTGATTTGAATTTAGGACTGCAAAGAGGTGATTCTTTCCACAGTAGTTGTGCTACTCATACGAGTTCTGCACCAAGCACAAAACTCTCCTGCTTTCTGCTGGACAGAGTTCATTCTCCTCCTAGGAGCGGGTACGGCGCTCTGGGTTGGCTTTAGGATGATGTTGAGAACTCCCTGCTGGTTCAGCTGCTGCTCAGCAGTGCTCACACCAAGTCAAGCACTTCACAGCTTCCCACGCTGCTGCGCCTGGCAGGGCCGGGAGGGGACACGGCCAGGCTGCTGTCCCCAGCTGTCCCCAGCTGACCCCAGGGATGTTCCATGCCATCTGCCATGTCCAGCATCCAGAGCTGGAGCAGCTGCTGGGGGTGCCAGCCTGCTCCCTGGGGCCTGGCTGGGCATCCCTCAGGAGAGCAGGGAGCAACTGCAGAGCATCACTTGCTTTGTGTGTTCTGTAACTGCTTGATTTCCTTCTTCCCTTCCCTTCCCTTCCCGTCCCTTCCCTGCCCTTCCCTTCCCTTCCCTTCCCGTCCCTTCCCTGCCCTTCCCTTCCCTTCCCTTCCCGTCCCTTCCCTGCCCTTCCCTTCCCTTCCCTGTCTTTATGTCACCCTGTAGGTTTTATTCTTTTCCCCAGCTCTCTCCCCCATCCCACCGAGGGGGAGGGAGTGAATATCTGTGTGGTGCTCATGGCCTGTTGGGTTAACCCACACCACCTCCTCAGACCCCAAAAATCTGCACAGACCTAGGTTTGCTTGCACAGTCAGAGGAAAAAAGTGTGACAACCACACCAGGCACATTCCCTGGGGTCAGCCACCAATCCTTGTTTCCCAGAGAAAGCAGCCTCGTGCTTCAGGCAGCAAAAGTGACTTATCCAGAACCGTCTGCAGGCTTTTCTGCCTGGGTTCTGGCCCCGCTGCCTGAGAACAGGCACAGCTTTAAGGCTGAGCTGCAGCAGGACTGCAAAACTGCTCAAAGATGCAAAATGGTTTTAATCTGAAAGACGAGAGGTTTAGGTGAGATGTCAAGAAGAAATTCTTTACTCAGAGAGTGGGGAGGCCCTGGCACAGGGTGCCCAGAGCAGCTGTGGCTGCCCCTGGATCCCTGGCAGTGCCCAAGGCCAGGCTGGATGGGATTTGGAGCAGCCTGGGACAGGGGGAGGGGTCCCTGCCCATGGCAGGGGTAGAAGGAGAAGAATTTTAAGGTCCCTTCCAACCCAAACCAGCCCTGAATTCCATGATTTTTAGATATATCATGAAAGTTTATAATGAAGTGTAAACATCCACCTGCCTTCAGCAGCTGAGTGCACCAAACCAAGTCATTTATAAGGTAAAGATGAAAATCTGCAAATTGTGCAAAAGGCCTCAGCAAAACCTGTGGAAGGGCTGTGAAAACAGGGTTGAGTTTCCTGTAAGCTGCTTTACACTTGAACTGAAGGGCTGACAGAAAGAAAAATCAGCATTTTGGGGAGAAAATGTTAGCTCTGAAAGAATGAGCACATTGCAGAACAAGCCTTGTGGAAATCTTAATGACACCAGAAGCAGCTCCTGGTTAGGGAAATGGATAGCACAGCTCTGTGCAGCACTCACCACCTGCTCCTGCTCTGACACTCGGGGTAATTAGGCAGAACAAACTGCTGGAGGGAATGGAGCAAAGACATGCAGGAAAACATGGATTTCAGGAAACAGAGAGACAAAGTGATCTTTATCACTCCTAAATGAAACCCTGAGCTCAAGGGGTACAGCAGTGTGCACATTCAGCCTGATTTCTCTTCTCATTGAAACAGAAAAAATCACTTCCAGTAAGGTTTTCCATTAAAAGGCTGGTTGTCAAAGTCGCTTTGGTGAGGATTACTCAGAGGCTGCCCCTACTATGACTTTTTGTCATTTCAGGAGCCTGAGGTTTGTCTGCTGTTGGTTGAGCCCATTAGAGTGGCCCCATTAGAGCTCAGGAAAGCAGAACTTATCTTCCTTCTCTGCTGATCCCGTTCAAGAGCTCACAGAGCAATGGCATTTCCAGTGACTGTAACCAGTGCAGTGTTTTGCTATGAGGGGGACAATCCTAAAACTTTTCTGAAATATGATTTTTATTTCCATATTTTTACAACAGTGTCGTCTTCCTTGTATTGGCTGCTAATCCTTCTCCCAGTTTTGATTTCACAGAGGAGTGAAAATGTAGGGAAGCTCTGGTGTGCCTATGCAACATATCTTTTTCTCTTAAATGGAATATTCTTGGTTGTTAAAATAAACAAACAAAAAGTATTGCCTTAATCATTCACCCTCATTCCCACTGTTAGTCAGGTGTGTGCAACTTTCTAGCAAGGGATGCACAGTCCATCGTGATTTTAATTGGATCCACACATTTAAAAAGATCTTTTTTTCCCCCAAACCATGCATCAGATCTGATTATTTTTGCCTTCTTGAGGAATGCTGCTCCTTCTGAATTTCCTTCTCTTTACAGCCTGTTTCTTCCTTGTTCACTGGGGTAGTCTGGAAGCAAAATTTTGAGCAGAAAAACTCAATTTCTTTTGACGTCCTTTCTGTAAAGATACTTGAAAATTTTTCCTATTTCGTAAAAGTAGTGTTAAAACCAACTAGGCTATTGCAACACTCAGAAAATACTCTGCCAAATACTTCAGAACTTACAAATCTCTAAAGCAAATGAGTCCAGCATTAATTCTCCAAAGTGCTCTGCTCCCTTCTGGTGCCGAGCAGAGCCTTGGCCCATTTTTCCATGCGAGGCAGACGGGGATGATTTGCAGGGGCAATGAACGTCACTGCAGATTTCTCAGAGTCCGACTCAGTGCGAAAGCCAGGCCAGCAGCAGGATGTTTAACACATGAGAGCATCGGGGCTAAACCAAGTCAGGGCTGCATCTGCACAGGGCACGGGTCCCACCGACACGGGAGCTTCTCTGGGAGTGCAGGTGGGACATTGGGAGGAGGGACACTCACGTCTGCCATCCGTGCTCAGGCCTGAAATGTGAGGCAATCCCGACACAGGTGAAACACGAGGTCTGGTGTGGCAGTGACTGAATCAGGGGAACATCTCACCATGCTCTTCAGCTTCCTCCCAAGGGGCAGCTCCCAGCTCTGCTCTGGGACAGGGCCAGGGAACAGCTGGAGCTGGGCCAGGGCAGGCTCAGGCTGGAGAGCAGGGAAAGGTTCTTCCCCCAGAGGGTGCTGGGCACTGCCCAGGCTCCCCAGGGAATGGGCACGGCCCCGAGGCTGCCAGAGCTCCAGGAGCCTTTGGCCAGCGCTGCCAGGGATGCCCAGGGTGGGCTTGGTGGGGTGTCTGTGCAGGGACAGGGCTGGGCTGGAGGATCCTGGTGGGTCCCTTCCAGCTCAGGAGATTCTGTGATTGTCTGAGAATTACATCAGTGCAGTGACTGGCAGAGCTGTTATTTTGGACAGTGAGAAGTGGCTCAACAGCAGATCCCAGAGGGCTGTAGTCAGTGGCACAGGGCGAGGTTTGAAGCCTGTCTGAATCCCCCAGGGTTCAATACTGGGCCCAGCATTGTTTAATTAATTTATCAACGGCTTGGATGATAGGTCAGTGCCTCCTCAGCAGCTCAGTGATGACACCAATCTGGGAGGAGTGGCCAAAACCCCCAGTGCTGAGCAACCCTTCAGAGGGACCCCAGCAGGTTGAGAGGGACAGAGAAAATCTGTCTGAACTTCAGCGAGGGCAAATGCAGGTCCTGCACCTGGCAGGAACAACCCCACTCACCCCTACGGGCTGGGGGCTGACCTGGTCACCACATTCACCATATCTCTCACCCTCACCTGTGCTCTGTGGCATGTTCTGGAACTTGCAGCTTCATCAGAACATTCCATTACAAAAGCTGACATAAAAAAAGAAAAAAACAATAATGATGCATCTTAGAGAAAAGGTAAAATTTCAAAGGGTTTTTTTTAATGCCACTTCAAGATGAAATCAAACCATTTTCACTCCATTCAGACAATGAAATCAAACAATTTTCATCCCGTTCAGACAATGAAATACAAACCCAAGACATCACTAAGAAAGTAGTGGCCATTGCACTCCCAAGAATTGTGCTAAAGTGGGGTCACATCACTGCTCAAACTGTCCCATGTCAGGAGAGCATTTTAATCAGCAAGACAACAAATCTTTCTTGTCAGAGCTGCACCACTTTTAGATAAGTAGCTGGACCTGACCTGGTTGCCCTCCTAAATGGGACTGAGTTACCACAGTTCTCTCCAAGAAGAGGATGGATGGAATGTGACTTCATCCAGTCTGGCCTGGGACACTTCCCTTCCTTGACTTCCACCACGGGCTCTGGTTAGGGACAAAGAAGTCTTCCAGATAGATTTAATCAAAATTCCTCCATTTCCAAGAACAGCTTTGGAAATCTACCAAGGTTTTAAAAAGCTCCCAATCATCCCCTCAGCCTTCTTCTGTCAGTAAAATGACTCCCTGCACCAAACTGAGCTTTAATGTTTATTAGATAATCCCAGCAGTGTTTGCAGCTCCACTCTGGGAAACCGAGCACTGACACTTCCTGCTAACACCAGCAGCACTGGATGAATTTGAAGGGGAATTTTTGAAGATGTAGCTGCCAACAGGAAGAAACCATCAGGAGAAACAAACCACTTGGAAAATCCCATTGCAGGAGGCCAAAGAACAACTGTGGCTATTTCCACATCTGAAGATTAATAGAAGCTTTTCCCATGATTTCCCTTTGGCTCTAGGTTTTCATTGGTTGGTTGTTTGGAGGTGGCTTGGTGTTGTGTGTGTTGGATGGTTTGTTTGGCTCTAAAGTACCTTTTTAAAGCTCAAAAAGCAGCTGCTGGAATGGAGCTCTCTTTCCTCTGAAGGTCTTCAGAGTGTGCCTGCAGCAAGGGCAGCTCTCACACCAGCAGTGCAGTCACACTGCCCAGCAAATCCCTGCACTTGGACAAATCTGGGTTCAGGAGGCCAAAAAGTAATTGTGCAAGCTTCCTATCTGAAGACTGCCAAGCTGCTTTATTATGATTTCAGGTTTACTTTATTTTACTGTCTTTAAAAGAACCAAGTCTCATTGGTCACATAAATGTATTAAAGTCTCTGGGAAACAGCTCATTACCAAAACAAAAAAGATATCAAAAAGCAATCAGAGGCCATTTGTACAGCAGCTTCCCCTGGGAATCCAGTGCTCTTAATTGCTGTGTTACACTGATCATTTTTCTTCATTAGCAGGGAAGGAAACGAGTCCCATTTGTACCCAAGATCAAAGTTGATCCCAATGTCTAAAACCAGCTACAAGCTCTGACACACCACCCGACCAGAGCTGTTTCAGTTTCTTATTTTCCATTGAAAGAGGAAGCTGAAAACCATGGTTATTGGAAAACCATGGTTATTTGTCACTGCCTGGATTTACAGTGTCTCCCCAGGAATGTTTTCCCTCTAAACATTTTGGTTTGTAAATAAACAAGTTCCGACTGCAGTTGTTTGCACCACAGTGAAATAAATGAATGCTTCAGTGGATTGTCATCTGCTGCAAAAAAACCTCACTGAAGACATAAACAGATCCATCCTCACCCCTCAGGCCATTCTGTCAGCAAACACCTGAGGCAGGGATGTTACTGGAGAAGGTTCACATTTTAGAATTTGGCTGTTGCCACAGCAAGGACTGCTAAGCCCAGCCTAAAGTGGACTTTAACAGAGGACTTTTCTCAAAAATCCACTGTTTCAGCACACTAAGTTGAAAAATACCCTGGCAGATGGTCAAGCATTATCTCTCCCCAAATCTTGCTCATCACTGAGCTGCTGGGTTTCTGCCACTTCTGTTACAGACAGCCTGAAGTGACAATCCAAAGCACAATTCTGTTTGGCCAACTGTGCTCACAGAGCCTCCCTGGGAACACCAGGGACTCACTGCTGCCCTAAAGGCTTCCCCAACATTCCCCAAAAGGCCTCAGCAGCTACTTCTTCAAGGCTTTTGGGGAAGAGAGGGGAAGTCATTCACCCCAAAGTGTTTCTGTTACTACTTCTCAGCTATTTTCCAATTAATGGGGGGATCTGGGACAGGCTCTGAGGTAGGCAATGGTGGGAGTGGTGACTGATTTCAGGAGAACCAGCTGGAGCTTTGGGTTTGGGTGGGGATGAACTGGTGGAGCAGAGAGGACATGAACTTGGATGGCCTCAGCACTGTCTCCTCTTTAGCTGATTATTTAAAATTAGAGAGCAAGAACCAGCCCAGGCAAGCCAGGGCAGCTTTTGAGGAACAGAGCTCCAAACTGCTCACTCATCCTTGGAGCAGTCAGGCAAGAAGCCTCAGCTTTCCTGCTAAACCCAGAAATCGAAGTGATGCTAAGCATGAGATAGTTTTTCCTTGAAACTCAGAGGGTAATTACCTTTACAGTGCCTTCTACCTCCTCGGGACAGATTGTGAAGCCTTTCAGTTGTCTGGGTTTGGGGTTGGTCCACAGCTGAGCTAAGAGAAAAGGCCAGAGGCAGCAGCTGCTCATCCTCCTGGTCCTGCCCCCTGTGCTTTGGTCAGAACAATCAAGGGGGATCTGACAAATCCAGTCAGGGAGAGCAGAGTTTCACCATCCCCTGCTTTCCAGAGCAATGGCCTCAAACTCAGGCAACAATTCCATCCTCACATGATGAGGGTGGGCAGGCCCTGGCACAGGGTGCCCAGAGCAGCTGTGGCTGCCCCTGGATCCCTGGCAGTGCCCAAGGCCAGGCTGGATGGGGCTGGGAGCAGCCTGGGACAGTGGGAGGTGTCCCTGCCATGGCAGGGGTGGCACTGGATGGGCTTTAAGATCCCTTTTGGGACCCCCCCAAATCATCCTGTGATTCTCTGATTCACTTGGATTTGGCAGGGATGGGTTGATGGCTGCACTCAGTGACCTCAGAGTTCTTTTCCAACCTAAATGATTGTGCAGTTCTAACCTGGGGCCTGCCCTTCAGCTTTGCCATGCCATGCCCTGGATTTTTGCTACAATTCCATTCCCTGCAAATGTGTTTAGGCTTTCCCACCTCTTGTCACATCTGGAACTTAAACACTTCCCTCCCCTTAAGAGAAAATTACCCAGGAGTTTCTGCAAGTGCTCAGCATTGTCACACCCACAATTATTTTCTACACAACACACAATTTCAACAATTAAATTATTTTTCCAAGGAAGACTCTGTGGGGCTTGCATTAATAACACAAATCCCTGCAAAAGCTATCAAGTGTCTGCAGTGATCCTGCTCCCTCCTGAGATGTTTTTCTGTTAAAGACATTACTGTCTCACAGGAAATCATTACCTTTCATCCATACAGTACCTACCTCATACTTTTTGGTCACATTACTATCAAAAGCTAAACTCAAAATTATGTCTAAGCTGGGATGGTCATTACCTGTTTGTATAGGCAAGGTACCCTATTCATGCATCGACCACACAGAGACATCCCCCTGGAAAATGCAAACACACTGGAACTTCCTTCTTTCCTTTAAAAATAGGCTGGAATAAAGGGCTCCTTCATTCGAGGGAAATACCGAGGAAATCGGAGCATTTTGTGCCCCCTTCCTTTGGATTACCTGCTAAGGTCTCCATTTCACTCTGGAAGCTGCAGAGGTTTGGGCAGTAAGGGCTGAAACCCCCCCTTCCCAGCAGGAAGGGCAGCAGGGGTACCCAAGGACTGACCCGAGGGAGCCCAGAGGAGGCTGTGGGCACACCCAGAACCTGCAGGGCAGAGCAGCTTCCCCCACACTCCCTGGGCAGCCTGGCCCTGCAGCACTGACTGCTCTGCTCTCCCTCCTCACCTACTGCACCTTTTGGCAGGGGGGTGGTGAAGAAAGCACTGAGAGCAAAAGGCAGCTCCCTGCCCGTGGCAGCATCACAGTCTGTAACCAACTCAGTCATTTCCTACACTAAAACAAGGTGGGGAGAGGGGGGAGGCTGAAAACCAGACTGAGCTTGGTGGATCACAAATGTGTCAATAAATATTCATTCATGTAAATGTTACGTTTTTTTGTCATATGTGCTTAGAATGACAGAATGGTTTGGGTTGGAAGGAACCTCAAAGCCCATGGAATGGTTTGGGTTGGAAGGAACCTCAAAGCCCATCCCACCCCACCCCTGCCATGGCAGGGACCCCTCCCACTGTCCCAGGCTGCTCCAAGCCCCATCCAGCCTGGCCTTGGGCACTGCCAGGGATCCAGGGGCAGCCACAGCTGCTCTGGGCACCCTGTGCCAGGGCCTCACCTCCTCCTGAGTGAAGAATTTCTTCTTACCATCCAGTCTAAACCTGTCCTCTTTCCGTTTCAAACCATCTTGTGTCTCTGAGCAGTTGTGAGAGCTGGGGGGCAGAGTCATCATTGCTCACCAGAAGATAGAATTAAAATGGTTCAAGGTGAGGCACAGAATTGGCAGAAAGGCCAACAGCAAATCCTTTAAGTCTGTTTTTATGTAATTTACATATGACAAAGGCTGAGTGGGAACAAGCAGTGAAGTGTATGGGAACAAGCAGTGCAGTGTAAAGTGAGATTCTGCATTGACTTTTTAGTATTTCCATTCTTGTTCCCCATCCTTTGGTAAAACTGGGCTGCAGGAGAGCTGCTCCACCCTACAACATCCCAACTCCCCTCAAGCCCTGGAGCTGCACCACACATCCAGCGAGCAAGAGCAACCCAAACCTTTCAGATCAATCCCTTCAGTGCCAACACCAGTAACTGACTTGTCATTCAAAACTCTTCATCATGTGACAGAAGGCAGACTGCAAGGTTTTGCCAGCCCTTGAAGTCCAAAGCAGCCCGAGGACAGACACAGAGAGAGAATAAACCACACTCGTTAAAGGTCTCCACTAGAGAGACTGCAAATAACTGCCCGCCTTCATTAAGTACTCAAACAAAGATTTTCTGCCACCTTGCTGTCCCTGCAAATCTGTTCCATCAATAAAATTCCTCCCCAAAGCACTGGTAGCCTCAGCTGAAATACATTCACCCATTTTTTCCTCTCTATGCAAGTGAGCCAGAGGAGCAGCATCTCATTTCTCAGCTTGAGAATCGCCTCCATCAAGGAAAAAAAATCGATTTCTGCTAAACAGAAAACGAGTAAAGCTCATACACTGCTGCCTTTACACTTTCTAGGAGACAGAACAGGAACTGGAAATGAAAAAGCTTCTTATAAAGGTCACAAGTCAACAACATTAATTATTGTAGCGCAACATCAATGGCTCATTAAGAGAAACATTTGTTCTCACCCAGGACACGTTTAGCATCCCATGCATCAATCACTGTGAAATAAAAGAGAAAACCCCAACGGTCAGGCTCTCAGTGCCTCCCTGGTTTAGCCCTCCCTCAGGTTCATGCCCTTTGTGCCTCATTCCTTCTCTTTCATTGCCCTTTAGGGTGGACACCAAACTCATCTGTGGGGTTTGCAGCTGGAAGTCAGGAGTTGTGAATCCTCCAGGAAGGGGAGCCACATCCCCAGAGGTGACTGAGACACTGCTCAGGGGGTCAGAGGCAGCCCTGGCTGGGGGCAGATGGAATTTCCCTCCTTTTGGGAGGCAGAGGCACGCAGGGGCCGGATCTGGATGTCAGAGGTTTTGCCCAGGGCTCCAGTGAGTCATTCCAAAGCCGGAGGTTGGACTGGGAGCCCCGGGCCCTTGTTCCTCTGCTCTAATCAATTAACCACTTCTCCTCCCCAGGATTTATTTTGTCTGTCTTGGCCGATGCCTCAGCTGCTGTGTGAGGAGGGCATTATATCCTACTCCGTGGTGAGGGGCTAATTCCTCCTTGACACTGCTGGTGGGTATAACATGACCCAGTGCTACCGAGATAATCAGGTCATTGTCTCAGCGTGTTAATTGAGACAAATGGCGGTAATGAGTCACGTTGAGGTGTCTGCTTGAGTTTCCTCTCTGTTTTCTGCTCCCAGATTAATGCTCCCATTCCTCGGAGGTGACTGCTGGTCCTCCTCCTCTCTGAGCGCTGCTGCTGAGATTGTGCCTGTGCTATCTCACTTGCAAAACATTCTGCTTATTCAGATTTGCTATTTTCAGAGCCTTTGGGGAATTGTTTTCCCATGCCAAGTGGTTTTGAGGTTAAAAGCAGACGAGAAGAGCAGAAGGAAAACAACAGCTCCTCTTCCGCCCCCACTCTTTACACGTGAGTCAAAAATGTGAACCCATCATTTACAAGCTTTGGCGTTTGGGGTTCTGTGGAGATGAATTTATCAGCCAAACACGAGGCAGCTGTTAGCCAGAGTCATTGCTGAGCTTGCCGTGCGGAGCCAGGAACATTTACTTACAGGGGATGGCCAGTAAGGGCAAACAGCAAAGTCACTGCTACCTGAGTTTCTACAGCAGAGCCTGATAGTTGGGATTTGCCAGGCTCATATTTTCACCTTTGCAGGGGAATCAGCTCCTCACAAGCAGCTGCCTGAAAAAAAACCTTCTAAATCACTCTCCTCCAGAGAGCAACCCCAGAGCTGACAACGCAGGCAGCTAAAATTCGAGCTAAAACCCTAAGCCTGAATTATGTGACACTTCCTCACTAATGGATTGCTGAAACCTGGGATCCACTTTCCTTCCTCTTTCAATCCCAGCAGGCTGCAATCTGAGGATTGCTGGCAGCTCTTTGGCTGTGTCTCGGGCACCTCTCAGTCCTGGGGCTCAGCAGAGACCCCAGAGAGCCTCTGGGATTTTCTCCCACACACGGGAGCAGCGCTCACACTCTTCACCTGTGGGCTCACCAAACTCTTTGCAAGCAGCCGCGGGCTCCTGTCCGTTCTGATCCTGGACGTTGGATGGGGCTTGGAGCACCCTGCTCCAGTGGAAAATGTCCCTGCCCATGGCAGGGAATGAACGAGATGATCTTGAAGGTCCCTTCCAACCCAAACAATTTCATAATTCTGTAATTCTAAGGCTGGCTAGACCTGAGCCTTCTCCAGGCTGATATTCCTGCCGAGCCTTTTCCATGCCCCTCCAAGCCCCAGCCTTGTTGCCACCTCAGCAGGGCTGCTCAGCTCCTAGACAGAGGCCAATTCATACTCAGGTGCTTGAAGCAGACACCTAAAACCAGCCATAAAGCCATAGAGAGAGACTCTGCTTCTCTTCAGACAGATTTATTTCTCTCTTTCACCAGGGGGGAGAAAGGAAATAGCCCTTCTAGAGACCCCTGCCATTTTTCTCTTTAAGGGCTTTATAATACCATTTATAATACCATATCATTTGAGCATATTCAGCAAATGTGGCCGAGTTCAACAATTGCACATTTTCCCCTCAGAGGTCAACAAGTTCTCCCAAATGAAAATATTGTTTAGGGTTAAAAGCAGAAGCTAAACATGATATTAAAGCTCGAGAATTTTTACACAGTGAAAGGCATTGAGAGTATCCCTCCTATTCAGTGGAAATTAAAATCTTCCCCAAGACATGCCCTGTGAATTAAGCCAAAGAATGCACAGAAGGAAAATCTCCCACAGAGCTGCACTGTAACCATCCATGGTCATGCTCAGCATCAGTAAATTACTGCACATCAGACACAGCCTCCAGGGAGTCCAGCAAAAGTTGTTTAAGGATTTAACAAAAGGGCACAAATCTGTGTTTAGACAAAGCTCAAAGCCGGGCTCCAAGAGTCAGTAGGGTGGAATTCATTCCCAAAGGCAGTAGCAGAGATGGTGAAAACCTGTCCCTTTTGGCAGCTTCCAAAGTTACCACACTAACCTTTGCAAGATCACAAATGACATCAGACATTTCTGTGTCCCTACTTCCAGCTGAGGCTTCCATGGGGTCCCTCAAATGACAGGAGTCACACATAGATGAGAGATTTGCTTATATGGAATGGCTTCAAACTGACAGAGAGCAGGGATGGATGGGACATTGGGCAGGAATTGTTCCCTGGCAGGGTGGGCAGGCCCTGGCACAGGGTGCCCAGAGCAGCTGTGGCTGCCCCTGGATCCCTGGCAGTGCCCAGGGCCAGGCTGGACAGGGCTGGGAGCAGCCTGGGACAGGGAGGTGTCCCTGCCATGGCAGGGGTGGGATGAGATGATATTTAAGGTCCCTCCCAGCCCAAACCGTTCTGGGGCTCTGGGATCCAGGACAGGATGTGTGGAGGCTGCCACAGGCACAGCTGAGGAGGAGGCAGCAGCAGAGGGGAGCTGAGCACTCCTGCATTTGGTGTGAGCAGGAGTTCACCACGAGGCAGCACATCAGGAGTGACCCCTTCTACACAACTTTATTCACCAGGATTGTAAAGAGGTGCTCAAAGCCATTTAAAATGACAAATCATGGTCCCAACATTCTTTAGGAAGGTGCTGGCCCTGCCCTCACTTTCATGAGGCACAGCCCCCCTGATCTGGGGAAAGCCAGCAGCTGCCACCTGGGTGTCTCTTTGCTGGCCCCAAGCTCGTGGTTTCCTTTAGAACTGATTAAACCCCAGCCTCATGTGGGTTTTGTTTCCAGCCTGGAATCACAACACATAAACACAATAGAATCAGATTGGAAAATGTTCTGATGAAAAAAGTTGTTTCTTGATATGTGGTTAAACTGTCACCAAAATATTTGGCTGCCACTGCACAGAAAGGGGATTCCCCTTTACTCTGGGCTGGCTAAAATGCAGACACAGCTTTCTGGGCCCTTTCTAAATAAGGACACAGCAGGGTGGTCAGTCTGAAACATGCAGAGAACACTTTCTTCCCCTCTCCTTTGCAGTTTTCTCTGATTTCCATCTGACTGTTCCAGGCTGGTCCTCTCTCAGCACATAAATTCCCAAGGGAAGATCTAAATATCCAGACATGGCAAATAAAATATCTTTGTAAGACTATTATTGAGCTGTTTATACATAGCAGGGACTAACCTAGGCCTTTTACTGCCTCAACAACCCAACCCTTTCAATTCTGTCCCTACAACCACGCTTCTCTTGCTCTGCAAAGCTAAAAGGCTGAATTGTTTTGACACACCAAACTGAGACTTATTGCAGCTGGGGAAGAGAAAACATCAGAAGAATTGAACTTGAACTTTATAAAGAGCAAGTTAAAGGTCACAGCTGCTTTTTGACACCTGGAGTTTGATCGGGGGGATGAGGAAAATCCAGACATCCCCAAACCCTCTCCTTCCTTCAGCCATTCCCTCATGAGGGGCTACAGCACACACAGCAAGCAGGGCTTAGGTACAGAATATTCCAATTCAATTCCCAAAGTCTCAAGTGGAGATAAAGAACCATCACATTTCTATGTGCACAAGTGTTTTTCTTTATGAATTTGTGGCCAAGTGTGCCCATTGAAGACCTTTCCTTCTTGCTGCCAAAACAAACACAGTTCCTGTTTATTGTTTGAAGAACAATCAAATGATGCATTATTCAGTTTTCACTGGATTTGTCTGACCCTACACAATGGCTTTGGAAAAAAAGAAACAGCTAAAACAAATTAAACCAAAGGATTCAGAGTGAAGAGATGAATCCCAAGCTGGGCAGATGAAATAAGAGTTTGAAAGCCAAGACCAACATTAGTTGGAGAAGTGAAGGAAAAGTCTAATTATCTTCTTTTAAGTGCTGCTCACCCCTCTCCTCCCCTGCCCATCACTAATCTCCCTGTGGCATCCCCACACACAATCCTGAGTCTTTCATTAATCTTGGAATACTGCAAAACCTCTACAAGGACCCCTGAACATCCAAGCTGAGATCTACAGCTGCAAGAAAGAGACTTCTCCTCTTGGAAGCCCTTCAGAACCCCTCCTCTGCCCCTTTTATTTTCTTTGTCTGTTTTCAATGCAGAAACAGTTTTCAAAAAACAAAGGGTCCAGTGAATGATTTAATAAATTCTGGATTAAGTAAGAACTAAACTATGCCATAGACTTAATTTAAACAGNATATATATCTTTTCAATGGGCTCTAAGAGGAGAGGAAGGAATTTAGAAAGGGAAGAGAGAATGTTTAAAGACAGCAAAGCTCTGCTGCAGTTTTCCAGAGCCTCCCTGGGGAAATATATATTCTCTAGAGGAAGGTGGATGAATGGGGACTGCACAGAGAATAATTTTATGGTGTGTGGCAGGGGAGGTGGAGGAAAAGGAGTTGGGTAACAGTGGCAGAAAGGGAGAAAAGGCTCCAGGGAAGGAGAGACCCCCAGGCAGACGCTGACCTTGGCTCTGCAGAGCAGATGCAGCAATTCCTGCCAGGAGAGCAGCGCTGGGCTTTGTACTTGGCCATTGCCGGAGGGCTCCGCACACTGGGCTCTTTGTAGTCCTGCCTTTAATGGTCTCCTATTCTTCCCGGGGCTGGAAAGGATGCAAAGGGCAGGGAAAGACGGGAGAAACATTTTGGAGTGCTGAGAGACAGAAGGGAATCGCAGCAAAACAGATTTCCCCCTGGGCTGCAGTGCAGAAACACAGCAGAGGTTTGAGGGAAAGTTGAGTTGGGAGATTTAAACTCAAGGCAAGATAACATTTTCTTTGAGGGGCTCAGATTATTTACATTCCAGCTGCAGCTGTGGATGCGCCTGGATAACCCCCTGCCCCAGAACCCCTTCATCTTGTGGGGCTGACAGGCTCAGCCTGTGCCAGGCAGAAGTTGAAGTGTCATTTATTTTCTGCCCCGCTGTCCCCTCTGTCCCCAGAGAGGCTGAGTGCAGGTAACCACTCTGCCAAGCTCTCCAAAGAAAGTGCTTTATCTTTCCCACAACTTGAGAGCCCAATTTCCCAAAACACAGCTCTACTTCTACACTGGCTCAATTCCTTGCATTTTTATCCCAGATCTTATTTCAGTGGAATTGGAGAGTAACAGGAGCCCGAGGTCTCTATTAGAGGTGCTCACCTGTAAGGAGAGGTTGATAAAATGGATAATCCTGCTGCAGACTGCTGGGAGTTTGTTCAGGAAACCACACTCACACCTTGCTGTGCTTAGGCTTTACAGCTGTTCACACCCCATTATTTTCACCCTGGGTCAATTCTGTGAGACATTTTGATAACAGCTGAACTCAGTTTCTTGCTCCCTTTAAGGCACCTGTGCTCTCTGCTGCCTTCTCCCAAATCAGAGCAACCCAAAGAAGAAAATTTGGAAATAGAAGCACAGTTTCCACACCCATCAGCAATAAATCACCATCAAACCTGGGAGCTGCTGGACCTAAGGATACACCAAAATTCCTGGAGGAGCTGGTCCTGTGCTGTGGCTCCTCACCAGTCCATTTGCACCATCAGGTGCCAACAGCAAAATGTCATGGTCTGAGTAAGGACACACCTGCTGAAGCTGGAGCCAGATCCTGTCATGCCAAGTCCCAAATTCTTACAGAAATTCCTTCTTTGACTTTCTCCCGTTTGGACACCACCTGCCTTTAATTATTCTTTCCTTTCTGAGAGAAAAAACCAGCAAACCCTGTTCCTAGGGAACACTGAAAACTTCAGTCTGAGGATCCCAAAATTTAGTGAGCTTCACCAAAGGGTACCAGCTGAGGAGGAAACACTAATTCCCTCCTGGACTTCCTAATGTTTGTTCCCCTTTTATATTTGTCCACAGGCAGCTCAAGGGAAGGCAAACACACAAATGTTTGGGGGTCCAACAGCCTTCTGTGCCCAGGCTGCTGTGTGGTCAGTGCACCCATCCTGAAATGCCTCTTACATTCACCTGCTCAGCAGCTCTTCCACCTGGGAATCTTCCCTGTCCCAGCAGAAGGAAACTGTGCCCTTCTGCTCAAATGTTACAGCTTCATCACTAGAGCTTGGAATGCCAGAGGTACAGGTTTGAATCTTTTCAGGGAAGAGGAAACTGAGAATCTTACACCTGACTGAACGTCTCAACTTCTATAAATAAAAGTAGGAACACCATCCTTATGATTGTGTTATGTTTGGGGGGGACCAAACCACTGCAAGTACTTGCAGTAAAATAAATTTTTTTAAAGGATGGTTTCATTCCAGATGGAAATGGAAAACACTGAAAACATAATTTGATTCAAATAGGTCTCTGAATTCAGGCAAAGAATAAAGAGGAAAATACTTGCTCAGACAATTCTTATATTTAATCCATCCTGCTCCTGATTAGAGTGTCTTTATATTTTCTTCTACTTCCAACCCAGTTTCTTTCTCCACACTCCTCTCCCAGCTCCATCCTGGTGTTCTCATTCTTTCAGCTTCCTCCAGGGAGCTGGGCCAGGCCCTTACAGCTGAAAATGATGGGTTATACTCTGCAGTGATGCAGTTTGCTGACCTGGAACAACCCAAGGCACCCTCATGGATCTGCTGGACTCAAGCACAGCCCTGACCTCCCGATTTCCTGAAGCACTGCAGAATTTGAGCAGCAGGAACCTCCCACTTCGCTGGACAGCTCAGTATTTTATTTACAGGGGCTGATGTCAGCTCAAACATGTGGCAGTTGGAAAGACAACATTTCTACTCTGAGAACAGCAAAAGCTGTTTCCTTTGCTTTGAAATGAGATCTCCAAGCTGGCCTCAGCCTTGTGCTGCAGAAAGAGCATTGTTTTTAGCTTCCATCACACCAGTGGAGATCAGGATCTGTCAAACTGCTCTGAAACCAGTCCTTCAGCCCATTTTGGGCATAAATCCCAAGGCTTACCCACAAGTGGATCACAAAGGGGTCCAGCAGTGTTAAACACAACATGATAATGGGACAGCACTGCAGCTCTGCAGTGGGAATGTTGTGAAACATTTGGAATTCACAAGCAGGGATCAGCTGCACCTTTGCCCATAGTCAAAGTCATGACATCAGGGGGTTCTGAATCTTCCCACCATGCTTTGCATGTCCACCAAGAAGTCCAAGCTCCCTCCACTCTCTGTCCTGGCTTCCCAGCAGTCTGTGAAGAAGCCTGGACATGGCACTCAGGGCCATGGTTCAGTTGATGAGGAGGTGCTGGGTCAGAGGTTTGACTTGATGTCTTGGGTTGCAATGCCAGANCTACAGGATCCCCTCTGCTCCAACAGAACCACATCTGGCACTGCAGGAGGGCTGGATTGGGCTGCTCCCAACACCCTGAGCAACAGGGGTCAGGCTGTGTTCTGACTGTCAGTGTTTTCTTTCTTTTGTTTGCTTGTTTTTTTGTACTACTACACTTTAACTTTTAATATTCCTAGTAAAGAACTGTTATTCCTATTCCCACATCCTTGTCTGAAACCCTTAATTTCACAATTATAATAATTCAGAGGGAGGGGGTTTACATTCTCCATTCCCAGGGAGGCTCCAGCTTTCCCTGGCAGACACCTGTCTTTCCAAACCAAGACATTTGATGATCTCAAAGGTCTTTTCCAGCCTAGTTCATTCTGGGATTCTGTGAAGGGACACAAAAAAGTCCACAGGTCCTTGGGCATATGCCATGCAAAGTGTGGATGGTGCTCACCTCGGAGAGCTACAGTGGACACAAGGACAGCTCTACCAGGAGATAAATCCTTTCTACATTTTGTCCTATAATTTACAAAAAAAACCCAAAATTCTCCAAGCTCTGGTCTGAAAACACTTTTTAATTCCAAGTTTGCTGTGAAATACAGAAAGAGCATTGCCAGAGCCAATTCTCTCATTTTGTAAAAATAAATCTCAGTAGGAAATCCACATGGACTCCATTTCCTCCTGGGCCATTTTCCCCTCCTGGAAGCTAAAACAGATTTTTAAAATTCTCCCAGCATTCTGTGATGTCTCTCCTCTAGCATGGCACCATCACATAAGAAACTCCACAGTCCTCACGCCTAATTTTGTTCTACCGTAGTTTATTCATAGAACATCTTCTTTTCATCAAGGAAATCCTTGAGAGCAACACAGCATTGGGAAATTCAGTGTGAGACTATTCCCCTCAATAAACTGGTTTTAATATCCAATACAGAGTTGTATTTTAGTTTTTTCTTTTTTTTTTTTACCATCATTGGCAATGCAATTCTTCATCAGCCTGGGTCTGTGAAGTGATCTGCAATTAACTGACCTAATATATGTACCAGGGCTAAATCCATACTGCTCCTCTTTGTGATCCCTGCTTTGTTTTCCTGACCTAGTTTGGGAAATCTCTGCCACCAAAAAGTTGTTCAGCACCAGCAAAGACAAATTTAGCAGATTGGCAGCGTGTGGAGCTGGAAAGTGGTTTTATCATGGGCTTTCCTCTGACAGGAATCTTAGCAGCAAATCATTAAATTATCCAGAAATTTTGAGATACTTTGAGAGGTTTGGCTGTGTAATTCGTGGGCACACAAAATAAGTAATTATTTATTCCTCATTAATAAAGAAAGAAATAAGAATGAGCAATTGTGCTTTGAATATTTAGCAGGAACATTTTGGGAAATGCAACAATTACTCCAAGCTCAGAGTGCCAAATGTTCACAGTTTTTCCTAAAATAAGGTTTCTGTTTTCCTGAAAAAGGCTGACATTTCAATTAGAAAGCTGAAAACTTCCAATGAAAAGTTTAAATTTTAAGTTCTGTTTAAAAACAGATTGGTCTTCCTAGGGAATTTTGTCAGGGCTTTTGAATCATGTGAGGAAAAAAGCTTAGGTGGAAAAATATCTGAGCAGTGCCAGTAATGACACAATCTGTCATTAGAAAAATGCCACACCTGCCATCCACAGCACCTTGGACCATGGTCGTGTCCCTGCTTAGGGAAGAAGTCACTCTGAGAGGTGCAGCAGCAATGGATGCTCAAAAAATTCCCACAAAAATCCCCCCAAGTCTCCCCAAAGCTAAGAAAGTAAACAATCCCAGGTTCTGATGGATAACAAACCTCCCAGCAGCACTTGTGCTGATGGTGCACAGGAGGACATCTCTCTGGAGCTCCTCTTTGCCTTTACCAGGAGGTTTTATAAACAGCTGCTCCTTGCTGACCACCCATCCCATTCCAAGAACAGATTTGTTGTGGGTGCACATTGAAAAATCAAGTTATTTTATTTCTTTATTCAAAAGGTAAAAACAAGATCATAGGAAGTCAAGGGAATTTCTCCCACCCACCTTGTTGGGACTTAAGATAGTTTTTAATTTTAACAGCACCATTTATCTCTTTAGTTGATTTCATGTGAAGACAAGTAAAATAAAGCTGAGAACACTCAAGCCTGTTGTCCTGTATCACAATAAAACAATATACACCCTACAGCACTGGCTGAGCAACAGCTTTGCAATCAGAACTTTGCTATGAAGAAATGGAAAAAAAACCAAACTTAAATAATCACCCAGGACAAGTCAAGTTTGGGAGTCTGTTTTGATTTTAAAAATCTCCACGCAACTGTTGCTTCAGATCTCTGGAAAGCAGAGCAGGAGGACGTGAAGAGAAGCTCTGATTTCAGCTCAGGGCTTTAACCAGGAACATTCCCTTGCCCCAACTTGTCCTGGGGCCACATCTCATCAGCTTGTGGGAGCACAGAGAGGAGCAGGGGTGGCTTCAGAAATGGCCCAGAGTCTGTAAGAACCAGAGCAGGTCAGCACAGACGAGGGGAGGACAGATGCCACAGCAACCCCTGAGCTCTTGTCCCCTGGCCCTGGGTGGCAGCAGGAGAACAGGGGGGTGGTGGCACAGCCACAGCTTCACACGGGGTCACGGGGAGAGATTAGCTCATCTTGCAGTGACAGACAGAGCCTGGCCCGTGTTTGCTCCCAAACATCACCTTTCCCAAGGGGGAGAGCACTGCCACCCTGGCTGTGAGTGTCACTCATCCAACGGAACCTTCTGGCAGCACTTCCCTGGAATGACAAGCAGCTGGAGGGGAGCAGCACAATGACCCATTGAGGAGGGAAAAGGAGAAAGCTTTTTGCCACAAGGCACTGTTACAGGTCTTTCTGAAGCTGAAGGAAAGGTAATTAGAAGTCCTGGATAATCCATTCCCCTCACGTCACTGTAATGGAAAAAGGACCTCCGCAGCTTTTCCATGAAATTTCACAGCCTGCTGGAAATGTAACCATATGGAATTCCAGTGTAATCCCCGAGGGTGAACATTGTGTGAAATAATTGCAGCACTGCAGAACTTTTGTACAATGTACAAAACTTTGCTGTACAATGGCTTCACAGATTTTTCGGTATTTCAAGTCCACCTTACTCAATTTAATGTCTTTTTTGACACCAGAAAGATGAACAGTCAGGCCAAACTTCGAGTGTAAAACATTAAGAACTACTGCCTGCTCTTGTGATATGGAATGAAATATTCCTAATCTGATCATGAATATTTTGTAAAGGTACACAACAAAACCCCAACCCAAACAAATAAACCCGTTTCATCATCCCAGACTGGATCTTTTGCAGTAAACATCCAAAATAAAGTTGTAAATGGAAGTGAAAAAACAAAAACAAAAAATCCAGAAAAAAAGCCAGTTTCACCTCAAAAATCCCTGGTGTAATTAAAGTTTGCAAAAAGTATCATAAAGGGAAAAGTTGTCCTGAAATGGAAAGATATCAGTCATGGTGGGAAAGGCAGTTGTCCTGGGATGAAAACACCTTGAAAAAAGCAGAGGTGAGAAATTGCTGAGTGAAGGAAAGCTAAGGAAGAAGTGGCTTATGGCACGCTGAAAGTGTTTGATATCTGCCAGGCACAACAGGTGTCTGTGAGAACGATGTGTTCCCTTCAATGTGGAGGAGAAGGGAAGAGGAACAAAAGGAAAAATAAAAAGGACAGAAAACATGGAGCTAGTGGCTTTCAGTGTTTCCTGCAGAAGCAGCAGCAAGCTGAAGTGACAGATCCCTCTCAGAACTTTTAAACACGTTGGAAGTGACTCCATTCCCAGCAACTCAAAGTCTGAGCAGACAAGGCACACAAAGGAAGGGGTGGAAAGGGGAATAATTATCCAGAACTGGTGATGGGGAACAAAGGGACTAAGTTACTTGTCAGCAGTACCTTGTGTTTGAAACACCTCATCTCGCAGGCTGAGCAATAAAGGCCACCCTTTCTCCTGACAGGGTATTTTTAATTGCACTCCATTCACAGGGAAGGAGGGCTCTGTCACTGAGAAGTATTAATCCTCCTAATTAAGTGGAGTGCTTGAAAAGCAGTCAAGGAAACAAGTGAAGGAGTGAAAGGAGCTGAATCCCATCAGAAATAAACACCAGACTTCTTGCTAAATATGACACTGCCATCAGGCAGAGCCCCCAGGGAGAGCAGTGCTGCAGACAGATCCGTGTTTCTTGAGGATCATTAAAAGCCTGAGGAGCATTTTAATTTTAAGGGTATAAAAGCACCATGGAGCCCCTCTGGAGTGTGGCACAGCAAGTGGGAGGTCTGAATGGAGCCCTTCAGCTCCCGCTGCCTGAAGTCATTCCAGGCTCTTTTCTTGGCTCAGCATTCACAGGAGAAACAACCACAATGGAAAACTCACCTTGAAATAAGAATCGAAACTCAAGACACGGAAAAATCAGCAAATATTTTGTTAATGCTTCAACCTTTGTTTCTGCATCCCAACCCATAAATTAAGAGCAGGGAAACCACCACCTTCATGAAATGGTGGCACAGCTGATGGCAGCAGCAGCAGTGGGATGGTGCCCTGGAGTTCAGACACTTTAAAGCTCCATTATCAGTGCCCTTGCAGATCAGCAGCTGCGTCAGCACGTCACAAATCAGAACTAAGATTTCCTCTACTTGAATGGGAATAAACATTTCCAGAAAGTGTTCTATTGATGGTCTTTGGGACTCTTCCTCTACAACTCCCAAGCACTTGGGATTGCCTCCTTAGTCATAAATATTCATGGTAGCTATGGTAGCAAGAATTTGGGTCTAATTCTTCCAGTTAAGTAAATTAAGTTCACATCTTCAAGTCACATTTTTTAGTCTTCATTGTGTAGTTGTCAGACCTCCTGTTCTCATATTTTTGAGTTTTTGTCCTCTGTGTTTTCAAGCTTGGTTCAAGCCTTACTTTTTACATTTTTTCCTTTTACTTTTTACATTTTTCCTTTTACTTTTTACATTTTTCCTTCTACATTTTACATTTTTTCTTTTACTTCTCGGTGTCTGCAGCAGCTTTTCCCCAGCTCTTAGGTTCTGCCATTGAAGATGGTTCAACCACTACCACTCTGAATCTGGATTCTTTATTTTACCCCATTTATATATTTATCCCTTTACCTCCTTTTTTTTTCTTTTATGATCCATATTCCTGGTATCTTTAACATTGACTGTAAATAAATTCCTGTCCTCTCCCATACTCGAGTCTGACCTCCACAACCACGAGTTGATTCCCCACTTCACTTCAAATACCTATTTCTTCTTTTAAAACCAGCTCAGACTCACTTTTGCTTCTTCTATGATGTCCCAAGTGCCTGAGAAAATGGAATTGCTCAGAAACTTTTCTGCAGAAGGCATAAAAGCCTTTAAGTCCTCCATTCCCCAGTTCAAACAATGGAATAAGGAAAGCCCTGTTGCCTTAGCACTGTAAAGGCAGCAATTCACAAAATTGCAGCAGGGTATGAAGGTCAGTAATGCAGCCAGTCCTCCTCAGCTGGAATTCCTGACACACAGGAGTCATTGTCCATCAGAAATGAGCAAGAGAGAATTACTGAGGATTTCTTCCTCTCTCTGAGTAAACAAGGTCAGACACCACATCCAAGAAAACCCCTAAGTCAGCAAAACAAAAAGGGATTGTGTTCTTCCAGGACAAATATGGTCAAAAGGAAAGGAGGAAAAGGCCTTTGGACCATGTGAAGAGAGACTTGTCAAAGGCAACTTTTATTTCATTGTGATGCTATTTCAGCACAACTCTATCCCCAGCATTTCTAGAGGGGAAAAAAAAATGAAAAGCCAAATAATTGCTGAAGAACTGAAGTTAAACAAACAAAATGCTGATCCACATTCCCAGAAATGGATTTCAGTAAACTTTTTATTTGATCCTCTGAACTTTTAGAGTGAGAAAAAGTAGAAAAAAAAGTCTTCAATTAACACATTCTGGACTTTTGAGTCCAGTGGTCCAAAGACACAGAATATATTTAACTACAATAATTCATTTAACCTCAAAGACTTAGTTTCATCAGTGCCTCATAAGATTTTTCTTTCAGAATGTGTGGCTTTATATTTGAAACTCTGTTATAAAATGAAGTCTTAAAACACTGTTTGGAAAGTAACAACTCTTTCCTAAAACAGACATTCCCTGAACAGTGTTGGTTCTCCCCATCTGAGCAGATAATCAGGGAAAGGTTCTGTGCTCATTAAAACAACTCAGCATTGGAATGAGGAGTTGGAATTATGAAAAACTTACATTTTCTACGCACACAAAGAAAAATCTGTAGCTGAAAAACAGTGTGACACCACTGAAAAACTCCACAGCCTTCAATTGCTAGCATTTAGTTTGGATTATTTTGGTATTATCTGTAAATGCTGTTAGAAAAACATTTGGGAGATGTGGGCTGCATTTCTATTTTTCTTACAGAAAGGCAAGTTAATCAGTGAGGCAGAAAAAGATCAAATTAGAGTACAACATTAGCAAGAGTTTAAATATCATCTTTCTAGCATAACCCCATTTCAGAAAGCAGTGCTGCTCTCCTCCCAGGAGGGCTGACATTTAAATATTTATAGGATCAAATGCTAATGACAGAAGATTTACTCAACCTTCTCTCCTCGACAAAAAATGACACAGTTCTAGAATGTCTCACCCAGTATTTTACTTGTGCTTCCTTTTAAGTGGCAATAATCAGGGATTCCTCCTGTTTTGCCTTTCCTTGAGGTCAGCAGGCTCAGCTCCATCAGATCATGGCAGGGGCCCTGCCCACACCCTCAGTGTGGATTCAGTCAGGAGCTGGATGAGGGGGTTTACAATAAAATATATCAATGAACCAACAGCTTTCTAGTAGCTCATTATATCAGCTCCAACTGCTCCTTGGGATCACGTTCTCACTGGCATCAAACTCACATCTCAGCTAATCCTGGAGCAACCTGACACTTAAGCTGATTTTACACTGATTTAACACAAATCTGAACAAGCTGGGATTGCTCAGGCTTCAAATGGGAGCTCAGGGTTGTTGTAGGTGCAACAGCTACTAAATAAATTCTTTAGCTATCGAGCACTGGGATGTTAATTTAAAGACAAAATGAAGTTTTAGGAACACATCTTCATAGAATCATGGAATGGTTTGGGATGGAAGGGACGTTAAATGTCATCCAGTGCCACCCGTGCCATGGCAGGGACACCTCCCACTGTCCCAGGCTGCTCCAAGCCCTGTCCAGGCTGGCCTTGGGCACTGCCAGGGATCCAGGGCCCAAATTCCTTGGTCCCTCTGAGGAAAACACAACCTTATCCTAAAATTAAGACTGCAATATTGCACATATTCAGTGGGCAAGCCACAGCAGATGTTGAGGCAGTGATTGTCCTGTGCTGGAAAACCTGGGATTGTCACTCCAGGGAAAGTGACTTCACTGCCCAGGGCAGTTGCTGCTGTTTAAGGTGGTCATGTCCAGTGGACTGGCAGGGTTGGATGTCTCAGGGCAGGTTGGATAAACATCTTCTTGGAAAATGAAGCTTTGCCTACATGACACAGCTAAGGTGACACAGCCCCCCCGTGTATCAATGCATTAACCCTTTCCTTCCCCATGGCATAGAAACTGTCAGCTCCCTGCTGATATCAATAAAACATAATCCTAATTCAAGTTTCTCTTTATAACAGTGATTTCACATGGCAATTTTTACTTTTCTCTGGTTGTCTCTGCAGGAATTAGGAATCTGCTGCTACTCAAGTCCTCCTCTGATAGAGTTATGTTATATATGGTAAAAACAGCATCAAATATTTGCAAGAAGCACTGAATGGATTAAAATAAGCAGGCAAAAAACTGCTGAAGTGGTTCCCCTCTCTGGTCACAAGTGATCCTTTCTTGCTTTCTCCACTGAGTTCTTCATCAGCACTGCTAAGATTTCCCCCAAAGCAACAACCTGAGCTGAGGCAGTTCCTAATCTTTTCACCATTCAAAGCAGCAAATTCAGCCCCTAAACACCTGCAGGACCCTGGGCTGGCGTTCAGAGATGTGTCCAGAACACCTTATTCAACAGAGACCACTCTTACCTGTGAGTTTTTATGGGTCAGCTCACAGCTCTGGGTAGAAAAACTTGCTCATTTATTCATCTTGAGCATTGTGATCTTACAGGCTCTAAGTATGTTCCTCATTAGAAGTGACATTTGAACTTCAGGGATGGTGGATGATGCTGCTTTGTTGTCTGCTCTATTTTTGTAGCCATTTCCACTGAGTTGTTTTTAAAGTGATTTTACTAGTTGATGTGTTTAAGCAGGACAGGATGTATAGTAAAATTTATGGATGTAAATGTGTATATAATTTCATCTTCTGAAAGAAAGTCACATATCCTTATCCACTGTTCATTCTAAGCACAAATATAATTTATTAACCAAGAACAGAGGCAAAAGAACCCAACAGAATCTACCTGGCTGCATTATGGAGTAAATGATTGCTCCTCAACACTCTGCACACAAGATGAGTTTTCCTCCTCCTGGCACACCTCAAAGAAGGCTTTTTATCATGAGACAGAATGTCAAAGGGTTTCAAATGATTAAAGGCAAGAACAAATCACAATCTTTCCTCCTTCCCCCCACCAAAAAAGATTAATGTAAAGCACCTTGGGATCTGTCTGCATAAAAAGCTTGGTACAAAATAATTGTTGTGAAAACGCTTGACAGCATTTGTCAAATGCTGTCCTTTGAATAGGTGACATCTCTATTAAACCCCTCTCCATCAGGATTCCATTCAGCTTCAGTAAATGGGAAGTGTCAGGCAGTCACAATGTAGTCCCAGCTGATGCAACTCAAAAAGAATCAAATGCAAATTCCAGCAGGCTGATTCCAGCAGGCTTCAGATGCACTTTTAAAACACTTTCCTCACAGCCTGGTTTTTCATTTGCTGACAGATGCTTTCATAGACCTGCTAAGTTCTGAAGCTGGCAAAGAGTAATCACCCAGGCAGAGGCTGCACGGGCAGAATAAGCACCAGTGAATAAAACCCTGTATTTTGAATGAAACTTGAGCACTTTTGCCAAGATCAACAGGTACCACACCATTGTTTCCTGGAGATTCATCTGCTTGTGTAAGCTGTCCCAGTTCTCCCTGGCAGGAAAGGGAAAGCTGCTTTCAAATTTCACCTACATCAGCACCAATAAGGAGCAACACCACAAAAACAGAATTAGTTCCAGTTTATATCAAGATTACTGAGGTTGAAGCCCTTGAAATTTCAATTTTCCAGTCAGTGAAAAGAAGACAGCAAGTAATACTTGCTTACCTTAGGAGGGATTTGGGCTGACACATTAACATTTGCTCAGCATTCACAAACTTCCAGCTCAAATAATTCACATATTCTAAATTTGCTTCGAGTTCATCCTGAGCCTAATGCCAGTGATTTCAAACACCTCACACCAGAAGATGTTTGGTCAGCTTTTTTTTCTGCCTGGAACACACTATTTGCTGCTGCTGTGGCCAAATACAACAGTTCCATGGCACCAGGCCAGACCCTGGCCAGGGCTTCTTACCTGGCAGCAAACCCCCAGTGCCAGCTCAGCGGCCTGAGTGCCTCTCCCTACACGAAAAACAAGAAACCACAAGGAACTCGAGCTAAAAAATCATTTCCCTTCCCATTTTCCAGCCTGTAGGAACGAAGGATTTTTGCTTCAGGGTTTTTAATTAAAGTTTCCCTTCTACAACTGCACTGGGTTCGCCCTGGAGCCGTTCTTTGGCCTGCACAGCACCTGTAGAGCCAAGAGCTGGAGATTCCTGGAATACAGGAATGTGTCAGGCTGGGCAGGGTGAGCAGGATGGCTGCTGGTGAGGCTGGGATCAAAGCAGACACACAAAGGCTGGGCTGCATTCTCCCCTGTCCACGTGCAGGATCACCAGGAGTGCAGGAAGGAATAGGAATCCAGAAGTCAGCATTCAGTTTAAGAAGTCACACAGGGATTTTAAGTCACAAAAGCATATAAAAAACACAAATTTCTTTGTAAAAACTGTAGTATTGAATTATTACCATTGGCTGTTGTTGAAATCCCCCATCAGTGCCTCAGTTTACCTCTTCAAAATTCAACAGGGGCTTTAGATTTTCCTGCACTTCTGTGCTGGACCAGAACCCCCCATCATGTTGCTGAGCTGTTCCCTGGCTGTGTGGGAATGAGATCCCAGCTCTGCACCACAGAGTCACAGAATCCCGGGATGGGACAGGCTGGAAGGCACCACAGAAGGAAGTTGGGTCCCACATTCCTGCCCCAGCAGGCTCATCCCAGAGCACTTGGCACAGGAGTGTGTCCAGATTGTTCTGGAATAGGTTTGAAGAAGCTACAATAACAGGGAAGGGTTGATGGAAATAGAGTCTCCCTCTTGAGCTGGTTGCCAGCTTCATCCAACAGCCACATTTAATTTATTTTGCCACCAAATGGCAAAACAAGCCCATTCCAATTTTTGAGCAGAATTTAATGGAGAAAGTGACATGTGTTGGGGATTAAAATGAATGAAAGAGAACCAAAACCTCATAATTTTGGAACATCATGTCCTGGAACACAAGGGAAAATCTGGACCTAAAAATCAAGATTCATTTTCACAGCAAGTATTTCCCATTTGCTGCCAAAGAAGACAAAGAAAAAATAGGAGAGCTAATGAAAAATAAGCCAAAGCCCACAACTTCAGTCCAAAACAGGCACATGGATGATACCTGAAAGTGAGTTATAACCTTTTGGCTGTGTTGTTTTCCAAAAGAGGCCACACATGAAGCAGCCACACAAAAGCTGGGACTGCAGTGCTGAAGGAAATGGATGCAATGGAAGAGTGAGGCATGAAGAAGGGCTGGAACTTTTTACTGAGACAAAAATACTCTGCAGCTGGGCCTGGTGAACCCCAAAACGTGGTAATATATGGACTTCTGTGTAGTAGCAGGTCATTGATAAATTGGGAAGCACATGAATGCAGAATTAGCATATTGAACAAGAGAATTATGACAAATTCTGATTATCAGGACACTCCTTGTTTAATGGGAGGCCCTGACCGGTTCCTCAGGCTGCATTTCAGCCCAGGTGGTCACAATTTACCCCAAACCACTGAGCAGTGGGATTTTACCACTAAATACTGCAGGGATTTATCTTCAGAGCAAGTTGAAGTCTTTCCACTCCCAACCAAAACATTTTACATATCCCAGTCATTTTTTCCATAGATAAGTCCTTAATTTTTCCCATTCAGAGGAAGAGCTTCAAACAAAGGGCTGGAGGGATGGATACAGAAAATATTCAGAACTATAATGAGAAGCTTTGCCGTAGGACCAGTAATTCTTAAACAAGCAGCTTAAGTTTCTCATGGGTCAATTCAGGAATTAGTCATGAACTACCCCAAATGACTCCACAGCTGTCAGCACACAGCTCCTTGAAACAGCTAAATGAAGATGAGGTTAATTCAATAGAAGAAAAGCTCTGCAGGTCAGTCCATCTGTACATGAACTTTTTTACTTCATGAACTACCCCTGCAGGTACATTTGAACTCTTTTCAAATAAGATTTTACACCCTGAGGAATGTGCATTCTTTTACTTACACCCCTTTCCCCTAAAGCCTAGAATCCTTTAGGTTGGAAAAGACATCTAAAACGGAGTTCAGCTGTTAAGCCAGCACCACCATGTTCACCACTAAGCCAAGGTCCAAGTGCCACATCCATGTGGGTTTTTATTTAACATTTCAAGGGATGGTGAGTCCACCAATTCCCTGGGCAGCCTGTTGCAATACTTGACCACTCTGTCAGTGAAGAAGTTTTTCCTTATATCCAATCTCAATCTCTCCTGGTGCAGCTTGAGGCCATTGCCCTTCATCCTGTCACTTGACCGGGGAGAAGACCTTGGCACCAATCTCACTTCACCTTCCAGCTGCACTCTGAAGGGAATTACCAACCCACAGTTCCTACGTTCAGCAAAAAAATGCTGCCAGGGGCAGGACAAAAAACGAGACCTTGGCTTCGCCGGACAATGTAAATCATCCATAAATCTCGTCAAGAGGGTAGGAAACAGAGCGTGCTTGGTGGGCAGGGCCGAGCAGAAGCTGCGGCGGTGCCGGGCAGAGGTGGCGATGTCCCCGAGCGCTCCGGCCGCGCCCGGGCCAAGGGCGCTGTCCGCGGTGCTGAAACACCGAGCGCGGCTCCCGCCGGAGCGCCGGCACCGACAGGACACGGTGGCTTCATCAATCTTCATCAGTCCTCATTAACCTTCATCAATCTTCATCAGTCTTCATTAATCTTCATCAGTCTTCATTAACCTTCATCAGTCTTCATTAATCTTCATTAATGAACATTCACCTGCACCCACCGTGACGCAGAGTCGCGTGTCCAGTCTACTCCAGTTTTAAAACTGGAGTAAAACATTTAAAACATTTGCCCACAAAGAAACTGCTGATATGAGACAAAATCCGTCTTTCCCTCTGTCATATGTAGAAAGGGGTTCCTGGGACTCACCACCCAAAGTCAAACCAAACCTTGGAGCTTCATCCATACCCCAAGCTGACCTAGCTTTGCACCTAAAACCCCCATTTCCCCCCAGTCCTGCAGAGGTTGTGAGAGCAGGGAATCACTCATTACACCAGAATGTTCTTTCAGTGTGAAATTTATCTGTGTCAGCTTTAACTCCTGGCGCTTGAGATGATGCCTCAAGGGCCGTAAGAGCATCAGTAACAAATGAAATTGTCTGATGCATTTCAACACGAGGAAAGCAGGAACTAAAACCACTCCAGCTTTTCAACTACTGTTCACGTTGTCACAGTAGAAATAGTCATGGACACACTCCCAATTTACCAAAAGTCTTAATGAATCTAATCAGAAGCATGAAGATCTAACCGAAAACAAGGAATTTTATTAATTGGTTAAAAAACTCAAATTGTTTTCGCTCCATGTTGGGATAAATCTTTAAAGTTTTGCTCTACAGCTGAAACATCTGTTGGACTATAGATGAGTAAAATGCAAAAATCCAGGATGGAAAATCAGCTCAAGCAGATACAAAAGGCAGCTTTAAAATGTACTTCTGCTCACTGCAGTGAAAGCCCCGGGAGGCTGACCAAGCACAACCACTTTGACACTGCAGCAACTGTGGTTTGAGAAAAAGATTCATTGAAACCATTCACGGAAAATTCACATCTGCTCACGGCGATAAAAATAGAAAGGCAAGAAACAGCTTGTTCCTAATTCTTTCCCTGTTTGCCAGCCAAACCCTCTGTAGTTCAAATAATTTCTCTGAACTCTGCATTTAAGCTGGGTTTTATATATTCTTATATCACAACTGCTAAGAGCCTGTTTTCAATATGATTTAAATTAACAGCAGAGTAGATGCACAGGCTCCACACGCTGCTGAGGGGTTCCTCTTGCTTGTGGGCTCTGCTGAGCAGAGCTTTAAACATAACATCATCACACAGTTCCAGCAACTGAACAGAGCAGGATCCCCTGGTCTTTTTTCCTGTTCCTCGATGTTCCCTGGCACCACTTAAAGGGGATTTAAACCCAAGAAGTAGATCTTGAAAGACAGAAACTCCTTCAGAGGCCTGAACCACCAAAATTGGAATTTCTGAAGAAATGAAATAAGGATTCTAATGATTTTTCTTCACCAAAGAAAACAGAGCTCCTGCTGTGGTAACCACACGCAAAGGGCTGGGATGAAGACATCTGTTATCTGACAGGTTACATTTGCACCTAATTTCATTAAATTCTCTTTTTCCAGCCATTTTACCCTCTCATTACTGCAGCACCTGAACATCTGTCTCTGCAGAAATCAACCTTGAAATGCCATGAAAAAAAAAAAAAAAGGGCAATAGCAAAATATCCCAGCATCATCCAGAGCTTGCCTGGAGTGTTTCAATGAAAAAAAATCTGTATGAAATGCCATTGGAACTGATTCTTCTCCCTCTCTAAGAATACAGCTTCTGGAAAAACAAAGGTTTCTCAGTTAAAAAAAACCAACCAAACAAAGTTTTCTCAGGTGTAAAACTATTTCTACTCATATATATACACGTGTATGCAGATCAGGAAGGACTGGAATTGATTATGTCACAAGTTTGACATGTCATAGATATGGCACATTTGTAAATCTGTAGAGTTTTTTTTTCTTTTACTTGAACTTTACAATGAGAATCAGAGTCCCAGAGATGAGGAACACAGTTTGATTATCAATTCTGAGGATCTCGCTCTACCCTAGACAGTCCCACACACTTGGAATGGTTGAGAATTCTTCCAGTAAAAGAAAAGGAGTTGTGCAGCGTTAGACAAGAATTTCTGTCCAGGTTCAGAGGTCAGAGCTGTGGGTGCTGTGAATGAACAAAGCTCCACTGAAATTCTATATTTTCAGATTTTATTTTTGTCCTTTATATCTTTATTTTCCTTCGTAAGAGTCATAGAAGAACCCTCTCTCTACACCACCCAAATATTTTCCAAAGCCTTAGGTTTTCAGTACCTCTCAGCTGTGTCCCTGAACACAGATACTTGTTTAATGTCTCTAACCAGCCCCTTCCTCCTCCTCTTGGTTCATTTTCCACAATAATTACTCACCAGATAATCTGGCAGACAAATCCCAGAGTCTGTCCTGGGTGTGCTGCCTCACAGCAAGAGAGGGGCAGGGAAGCCAACAACAATAATTGGTTTTCCACAGGCAAGATATCAACTGGAAGCCAAGCCAGCTATCTTCTGATAAACAGCAGCTTCTCACCCAGAAGTGAGGAGTTTTATGGGACTTTATCTACACCACTGAAATCACTGCATTCACTTCAGCCCAGATTAGTTTTGACTGGGAAAATGAACCCTTTCAAGATAACATTTGTGGTTAGAACCACACAATCTCCAGGACCTCACACGTACAAAGGATTTGTGGTTTCTTTAAGTGCCCTCCTGACTTGGGCACTGCTTGTGCTGCCCAGGCAGCAAAGCTGCATTTGCCAAAAGGGCCTAAAAATGGCCAAACAACATTGTCAAAAACAAGGATCAACCTGTATTGCTCTTTACAGACCTTCAGAGCTTGAGGACATCTCTAGAAGTGGCATCAATAACTTTGTGGTAGAAAAAAAACCCCTATAAATAGTTATTCCTGTGGGGTTTTTAAAATTTGCTTTTCCTGTTTTAGGGAGGTGGGGGAGTGTTTGCTTTTCTTGTTGTTGTTTTACCTAGAGAAGAAATCCTCTGGCATCCAGGATAAAACTCCCCAGCATCAAACTCCAACCTAAGAACTTCCAGTCACGATTCCCCTCGGAAATGGCACATTTATATTTATTATACAACAGCTTCTGACCAAACTACACAGGACTCAAAACAGCTGATCCCTGTCCCCTGTAAACAGAAATAAAGGGTTTTTATGGGCTCTTCTCCCCACCTCATCTCTTCCTCCCAAAATTTTACTTTTATCTCTCTGCCTCCAGCTGCACTAAGACATTTCTCTATGTCCAAATATTGGACTTCACTTTTCTAAACCCATCAGCTGCTTCAAATCCAGGCAAGGTTGAATTCAATCATCTTGGAGATCTCTCCCAGCCTTAATGTTTCCAGGATTTTCTGAAGGGCCACAGCTCCCAGCAGCCAGTTAATGATGACTTGGATCCCAGCTTTTTAGAATGCTAATTAAAAATCCATTATGGTGACCAAGCTTGATGCCCTTAATAATGCACCAAGTGACTTAAGCCACTAAATTAGACATGGGAAAAAAAGAACTATAAACAGTCATGAGTGTAAATAATTCCTAGATATTAGGAATGCAGGCCTTTCAGCCATGCTGTAAACTCTGTGGAATAAGAAAACTTGTAATTTGGCACAATGGCATTTTAACCTCATAAAAAAAAAAAGAAAAGAAAAGAAAAGAAAAGNGAAAAGAAAAGAAAAGAAAAAAAGAAAAGAAAAGAAAAGAAAAGAAAAGAAAAGAAAAGAAAAGAAAAGAAAAGAAAAGAAAAGAAAAGAAAAGAAAAGAAAAGAAAAGAAAAGAAAAGAAAAGAAAAGAAAAGAAAAGAAAAGAAAAGAAAATCTTGATTTACCTACAAAAGGAAAAAAAACCCACAAGAGCAACACCAAAACAAACAAACAAAACTCCCTTTAACCAAAGCTTTGCTGCCTGGGAAAAATATCGAAGTGTTACAAAATATTTTGCAGTTAGTCATTGTGACAATGCTGTGAGGGGCTGGAGAAGACATTTTCCAGTTTGTCAGGGCAGTAAAATCACACAGCCTGAGGTTACAGAATTCAAGTTTTGGAACTGCTGGTGGCATTACTGCGGTGAGACATCAATGCAGTTGGGAGGGAGTGACAGACTCAGGGACATCTTTAGAGCTGCACATATTTACAGAGACCAAAGATCCTGAAAATTCATCAACTTCACTCAAGTTGTTTCATATTTCCACCTGCAAACTATTTTTGTTGTTCAGAGGTTCCAGCATTTCTTTTACCTTGAGGATGGCAGCTCCATGGAGGTCACTCTTCAGCTGTTTCTATTTTAATCCACAACTCTGATTGTTCCATCTCCTTTTGCTCCAGTGGAATGGCTCTGGGCGTATATTCATGGCTCTGAATAGAAAAAAAAGCTTCATCTCAGATATAATAATTACATTCAATTCTAAGGAAAACTGCCTTTTTCTTAAAAAAAAATCAAAATCAACAGGACACGCATTAGGAATTAGCATTATGAAGATGCCTTTAAACTCCTGCTATTTTGAGGTATTAGTTATTAAAGGAAATTTATTTTGCGAGCTAGAAAAGAAGTCTCATGTGGTTTTGCACCAGTTGACTCTGACAAATGGAATTGAGAGCTCAGAAATCCTGATGTTGCAGGGCTATGGATTGGAGCACTGCTGAGCTCCCCAAGTTTGGGTTTAAATTGCTAAATTTGTTACATCTGTGTTCCACACCACTGTGTACCCTGTGACAGAAGAGTTCACAGCTCTACTTCCCTTTCCACAGGAGAATCTCTGCTTTCCACACAATTTCTAAGGAAAAACCCTCCCCAAAATTCTTCTATGAAGCAGGAAGGAGAAGGTACATTGGAGTTCTAAATATGTAAAATCCCCAGAGTGAGTGGGTAATGTATTTCTAATGTCTCACTGTATGACAACAACCAAACTGGGCCATCACTTGCCCTATTAAAATTTAACATTGACTCTGAAGATAAAGCACACAGGAATTGAAGAAATGTGTCTGTTTTCAAGGTGAAATTCTAGCCCAAAGTCACAAACAAAAAAATTCTGACTAGAGTTCAATGGAATTTCCTCCTTTTAATCTCCACACCTTACAGATGTGTGCAGGATTTCTTTCTGGCAATTCCACATGATTCAATGTCATCCTCTCTGCAGAGGAGGGAAGCCCTTGGAGCATTAGGAGGATTTACAAAGTGAATATACTTTGCTCCTGCATTCATGATGGCATAAAATGTTTAAAAGTCCTCACCACAAGATTTTAAAACTTTTAAAACCCACAGACATCAGACATCAGCCACTGGGTATCAGCTTTTCAGGGTGGTCAGTAGGGAATCCCCTCCTCTGAAGTGTTTTAGATGGAACAGGGAGCTGGCTGAAGAGAGTTTTATGTGTCAGGAACACCCTCCAAGAAAACAGACTCCCAGTGACCTTGTCATTTATGCAGCAAGAAATGAGAGGAAGGAATGATAACCAAACCAGGGAGCTGCTCTCCTGAAAGATTGGGCTCATCCAAAGCAGTAGAAGACCAGCACTGGTCTAGCAAAACCAAAATCTGTAACTAATACTAGTATTGGCTTTGATCTCAGATTGGTCTTTGATCTCAGATTGTCATGATCTGCTTTGGAATCCTGTTTTTAAATTCAGCTTCTGATTTATGTCTAAGAGTGCGACAGTTTTAAACTCCTAGAACATCAATTCTCTCTGAATCTTAAGTTTCTTTATTCAAATGAACCCTGTGCTTGCTAAAAGGTTTTTCAGCATCTAAGAGGTTCCTAAAGGTAGTTTAAACATACAAATGGGGGGTATAAATTTCTAAGCAGAACAAACAAGGAGGACTTTTATAATTTTTTTGCTGGTGTTGTGTTTTAAAAACTTCAGTCTGCAGCCACAGCGAGTCGGTTGATGAGTTGCATAAAAAGCAGAGTCAGAATTTTAGGAGAGGAAATAGGTGGAATCAGTTTGGTCAATATCTACCAATGTCTCAGAACAGATCATTTTACAGTAATAACATCTGATATGTCTGATATTAGGAACTTCTGACGTGAGCCCAACTATTTCAGAGGAATTGTAGCTTAAGAGTAGACAGTGCCCATTAATGAACTCCTACAAATCATGATTTTCTGGATAGAAGCAGTCTGTGGTATTACTGTAACTAGTAATAATATTCCTGATACATAATGCAGTTAACTCTGAAATGAATCACGGTAATTAATTCAACTTTAAGTACGTATTAGCAGAGGCATGGGGAAATCTGGCCTCCAATTTTCCTCCTGGCTAGGGAGATATAGAAGCTCCAAAGCCAAGGTGAAAGTCCACTGCAATAAACGAAACCACTGGGTCTGGGATTTTTAACTGCACTGAAGTGGAGACGGGTGGAATCCAGTTGGAGCCGCTCCAGGCTCTGTGCTCCACACTCCGGCTCTAATCAGAACCAGCCCGGGGAACCTGGCTGCACAGCGCTGACTCACGCCCTTGGCACGCGCCAAATCAACAAAAAAAGCAGCAAATTATTAATTTAGGAGACAAGCCTTGGCTAGAGGTGATAGCTGAACAAACACAGGGCGATGCCAGGGGGTGTCTGTGTGTAAATCCCCCGTTGCTAAGGGAAGGACACGTTGTGGATGCGGCATGGAAAGCTCCGGGGCTCAGCACACCTATTCCTTCCCCTCCCTCTCCCTTCCTGCTGATTGTCTGACTATGTGTGGCTGAGGCAAGAGCTCGTCACAGTTTCCCATGCCAGGAGCCAAGCTGAGCAGCAACACATACGAAATATTCGGGATATTGCAGCAAAACTCGCAGGCGAGGACACAAAAATTCCAAACCTGAAAGAAATATTTGGACACAGAACTCGCCGACCAAACATCAGAAGAGGTTTCTACTAATGATGTGTTTGTTCTTCTCATCAGTCATCATGTCCACAGGGACCTGGACAAGTTCAAGAAGTGGCCCACAGGCAGCTCAGGAGGTTTCAGCAGCCCCAGAGCTGGAGCTGCCCTGGGGCAGGACAAGCCCTGGGATCCATCCAGGCTGGGCTCAGCAGATGGAGCAGCCCTGGCAGAGGGACCTGGGGGTGCTGTGGCTGAGAGCTGGACCTGCCCCAC
The DNA here is from genome assembly GCA_013400495.1 of Nicator chloris. Classification (NCBI taxonomy): domain Eukaryota; kingdom Metazoa; phylum Chordata; class Aves; order Passeriformes; family Pycnonotidae; genus Nicator; species Nicator chloris. The sequence goes on along the minus strand of WAAE01017766.1, from coordinate 147,944 downwards.
CCTGAACCCCCTGCCCTGGGCTGAGCCCCAGCCTGGGCAGCAGGGGAGGGGGATTCTGCCCCTCTGCCCTGAGCTCAGCTGAGAGCCCACCTGCAGAGCTGCCCCAGCCCTGGGCCCAGCACTGCAAGGACCTGGAGCTGCTGGGGAGATCCAGAGGAGGCTCCAGGGGGATCAGGGGGATGGAGCAGCTCTGCTGGGAGGAAAGGCTGGCACAGCTGGGATTGTTCAGCCTGGAGAGGAGAAGCTTTGGGGTGAGCTCAGGGTGGCCTTGCAGGGCCTGGAGGACCAGAGAGGAAAGATGGAGAGAGAAGATTTACGAGGACCTGGAGTGCCAGGACATGGGGGAATGACTTCAAACTGACAGAGAGCGGGTTTAGATTGAATACTGGGAAGGAATTCCTGGCTATGAGGGTGGGCAGGCCCTGGCACAGGGTGCCCAGAGCAGCTGTGGTTGCCCCTGGATCCCTGGCAGTGCCCAAGGCCAGGCTGGATGGGGCTGGGAGCAGCCTGGGACAGTGGGAGGTGTCCCTGCCATGGCAATGAGATGATCTTTAAGGTCCTTTCCAGCCCAAGCCATTCCATGACTTCTGATGTTCCCTGCAGTGTGCTCACAGCTGAAGCTGTGCAGGGAGGGCTCTGCAAATTCTCCTCAGAGCTTGTGGACCCCCAGCAGCACCTGCAGTACCCTCATTACTCAGGTTCTGCTGACAAGTGATCTTCAGAACTGGCTGTCCTGAGCTGGCTCTGGGTTGGTATCTGAAAGCAAAGAGACGAATCTAAAAATCAAACCAGTTCCCTGATGGAAATGAAAATGGAACAGCTTGGCATGGAACTCATCCCTTCCCTCTACCTCCAGCAGTGCCTTTTGTAGTAAATGAATCACATCCCAGCAGAGTCAGATCCAAACTGAAGTTTGAACTCCACTCTTTTTCCCACAAGCCTCCCCACTGCTGGAAAACTGCATTTCCCCACACACCTACGTGCTGTTCCAGCATGTCCAGTAACTGCAGCTTTCCACAGCAGCACATGTTCTTCCTGAGCGTCCTGATGTTCCACTGTGCCCTTGGCAGGGCTTGCAAGGGCCACTGCTCACAGATGTGTGGGAGTTCTGTGTTCACCTCCAGTGGACATGGCCAGACAGACTAAGTACACACATAAATACAAGCACATGCTACTTTGGGATTGTACACTCACAAATATCTGCGCTTGGCAGAAGGGGAAGTCACTTTGGGAAGCTCCTCCCTAAAGGAGGGAACCTGGCTGAAAAAGCCTGGAAAGAAAAATGGATTCTCACCCTCTCACCTAATTATAGGAAGCCAGATTCAAAACTGCAGAGGAGGAAGGCAAGTTTCCCAAGTCAGGGGACTTTAAACTGAGGATTTCAGCTGGCAGTGCCTGGATTATCTCTGGTATTTCTTGTTGCTACTGATTCCTGCACTTACTGGAGCTGGCTGGCATGGAAACCCTGAAACCAGGATGGACCCTGTTGCTAGGGCACACACACGTGTAGGTACACACACTTAGATCCTGCAAAGCCCTCACTTGTCTGGAAGGCTGGAAAACATGGGACAATGGGGGAATCTTCCTGGATGAGTCACTGCAGGCTCTGCTCAGAACCTTGCAGGGCGGTCTGGGTGCTCTTCTGGCTTTTAATGCATTCCAGCAAAGACTGGAGGGCTTGGTGTAATCTTAATGAGATTCTTTCCCTTGGCAGCCTTCCACCTTTGTGAGGTAAAGACTGAGGTTTGCAAGAGCAGCAAGGCAAGAGGGATTAGTAAAGTTATTCTCAGTAACTCCCTAACCTCCTCCATTTCTTCTCCTCTTGGCTCTCAGCACTTCTTTCCCCCCATCATTCCTCAAAATGCACTTTAATTACTCCATCATTGCCAAGCAGACCCACAAAATCCCTGTTGACTGATCTTCCACAATAAAACCCAAACACACACATTTATAAATACACACACACTCTATAACAACCCCTTCAAACCTAGAGCTTGCAGTGATTTAAGACTTTCTAAATATAGCACCGGCTGTGGCTGGAAACCCCAGGGGTTTTAAGTTTTCCAATCTGGGAAACAAAGCTTTCATCAGCCTGAAATGCAGCTCTAATAAAACCAGGGAGTGCCTTTCACTCCCTCAGTGTCCCAGGTGGTGCTGAGCAGGGAAGGGGCAGCACAGGCACCCCACATGGAGCCTTGGAAGATGCACAGCTTTGGTGGGAACATGGAGAGGTTCTGAGCCTGCTGAGGACAGTGTGACATGAAGGTGCTGCTCCATTGTGACAGCAGAGACATCCCAATCGTCTGCTCTTGGAAGGGAAGACACTTCCTCAGAGAAGGGGTTGCAGTGGACAAAGGATGAGCACAATAACACTGGTGAACCCACCAGAGCCCAGCCTGCCAGTGCTGCAAGAACACATAAAGGCAGACTAATCAACAGCATTTATTCTTGAGAATCACAATGAGCACGAGCCCTGCTGACCTGGCTTAGCTTAATTTAAATCTCCTGAGCTGCCTGTAGCAGGAGACTCAAGTCTCTGGTACATTCTGCCCATCCTGTCTAGGCCCTGAACACATTTTCACCAAGACTCTCTCGTTCCACATTCTCCAAAATCCTTCCAAAGAGGGAGATTATCACATGGGGTTGTTAACAAGAAAAATAAGAAGTGTAAATGATTGGGCTGTTCCTCTTCACCATCTCTTATCAACTTTGCTAAGTGCATCCAACTGATTCATGGATCTGTGCTGGGGAAGAGCTGCTAAGGAACAGAAAGGACCATTAGGCTACTGAAGGCCCAGAAGGTTTTAAATGAAATCATGAGGATGGGCTGTAAAAGAAAAAATAGGCTCTCAGGACAAGGACAGTGCCCAGAAAGTTAATGGTGAGTGACACTTCATCCTTCTGAAAACACCCTGTAACTTAAATTGTCATGGTTTCTCATCTTGCTAAATCTAAAGGGTCACACAGAACTGATTTTCTACACTGAACTAAAACAGGGGACACGTACAGACCTAAAATCCTCTGAAGCAAAGCAAGAGAGACAATAGCCCTGCAGCACTCAGGTCTGAGTAGCACCAGTGGAGGACCAGCAGAGCAAATGCAGGAAGGGCAGAAGAGATGCCCTGAACTCTGCTCCTTCAAACGGGGTGAAAGCAAATCTCAGGCAGCAAAAGGCTTCTGCAGGAGCTTTGAGAGGCTTGACTTCAAAGACTGAGTCTAAGCACCACCAGTTGCCCCACAGATCTCCCACCAAGGAGCAAAGCAGCCAAGCCCTGCAGTTCCCGGGCCAGCTGCAGCCTCCCACAGCCAACACATTCCCAGCTCTCATCCTGGCTCCCGATCAGGCCCAAATGAAAGCAGGATGCATCCCCCTGCTGCTCCCGAGTGTTTTGTCTGTCTGCTCCTTAACTTCACTGATGTAAACTCTCTATTCCCCCCCTTCAATGTTTAATTCCTGTCTCACCCTAATGACCGGCTCAGATGAGTGTTTGCTTTTACTTTGATTTATTGCCAAGCTGTGTCTGAAAATGTAGAGGGGTGATGGAAATGTTTAAAAACATATTAAAAGCTATTAAAGCTCATTGCTTTTGCATGTTCCTTGGGTTGTTTCCTTCTGTGAAATGAAGTTAACATCGTTTGAACATTGCTCCCCCTCATTCTGCCTCCTGCCCCCGTGTCACCGCCATATGCAGGTGTCCTTTGATGAGATGTTTGAGATCAGGCCCAGTATGCCTAAAGGGAAAAAAAAAAAAAAAGGACAAGCAAACCTCATTTGCTCTCCAAAATACAAGAACTTTATAGTGCAAAAGGGTCACTGCAAAAAGATGATTATTTTTACCCAGTTGGGGATTTTATGCAGCAATTCCTGAAATCCAGCTGATAAATATTCCTGCAGCAGCCCCAGTTAGGGGACACCTGCACTCAGAATAGTTCTGAGACATCCCAATCCACAAATATCTCTGTGTTGAAATGGCCAGGGCTCAGGAGAAGCTGCACACCTCCACAGAAGGCTGAACTCAATCTCAAAGACCTCTTCCAACCTGATGGATTCTGTGTTTCTGTTTCAAATCTTAGGCTTTTAGACATAAATTAAAATGCAGTGAGTGAATGATGCCAGATTTCTCACATGAGTAATGACCAGAGCGAATCTGCTTGGGAAGAGTGAATACACAGAATTTTGCAAAGCAAATTCCAGTTTCATGTCCCTTTGTAGGAAGAGCAAAGAAAACTGGAGGGCTGTGGCATCACTCCACTGACTTCAGAAGTTTTTGATTTACAGTCAGTGTAGGTCAAGATAGAAAGAGGAGAGAACAAAAAGATGAAGCTTTAGATGCAATAAAAGGGATGCTGATATGAGTGCACATGACAAAGGTTTAACCTAAAGTTTTAGCTAAAAGAGTGAACTGTCCTGTACAGTCAACACTGCAGCCCCAAGACCAGCCTGAGCCTTTTGTACACCTTTAGAAAAGCAGAAAAATCCCTTTTTGTGTAGCCTTCTCTTTGAAGCACCATATTTGTATTTAAATAATGCAAACAGAGCAGAAAACACTCCCAAAATCCACTCTCCAGTGTGTACAGAGTGCTGCCACTGGGGAGAGGATGAAAGAACAAACCATTCCAGTCATTTGTCATGTACAGCAGTGACACAGCCTAAACACTGCAGGAGTGAAAGTGCTCCAACAAGAAGCTGTTGGACTTGCTTTAGAGAACATGCTGTCCCTAAACAAGGTCCTTCTTCTTCATTTTTCATCCTAAAAGGAAGAAGAAGGACCAAAATAAAGACAGGCTGGGGTCCAGGCTGTGCAGTCTGAGCAGACAATGGGCTGTGAGCACACGAGGGTGGTGGTGAATTGTCACAGCGTTGGTTCTTGTTGCACTGAGAGTTCATTGATGGGCAGGGACAGTTTAAATCTATTTTTCATCAGTGTGTAAAACACAGACACGGAATTCAGAGAGGGGGAATTCCCAAAGAGAAGTTTCTCACTCTTCCTCAAGAGTTCCAGCTCTTGAAAATTCCTTTACTGGGAGTTGATGCCAAACCTTGGCTTGTTCCAGCCAGGTGGAACTGGAGCTCTGTCTCCCAGAGCTCTTCTTAGGACAAAGTGTCTGGGGCTGAAAGGATGGCAAAGCAGGAGAAAGGGATCTCAGTGCTACTTCTGTAATGCCACCTGAGACGCAGCAAGTTACAGGAGGGAAGTGGTGGGGGACAATTTCTAGAATGGACCCACACGAGAATTTCCAATGGATAACAGCAAAGCCAGCTCGGTGCTATTCCCCATTCTCCCATCCACAATTCTAACCTGAGGTATTGAAACTGCTTTGAGGCAAATTTGGGTCCATCAATTCTATACACGCACATAAAATCCACTCTTTTATTTCCTAGATTCACTGTATTTGGAAATATTTCCTAGAGTAGGCCTAACTTGAGGCCGTCTCACGTCCCAGGCAGTGCAGGGCACAGAGAGCCACATTTAAAAATAAGAGTTGCAGCCAGAAAAGAAAGTGAGAGGAATGGAGAGCAGGAATCAAAGAATCACTGAGGCTGGAAAAGACCTTTAAGATCATCAAGCTCAACCACCATGTTCACCACTAAACTGTGACCTCAAGTGCCACATCCATGTGTTCTCAATGCTCCCAGGGATGGTGGCTTCACCACTTCCCTGGACAACCTGGTCCAATGCTTTACAGCCCTTTCTGTGAAGAAAATTTCCCTAAAAAACCAAAGCAATGTGTTACAAAATAATTCAAATTAATTATTGCAAGTGTGATCAGCTCATAGCAGCAGGGGAATGGCCCCATGATTATCACAACTTGCAGGAGCTCAGTAAAAAAAGCACAAGGACCTACCCAGGTGCCTTGTTAGGCTTCTGGGAGAGGCACTGAGCAGCCTCAGGCAAGAAAAGTGCAAAGTGGGTCAAATCCACAAGGCCATTTAGCCTCTCCTGTGCCTTTGCAGTGCTGTTTCAGCACTTCCTCATGATATTTTTACCAGCTAGCCCTCCCTTCAGCTTTAGCAGCACACACTGGTGGTGATAAACACCAATTGTCTTTGGAGAGCAGTGTTTTCCTGGGGCAAGCACATTGCTTGATTGGAATAGCCTGAATACTCACCTCTTCAGCCAAACCACCAAGGCCAAAGCACCTCTGCCTTCGTGCACTCACGACTGGGAAGCAAAATGCAGCACTGAAGGGCAAATCCTTGCATAATGCTTCCATAAAACGCTCACAATTTCAAGTGTTATTGCTAAAACCAAGTTATGACAGTAAAACACGTGGAAAAAGAGCCAAAGCAACAATAAACTGTTATATAAAAGCAGTAGCAAGTGGAAAGTAGCAGGGGTACATCAGGACAAGCACTGAGCCACGTCCCTTGAAGCCACTACATGATACAGCTTGAACACAGCCCAAGCTCTCTGCTCCCCGTTGTCAGGGCAGCAGCTGTTTCGCAGCCCTAGGTATTTTTCCACAACAATTCAGAGGAGTAGGAAATATCCAATCTCCTCGGAACAAATTCTTCACCTATTCCGCTCAGTTTTGCAAAGAAATTCAGCACAGATACCTTCTTGTCATCCCCTGTCCCTCCCAAGCCTGGGCATGCTCCAAATTAAAACCTGTGAACTGAATCCAGCTGGATTCTTCCTCAGATCCTCCCTCTGAACTAAACCTGCTCTCCAAAAGCATTGACTCTGCACCAGGGTCCTCCTAATTCCTGAGTGCCAGTACCTTAGTGCAAGAGCTGCCAGGTGTTACATGGCTTTAATCTGCTACAAGAACTGAGGGTTAAATATTAAGGCAGAAAAAAATAATGTTTAATAAAAGAGAACACAATTTCTTAGCAGAGGTGGTGAATGAATTTCAGAACATCACATCCAAACAAGTGGCAGGATCACTGCCTCAGTGCTCCAGGGGTGAGGTCAGCATCTCTTCCTTGATAAAGAATCCCAAAATGGTTTAGGTTGGAAGGGACCTTAAAGATCACCTCATTCCAACCCCCACCATGGGCAGGGACACCTTCCACTAGACCAGGTTGCTCCAAGTCCATCCCTTGAATGTTTCCAGGGGTGGGGAATCCAAAAATTTTAGAGATGAAGTGCCCTCAGAAAAAAAAGTGCTTTAGGAAAAGAGGTGAGAAGATTCCATACAGGAGGAAGAGGGAAATGCCCACCCTGCACATGCACCATCTCTGAGCTCTTGCAGAAGCTGAAGCTGAAGCCTGGAGCTGAAGCCTTCCTGATGTCTTCCTTCTTTCTGCTGACTTCCTTCCCAGCTCAGGCATTTGCCTCTGGAAAGAAAAGCCTGGACAAGAAGAGTATAGAGCCATGAACCGAACAATCATGAGTCTGGCCAAACCAAGGACTAGTCCCCGGATTGCAGCAGCAATTATGGTTTTCCTGAGGATTTGGTCAGCTTTGGAAGGCCACATTATGGATAAGTCCACCTCCTCAGGCTCTGCCAGCCAAATTATGCTTCTTAATCATCCCTCTGCTGCCCGTGGGCGGCTCCCAAAGCCGCCCAGTTGTCTGGTGCCATGGCCCCTGCCAGCCGGGACTAAATGACAACCTTCTCCCTGGCATTGCCATTCAGCCCCAGTCAGCAATTCCCGTGTCTGCCTCGCTGGCCAGGCTCCCAGCTGGCCACTCCAGTGCACATCCTGCACGTCAGCTGGGCTCTGAGCTCCGTGCCCACACATTTCCAGTGTGCCCACAGCTGGAAAGCACATTCCCAGAGAAACCAGGAGGGCAGGAAAGCACTTCACCTCAGCCTCCAAGCTGGAGAGCAGCAGTAAAGTTGAATTACAATAGCACAGTTTGTTTATTTCTGCAGACTTCTTTGGTCTGGCCTCCTAAAAGATCCTAATGAAAAAAAAAAAATTAAAAAAAAGGAAAATTTTCTTGAGCCAAATGGAGAAGCTGTATAGATATGGCTGCCTAAACGTGACTTCAGATCATGCAAAGATCTGAAGTGTTCCCAGGCTAACAAAGGAACACTGCCTATGCCCCCCAAGGCCCCAGGGACACAGCACAGATCTGGTACCTCACAGTGCTGCTGGGACGTGATTGTCACCAGCCCCAGACCCCACAAAAGGCTCCTCAGGCACAGATCACTGTTTTACACCTCATGACAAACCCCTGCGACCACCTGCACAGATCCTGTAGGTGCTGCTGTCTCTGAACTCACAGGAATAGAAAGGCACACCTGGCCTTGCCTCTTGCAGCTTTGTTAATCCCGGTTTTGTCACCATTTACAAGAGGCAGAACTTGTCAATACAGGCCAGGCTGTTCCACGTTCCATCTGCTTCAGAACAGGAGGTGTCACACCTGCAGCCAGTGCAGCCAGACCACTGTGTTTACAATTGTTCCATGTGCATTTCTTAATTAGTTTGCAATTAGTATTCACCTACCTGATTACTTTTTTCCTCCTTTTTGTGCATTAGCACTTTCAGCTCATACACGATACTGCTTTTCAGTCACTCCAGGAGGGCAATGGATTTTGCTTTCTCTTCTCAAAAAACTCTACTTTATCCTTTTATTTATTGTGTCGTATCTGCTCCAAGAACACAGAGAATCCCAGTTTTCTTCTTAGAGACAAGGGCTATCCTCTGTGGCCTGAACATTTATTGCACAACAAAGCAAAGCTGCTGAGGCAGCTTCAAACTTGCTTGAAACCATCCCACATTCTCACATCACTCCTGTCTGCACGAGATCAGGGCAGTTCATGTGTTCCCGTGGGACAAAGGCACCTTGGGCAGGCAGAGCTTCACAGAATTCATGGAACTGCTACAAACTTCTACCTTAGACCTTTCCTTATGGTTAGATGCAAACATCTCCTTCAGCTCAGGGGAGACGTTATCATAGAATAGAATCACAGGATGTGATTCTAAAGCTGGAAAAGACTCCTAAAGATCCCAGTCCAAATTCCTGCTCCTCACAAGAATGTCTAAGCTAAACCATATCAGCAAGGGCATTGAGCTCTGACAGGATTAGTCCTGCTAATACATGAAAGAAATCTTAGATTTGAGGGTAGATTTTAAGAACAATCTTTTTTTTTTTTTTAACTGCAGTTGACGAGAGATATTTTTGCTCAAGAATTGTGGTGAAGCATTTTAGAACCAGAGCACAGCAGGTAGGCAACTGTAGCACAGAAGTCGTGATTTCAAGAACAAACACTCCCAGAATTTAACAGAAACTTTGGGCAAAGGTTTCAGGTATGAGTGACTGAACCTCAAGTCCTGCTGCCAGTGAAACCATCTGGAGCTGACTCAGCCCTCAGGGGAGATGGTGTTTCACCTTCAGACCATGAACCTTGAGGCAGGATGGAAACAGGAACTGACTCCAGTTCAGGAAAAGGATGTTCAACCACCTGAAGATTAAGATGGATTTGAACATTCCCCCTGTTCAGCACAGATGCAGCTGTTTCAGAAGTCAAATCATGAAAGGAAATACAAAATCCAGCTCTCATCTGAAGCTCCTACTGCGCCTGTTCTTTCCAAGACCTACTTAGAAAAAATGTCTCTAAGCAACAGAGCAGCGATCCAACTCCAGTTAAAATAAACTGGAGTGTGACTTTCTGCACCCAGTTTACATTGGATTGGGCCCTAACCCAGATAGCCAAGTGGCCCAAACCTGCACTTGCAGAATCACAGAATCAGTGAGAGTGGAAAAGACCTCCAGGACCATTGAGTCTGACCTGTGTTCAATCCCCACCTTGTCCCCAGCCCAGAGCACTGAGTGCCAGCTGGGTCTTCTGTGGACACCTGCAGGGATGAGGACTCCAAACCTCCCTGGGCAGCCCCTGACAAGGTCTGACCACCCTTTCCATGAGGAAATTTGTCCTGATGACCAAACTGACCCTGCCCTGGCACAGCTTGAGGCCATTTCCTTCTGTCCCAGAGCTGGTGGCCTGGGAGAAGAGCCTGACCCTCACCTTGAAAACCTCTCTCTTTTCAGGAGGAAATTTTTAACTCCCACATATATAAGCTAAATCAGAGCTATTGAATAGATTTGTAAAAGAGCAGGGCTGAAGAACAGCTCTATATTTGGAAAGCTCCTGCAATGCAGATAAATAATTTTTCCAAAATGAGAGGGTGACCGGGCAGCCAGCAAGAACTTTGACAGAGATCTTTTGTGGAAGGGCACTCGTTTATCTCTATTGTCTCTCCAGAGCTCCAGGAGGAGCAACAATCCCTAGGATTTATAACTGGTCATAAATACACTTAGAACCATTCCACTCCTCAGGCAGCCCGGAAGGACCACACCATGCACTCAGGGTCTGAGACTTCCCAAAGCAAGCTCAGAAATCCACACAAAAGAGGCCCAAACATGCAACAGCTCAGGCACTTGAAATTGCTTATTCTAACCTGCTGCCTCTGTGATAACATTAAACTACCCAACAGCTCTATTTCAAAGCTTTTTGGTGGGGCTCTCTTCCCCCCATCTCTTTTAGCTTTTTTTTTTCCCTTGGATAACAGCCAAGGTCTCAAGGACAGCACGAACGAAGCATTAACTCAAGTGAAAACAAATTGGCCCTGAACAAAGGCATCCTCACAAACTGCCTTCCCCAGTGGGAAGGAGCCAAGGTTTCCTATTTCCTTAGTGACTTCCAACTTATGAAGCTCCCACAACAAAACAAGGCTTCTTTCAACAGCACCTAACTACTTCCACCAGCTCTGGCCACCAGCCTTCCCTTACAGCTCCCCCACTGCGCAGCCTCTCAGGTCCACACTGATTTTCCTCATGTCTGCTTTTGTTTTTCTCCAGCTCTAATGTCACCCAAGTCCCAGGTTCTGCTCTTATTTCAGGATTTCTGTGTTCATGTCCAGCTGTCCATTGGCCAGCAAACCCCATAATCAGCAAAAACACACAGCCATGGTCTCTTAGAATCCCCAAAATTCCTGAGTTGAGAGGCACTCACAAAGATCCTCCAGCCCAGCCCTGTCCCTGCACAGACACCCCACCAAGCCCACCCTGGGCATCCCTGGCAGCGCTGGCCAAAGGCTCCTGGAGCTCTGGCAGCCTCGGGGCCGTGCCCATTCCCTGGGGAGCCTGGGCAGTGCCCAGCACCCTCTGGACTGCGGTCTGCACCATAAAACTGGGCTTTCAGAGATGGCCAGCACCTACAGCTCCCCGTGTAGCTGGGCAAAGTTGAAGACAAAAGGGAGAAGAATAACTGTAGGTTTGTAAACACATGATTTGTGATGGATTTAAGCTATGAACCAACTCAGATTTAAACTATGAAACAGTTCAGAAGGCACAATTTAAAAGCCTATTCTCTGAGGGCCAATATCAATCAGTGGATTATGTCTCTAGCACTTATATGCATGACAAAATATCAAAGGGTTTCTTCCCATTTAGATTCTACTTAAGATATCAGTAAAAACCAGCATTTCTGTTAACAACAGGAGCTCTGTGCTTTTCTCACTGAGGAAGTGTTAATGGTGTTCTCTAAGAGCCTTCTCAGGGTTGCTTTTAGAAAACAAAACTAATCTAACTGAACTTTAGCCACTAATTCCATTGTCCCAGAAAGAAGTAGCACTAGTAGTGAATTACTGCTTCTATCTGGGGACTCGTCTGGATCAATTTTCTCTTAAAACAAAACTTGTGCAGCACAGAAACCTGCCACTTCCACTTAAGTACCACTTAAGTCTTCTAATAATATTGTGACGGGTTTGTGTGCCCAGAAAAACACACAAATAAACCTGTGAGCTGCAAGGGAAGAATTCAGAGTGGCTGAGCTGACTAAGAACAGCCTGCAGCTGTCCCCAAAATCGAGAAATAGATCCTTGAGTCTGCACCTACTATTGTTGGGCTCTGCTGTTTGCTGGTGCAATCCAGACATTTCACCTGGAGGGAGAACTTAGGTGTAGATAAATCAGGTTAATTCTTAAATGAAAATATTCCCTTAAATGAAAATATTCCCTGCAAATGCATGCAGTGGTCACGCAGCAAAATATATCCCACTTTGAGAGGTTTGACTCATTAAACTCATGGAAAGGTCCTGTCACCTTACCCAGCTGGTCATGAGTTGTGGATAATTATCTAGAGAAGCCTTTGGCTTTGGTGAATCAGGCCAAGAAGTAGGAGAACACTTTGGATGGAGAGACAAACCTGCCCAGACAAGGCCTCCATCATGGTCAAACAATGCTGTTCCACCAGTGAAAAAGTTTCATTTTGTGGCCAAGCCACGGAAGTAATTGTTTTCAGAGCTGATAGTTATTAGTAATTATTAATAATTAATATATTAATTAATGAACAATATAATGATTTCATTTTAATAATTAAAATTAATTATTATTTATTAATTACATAGATTTGTTCTAGTCTATGTAAATAGAATTATTTACATAATTCTATGAATGTTCTTTTCAGGAAGTCTCCATTTTACCTCTTCTAATTTGTTTCTACGCCTGTACATCCTCTCCCCTCCCACCTTTGGTTTGTTTTCCCCCATAAGTCTTGTATTTTCTTCTCTGCTAATAAAATAAACAAGAAAAGACAGAGCAGCTTGTGACTTTGCCAAGCTTTCCAACACACGACAGTCCAAAATGAAAGAGAATCTTTTTCAACCTAAAAATGCTTGGAGAAGCTTTCCAAGGCCGGGATCAGCAGCCCTTACTGTGCCAAGCAAGGTAACAAGAGGCGCACAGCAGGCCCTTCCTTCAGCTTCTGTCTCAGCCGCTCCAGAGGGGAATGAGGCTTTTCCTTACACATCCAGCAGCCTGGCAGGGCAGGAAACAGAGCCAGGCTGCTCCAGTGGGAAGGATCAGTCCTTGGAGAAGGCGACTGGCACGGCTGCGCTGAAGAAGGGAGAGCAGGAGTTGTACGAGCTCCTGTTCCGATGCTCCTCGTGAGCGGGCTCTGCGTGCTGTTCCCACTCCGAGGACGGGCCGCTCTCACCCTGAGGACGGGCCGAACCCACCCTGAGGACGGGCTGAACCCACCCTGAGGACGGGCCGAACCCACCCTGAGGACGGGCTGAACCCACCCTGAGGACGGGCCGAACCCACCCTGAGGACGGGCTGAACCCACCCTGAGGACGGGCCGAACCCACCCTGAGGACGGGCTGAACCCACCCTGAGGACGGGCCGAACCCACCCTGAGGACGGGCTGAACCCACCCTGAGGACGGGCCGAACCCACCCTGAGGACGGGCTGAACCCACCCTGAGGACGGGCCGAACCCACCCTGAGGACGGGCTGAACCCACCCTGAGGACGGGCCGAACCCACCCTGAGGACGGGCTGAACCCACCCTGAGGACGGGCCGAACCCACCCTGAGGACGGGCTGAACCCACCCTGAGGACAGGCTGCTCCCACCCTGGGGACGGGCTGCTCCCACCCTGAGGACGAGCTGCTCTCACCCTGAGGATGAGCTGCTCCCACCCTGAGGACGAGCTGCTCCCACCCTGAGGACAGGCCGCTCTCACCCTGAGGACGGGCTGCTCCCACCCTGAGGACGGGCTGCTCTCACCCTGAGGATGAGCTGCTCCCACCCTGAGGACGGGCTGCTCCCACCCTTCTGCGCTCGGGATGTCATGCCCAAGGTTGCACAAGTATCCTGGAGGCTTCAGGCTGGAAGGAGAAAGAGGGAGGGCAGGATGACTTATGAATAGAGCTATTCACCAGATCCCACCGTGGGCATTCTGTTCAGCCTGAACAGCTCTGCAGCCCCAACCACAGATGGAGGCTCTGCCAAAAGAGATGCTGAGAAAGGGGAAAAAATCCTCCTGGTTGAATTGTGTTTAATCAAAGTCAGCTTCTGCCAAGCCTCACACCATGCAGGGACTTCAGATGCCTCTGTGTTTTGAACAGTAGGCTTTGCTGTTGATAACCAGGCTTGGATTGGGTTTTTTTCCATGCAAAAAGAAAATAAGTGCAAGGCCAACCAGAATCAGATTAATGCCAAGCTGTGGGAGTAGCTGTGGACAATTCTATTTTTAATTCAGAATGTCAATCTGTTCTCTGGTTTGAGAACTGAAGCCAAACAAGACAGCACACTAATGTCAGGGTGCCTGAAATTTAAAGGGCAGTAAACCCAGCAGCAGTTCTTAAAAGCCTGAGATGTTTATCAAGAACAGTTAGATCCCAAAGGATTTTCATTTCAGTTGAGAAATAAGCCATAAAATAATTAAGTGATTTGTACAACTCAAATACTTCACCAAGCCATCAAGAGCCAGGGAAGCAGATTGCCCAAGCAATTCCTTCACCTCTGGCATGCCTGAGCAGCACCCCTGACAGACATCATGTTCCTTGAGTAGCCTCTACTCTCTCCAGAACTTCTGCATTTCTCACCAAAGCCAGATTCTTCCAAACCTTCAGGAGCTGAAAGTTCAGCTGTTGTGAGATGTGAACAACTGTGCTACACAAAGCTCAGAGGGACTTGTCGTGGCCTTTGGGGACTGTGAGACATCTGCTGCCTTGCGTAAGCTCAGCTACCACGAGAATGATTTCTAAATTTCCTGTGCTGAAAATAACGGATTAATCAGGCAATTTCAAGGGGATATATGGACAGCACCAAAATGCTAAATACTTTTCCTACAGAGAAGCCCAATGCAGAGCTGGGAGTCACTGTCACAGCCCAGGAGCATCTCAGATCTCAGATCTAGCTCATCTGGGAAGGCCTTGCCCTAAAGTATTGTAATTATGTTTTGCAAAGTCCAGACTTAAAAATTCAAATAAATTTTCCTTGGAAGTATGTGGCTAGCTCAACTTAGCGTAAGTGATTGAAGTGTGATCTAAGCAGAGTTACTCCTATTGCCTATTTATTGTGCTGCAATATAACCAGTTTTAGCCAAAGTGAGCAAATTGTGAGCTGGCAGCAAACAAAAATCGTTACCTAATAATTGAGATATGTCCTGTCTGCACACCAGAGTGTTCCATACAAACCTGGCTAAGGTCCCAAGCCCTTTTAGGGTGTCCAACTTAACACTGAAGCTCTTTAAAACATTTCCAAGAGCTTGAGTGCAAATGTCAACATTGCAAAACACAAACTGATGCACCTTTAGCCACTCCAGGATTTCCAGTTGTATTGTTACCACTTCACTTCTGATCATGGCTCAGCAGAAAAACCCTGACCCAGAGTTCTAGACCAACAATTCCAATTTGAGCTGTATTTTTTATTAATTAGAAAGTTAAGCTTGGAAAAGAGAAGCATGTGCTTAAGAAGCCAAAACCCTAAGCTATCTCCTACCATATCCCATGTCATACCCCCTGGATGCAGTCAGGAGCCAGGGATAGAGCATTTGAAGGAACTGGCAAAGACCTGCAGGACTGGAAGATGCTTAATTTCCATCTCTAGATGGGGGATTTATTATAACAGGCTTCTGGCAAGGAATTTACCTCTTAGGAGAAAAAAGCTTGAGGTACAAAGTCTCCAGAGGTTTCCCAGGGAGGATGTGGGGTATAGGAGATTCCTGCACAAGCAGACACAAGCTCCCACTCCGGAGGTTTGTCCAGTGAAAATCAGCTTTCAGCACAGAAGCCAGAGGTGGTTCTGCAGCTTGGATCCTTGGAGCTGCTCCCTGCACGGAGCTGCAGCCTCAGCCCCAGTGCTCCGGGGCAGGCAGCCCTAATTAGCACAGCCCAGATGGACCCAGGCCTCCCATCAGATGGTTCATGACCCACAACACAAACAGCTTTAACAAACTACTAATTCCACTTCAAAGGGCAGAGCCTTTAATGAATTTATACAAGCCTTGGGGCTACAATTACCATCCAAATATTGCTGGTCTTAATAAAAAAGGAGGAAGTGAAGGAGGGAGGAGGTAGAAGTAGGGTAAATCATAGCCAGGAGCACTGGTGTCAGACTTATGCTTGATCTGGTGGTTGGGACAGTGGAGCAGCTGGGGGAATAATGCAGGACTGCTGCAAAACCTCATTGCAGCTTCACCAGAAGTGCAATATTGCAGCACTGCAGGCAGATTGGAGCTGTCAAAAACAAGAGTGGGGCTTTAGAACGGTTTAAGACAGAAAATGGCACAGCTGAGAAAATGCCTCCCCTGAGCCTTTTGCTCCTTGAGTGAAAGGCAAAACACCTCTGCAGGTGAAGCTCAGAGAAGAGCTCAAGGCAGCACAGCTGAGCAGGGTTCTTGGCTGGGGCTCCATCCTACAGCTCCCAGACCTGTTCCTGCCAGGGACAGCCCAGCAGACGTTGAGCTGCAGGCAGCAGGGTCAACACCAGTTTAGCACTGATGAGAAGAGAGTAGAAACACTGAGGAGAACCAAGGTCTCCTCTCTGCCTACTCTGCCACTGCCTGATCTGTGATATAAAGGCAAATTCTTATCTTAGAAACACAGAATCACTGAGGTTGGAAAAGACCTCCATGATAATCGAGTCCAACCCGTGACTGATCCCCACCTTGGCACCAGCCCAGAGCACTGAGTCTCCTTAAACACCTCCAGGGATGGGGGGCTCCACCACCCCCATGGGCAGCCCCTACCAAGGCCTGAGCACCCTTTCCATGGGGAAATTCCTGCTGATTCCACCCTGCCCCTCCCCTGGCCCAGCCTGAGGCCGTTCCCTCTCCTCCTGTCCCTGTTCCCTGGGAGCACAGCCCGACCCCCCTGGCTGTCCCCTCCTGGCAGGGAGTTGTGCAGAGCCACAAGGTCCCCCCTGAGCCTCCTTTTCTCCAGGCTGAGGTACCAGGCAGGCCGAACAGGCCAGAAACCTCATGGAGGTGATGAAAGTAAAACCAAAATCCTGGGAACAGCAAGACCACTGCAGGCAGGGTGAAGGATTAAATACCAGCAGACATTGTCAAACAACTCCTAACTCTTACTGAGTATGAGATTTTAAGATCACTCTTGTGGGATGCTTGAGCTGGCCCTCAGTGGATGGCAGGTTTAGAGCCCATCTATCCATAAAAATG
Organism: Nicator chloris; assembly: GCA_013400495.1. NCBI lineage: Eukaryota > Metazoa > Chordata > Aves > Passeriformes > Pycnonotidae > Nicator > Nicator chloris. Next base: position 131,082 of record WAAE01017766.1, on the reverse strand, counting down.
TTTCTTCCCCTTGCTGCTCAGGAATGTTTGCCTTGTAAGGTAAAGGAAAGCAGGAGAAAGCAGCTGTTAAATGCAACAGAATAATTGCACTCAGAAGGTTCTGAATTGTCTGTATGGGCACTCCAGGCACAGCAAGTGTAACAAGGTACTGAGGAGAGAGCTGCTGGTGAGGTTGATTTTACAGGGGTTTGGCACTCAGGAGACAAAACCCCAAATTCTGTCCATATGTGGGAGGAACTTCACTACCTACTCCTCTCCAGGACAGTGCTCAGATGGGCTGCCTGCGAATGCACCTCTTATTCTCTCCTATTTACATCATGCTGTATTCCTACATTGTTTTAAAGAGAAACTTCCTAAAATTCCTGGTCTCTGGTTGCTTGGCTTGCCTTCCTTTTCATGGGAGAGGCCTGAAAACTGCAGAGTTGTGTCCACAACAAGTGCAGTGATCTCTCTGCAAGGCCATTAATAGTCCAACCATTCCTCTGCCTCAGCAAATTGCATCTCTCATATCAGCTTCACTTTCTAACTATGAGACTTGAACTAAATTTGGCCCCAAACCACAGGGATTGCCCCCAATTTAATCTCTGTTAATTTTTAACTGTCCCTATTAATGCGGGCTTTGTAAACCACAGTATTGGATCTGTTACAACTATTAAATGCTCATACCAATTTTACCAGCAGAAAATAAAAAAAAAAATTAAGAATAAATTTAATTTATTCTTAAATTAAATTTAAGAGGTGGAGAATAAGCTGGAGAATAAGGCAGAAACCATCAATCCCACTGAAAAGGCACACAAAATAATGACTTTAAGTCATGTAAGTCCCATGCAGCAGCCACACTTTCTCCAAGCTCTCAGGTGACCATATGGATTCTCTGGCTGCTCAGGGGCCTAAAATCAGCCACGTGCTCAAAGTTGATGGTAAGAAACACCCCAAAATATTTCATACTTTTCATTTTCTTTAACAGCAGTGAAAAATGTACAAACTCCTGCCAATCAGGCACCAGGCAACTTTTCCTGCTGAGAAGGATCCCATGTCAGGATCGGGAGCAATCTACAGTCTGCTCCCAGTGTGGGGTCACATCCACCACATCCGTGCCACACAGGATTGCCCAGGGTGGGCATGGCACAGTTTTAACCCTTGCACCCAATCACTAAATATCTGCAGGGGCCAGAAACAAGGCCTTGTCTTTCAAGACATTATTACACTCTGCATCTGATCAACACACCATGGCCTGAAATAGCTCACAAAGTTGGCTGACTCAAAAAATAAATTGTCTGAAAAAGCCCTTTCTAAAGGCACATGCCTTTGTGAGACTCTTCCTGGTTGCAGTGCACATCTCCCAGGACTGCTCTTTGTGAAGACAAAAGCAAATATAACGTTGGCAGGAATCCCACCCAGCCTGTATCTGTCCAAATCATCAGCTATGTTTTTGATTTAGCTGCAGTTTAGACAGCCAACCTCAACATTCTGAACAAGGCAGAGTTGTTTTAAAGATGCTCTGCAAGCAGAGGGAGAGAAAGACAAATCATTCAGAAGCAGGAGCAGCGTGGTCAGGGAAGGCTCCTGGGATCCTGATGGAAAGAGAAAGTGTTTGGTGTCTTCAGCACTCACAGATCCAAAACTTCTTGGGAAGATGGGGAAATGAACAGAGCTCTTCCTGTAAAGCTGGGGGATTTTTCGTTTCTTATTTTGGAACAAAACCAGCATTTGTCTTTGTATTTGCCCTTGAAACTGTGCAAGGCCTCTTTGATCAAGAGTTTCTCTTTGCTTTGTCTCCTTTAGCATTGTCAAACCCTGTCTTTTATTCATAAAACACTGCTTATTTCTGTAAGAGCCTGCAAGGGGCTGACATGTCCCTGAGAGCACAGAAAAGAGGTGGTGTGAAAGCCTAAAGGACTTGGAACAGGTAAGCAAAACTCATCTACAGAAGAATGAGGAGGTGAGTGCTACACGTTGGATGTTCTCTACTCACCAAAGCTCAGATCTCATCTTCTATGAAAAGGTTTAAAACCCACATTATAACCAAAGATTAGCAAAATAATTTCCTTGAAAAGCAACTGGGAAAACCTTGGTCCTGAGCTTCATTTTTCTTCTAGACTATATCAGTGTGGGTAAAGCACAGGAGAAGACTTGCACTGCTTGCAAGGTCTGACATTAATGTTGGCAGCATTGAAAGGTATAGGGGAGAAAGAACATTGGAATCATGGAATGGTTTGAGTTGGAAGAAGCCTAAAGACCATTCAGGTTCAACTCCTTGCCTTGGGCAGGGACACTTTCCACTATCCCAGGCTGCTCCCAGCCCCATCTAGCCTGGCCTTGGGCACTTCCAGGGATCCAGGGGCAGCCACAGCTGCTCTGGGCAACAATTCTTTACACACACACTGGTAACCAATCCAGTAGAATCTCAAAAGATGATAAAAACTCTCAATCAATCTTAGAAGAGACTAAAACTCTAAGGCAGAGAACTGGATGGTGAGGGAGGAAGATCACACCTGAGGGAACAGCTGGAGCTGGGCCAGGGCAGGCTCAGGCTGGAGAGCAGGGAAAGGTTCTTCCCCCAGAGGGTGCTGGCACTGCCCAGGCTCCCCAGGGAAAGGGCACGGCCCCGAGGCTGCCAGAGCTCCAGGAGTGCCTGTGCAGGGCCATCCGTGGCCAAGTTACTAATCTGGGAACCCTTGAACCTCAAACCATCAGCACAGCCCAATGTGCAACCCCTACAACGGCAAGAGATGCCCAGATGACAGCAGTGATTTTACTGCTCCCTGCAGAGGAGTTACCAACACTCATCACAAAGTGATGAATATTAAATACTCCTGTTTTTTCTGAAAGCATCAGGGACTGGCCATGTAATGAAACACAGACATTCCTAGATTTTTATCTCACTGCTTTCTCTTCACTGATCAGTTTCATTTTACAGCATAGAAGCAATCTAAATGCACCAACAACTGAAATAAATTTAGGACCTGCAGCAGAGTTTCAGCCACTCTAAAAAGGCTTTTAGCAAGGAAGATTTTCTTTTAAAGAAAATCTTCTAAAGCTGGTCTTAATATTTATTGGTTTTAGTAACAGGAAAAGAAGCCAGATGCATGATTTCAACGTGGAGAGCTCAGTCAGAGTTTTGGGCCATTTCTGAAGTGAAGCAATGGTCCCTCCAACACCCTCAGCTCTATCAGATCTGAAGTTTTCAGGCATCCCTTCCTGCACCCAGCACCCCTTTGAAGCATTGGGCTCTGTTTCAGCTCAATAGGTAGGGCACAAATAAAGGGAAGTTTATAAAAGGTGAGAGATCTGATATCTCGGCTCTGTGACTGAAAATCCGTGTGTCCAGCCCTAGAGCACTGCTGCCCTTCCTGGGCACACTCTGCTCACAAACCTGCCTGCAACGCCACCTTCTGATCCCTGATTCCATGGAAAAGAGGATTTGCTGGCAGGACAGACATTCATTTACCATTTCATCTGGATTTCCTTGCTCCCAAGTATCAATCCTCTTGTACAGTTGTCAGAGCAGCAGCTGCCCCACAGAAGCAGCTGCCTTTGGGAGTTCTGACATCTCAGTTTTACAAGCCAGTGCTGCCCAAAAATACTGGGAACAACTATTTGAGCATGTCATTTGCTCCAGGATAACTCTACAAAAGGTAAAAGTCTGACCTTCACACTGTTCATTCCTGTCTTTAATTCCCTTGCTCTTCAAAACCCACAAAACCTTTCACGCTGCTTCAGGCCAAAGGCTCACCCAGGCAGAGGAAAACAATACCACCCTGGAAGCTTTTCCCTGCAATGCAACATCCTCTGAAGGTGTTCAGGGATCCTTTGCCAGGATCCCATCTGAAGATTTCAAACTTAAAAAGGCAATTAATTGAAGGGACTGGGCAGGAGAAGGAAAAGCCTGTCAAGTTATAATACACCCCAAGCCAGGTACAAGCAGAGCAGGAAGGTTAGAGGTGCCCAGGAGCTGGCTGGGGTCAATCCAGCCCTTCCAAAATACCCCAGGCCCTAAAAGGACTGACACAAGAGATACCAGCAAAACCCCAGGGCTTTCCAGTAGTTTAGCCTCTCAGACTAACCTGGGTGTTGGCCTTTTGGATAACTTCTCCACTGTTCTGGCACAAAGTTTTACAGGGTTTTCCAGAAATGACTTGCTTTGTTTGAAAAACCCACAGTCAGCCCAAACAAAGTAACTGGAAGCAACGTCTTTGTGCAAAGTGATGAGTCAGCCACTGGATTTCAGTACTCGAAAACATTGGATTTGGTGAGTGCTTCTTGAATTTAACACCTGGGTGTGTTCAGAAGAGAAGCATTTTTCAAGAAGAGTGAGTTTGCCAGATGTGACTGATGAGGTACTGCTGGGGCTGATGAAATATTGGCTAACTCAGGTAAAGAGGCAGAAGGGAACCCTGGCAAGTAAAACTGAGAGGTGACATAAAAACATCTCCACCATGCTCACAAGTGAGGCCTCAAGCACTTAAGGAAAAGGGCAAGTCCTTATAGCATTTTTCCCCAATATTCTCCAAAATCCAAACTGTTTTCCCATCAGGAATTCCCCAGGTTTGATGCTCTTTGCTGTTTCGTGAGCCAGCTGCACAGGCTGCTTTCTGCACCCCAAACCTCCCTGAGCTGCCTCACACTGCTGCTGAATTATTGTGCCTTCTGTCCTGGAAACAGCCTGTTTACAAGGGGAATGATGTTTGTAAACCTTTGGATTTCCACAGAACTATTTTTCCTCTCACTCTGCAGCTCCTCAGAACCCAGTGAAGATGTGTTTGCTTGCAGGCCTACCCCTCCTTGCAGGTTATTCCCAGAAGCTGCACACTTTAGAGTCTTTCCCCCTTGAAGTTTTCCATGTAAAACTGGAGATTGAGCAGCTTGTTTCTCCCTCAAATTGATGTTTACTTTCTGTTGGTTCACACACATCAGTTTTTCCTTCATCCCCTCAGAGCAGCATGAGGAATTACTAATTCTGCCATGAAGGGTCACGAGTCTCTTATTTACACCGAGGCACACACACGTCACTCATTTTCAGTTCTCTGGTAAGAGAAGAGAAATCAAAAAAGGCCCATTGAATAAACAAAGTGTCCAGTAGCATAAATATTTCGCCTCCAGGGCTTCAAAATGTTTGACTGTGAGATAAGAAGCAGCTGTCCCTGTTTTCCACAGCCCTCACTGGGAGCAGGAGATGTGGGTCTTCAGATCTGGTGCTGTTTCTTTCAAAACCTAGCAATGTTCTACTTGCACAGGGGATGGTTCCCTGTTCCTTCCCTGCCCTGGCATCCCCAACCATGCTCAGCAGGCACAGAAATGCAATTTTTAGGTGTACCCACGCTGAGACATGCCAGCTTCTTTGAGCTCTAAGGATCAGCTTTCTGAGTGACTTCACTACAGGGATAAATTACTCTTCCCTATGCCAAATAAACCAGATTTAATGATATATGTGAGTAACGTGGAAGTGAACAAGATTTAAGGGCAGTAAGGAAACCCACAAGATAATGCAGCAATTCTTTGCAAAGCCCCCACTATTCAAAAAAAAGAAAAAAAGAGAAGTGATACAGCTCAAGGAAAAGCAGGATAACACCCCTAAGAACTAGCACTCTTCTCATAGCCACTGCAAATGCTATGAGCAGAAATAAATTACACTCTTTCCTCTCTCAAAATTGATCTGTCATCTAGAAAATACTCTGAAGACTTAAAAGAGACCTTGCTCATTTTCATGCATCTCTTCTGCTTCATCCTATGTTACTGATGGGGAACAAAGGCAGGCAAGTTTTATTCAGGTCTGCTGGAAATCACTTCAGCTATCACAGCCATGTCAGTTAGTCTGGGACTCTGATAGCTGAGACCTTGGAGGTCTGGCTGGTAATTTTACCCAGACATTTATGACTGAGTTCATTTTTGCCCCAAAACACACACACAGGCTGAGTTTTTATTAAGGGTTCATCTGGAAAGTGTAAACAAGCCTGGGGCATTTGGGTCACAGCAGCAGTGATGTAGTCTGGCAAATAAATGATAAAATAGCTCTGAAGCACCAATTCTGCCTCTTCAGACAGCAGCCACTGACCCAGTGTGCTCATCTGCAGTTTGGGAGAAGTGATCATTGTTTTCCTTGGCATTGAAGTTATCCAGTAAATGCTCTTTTCTTATTTTTGTTACAGACTTCAAAGGCAAATTGTTCTAGAACTCCCCAGTTCTCAAATCAGAGGTTGAAAACCAACAAGTGTCTTTTCAGCTTCAGCTTGAAACAATGCACTCCCTTTTCCCTGTTTTCATCTCCAGTTCACACTTCAAGCACACACTGCCTGCTGTGTTCATATCATCCACAGAGGATTCCCTACCTGAGAGTCACAAATCAAGCCCTTAATTCTTCACTAATTGGGTAAAAACTGGTTATGTTGATGTTTCCATGTAAAGTATTTCCTAACCATGAAGTAATGAGTAAATCTTGATCCAAGTGGGAGGCAGAGAGGCTGAAAATGCACAGCTTATATCAGAATCGAGCTCTTCAATGCTTAGAACTCCCAAACAATCCAAATTTAGAGCTTGGTTTTGGACCCACACCTGGTGTTTAGTGCAATAGTTTACATGACTTTAAATTTTCCTCAAATCAGCTTCCACAGAGATATGTTCCTGTGACACAACTGCTCACTTGGAATATGCCAGAGCCACATCCCAAAGTGATTTTATTGGCTCCCCCAGACCCAATTTCCATTGCAGCACTTCCTAATGTGTGGCTGCAGGTGGGAACAAGAGGGATGCAAACCTCTTCTCTGGTTCTGCCAGTGCCCACCTGAGCTGTGCCAGCTGTCCTCAGACTCAGATGCTGCTGCTGAAGCATTTCTGTACTGACAGATGGTCTCACTCCTGAAAAGAACAGAATTAGCTGGGAAGAATCCGGGGATGATTTTCCAGAAGCTCGAGACACGCAGGAACACTTTAATCAGCTTGTAAGTTATTATAATGTCATTACAGGCCTCCTGCTCCCATTTGTCTGAGTCACCAGTGGCCGTGTCCTCGGGAAACTGAAATTTGGGACACGTGCTGAGGATGTGACCAGCTCCCAGCCAATCCCATTTACACAATACCCCACCTAAAATTCAGGAGGGAGAGAAACACAGAGCTCCAGACATCCTTTCATGGTGTTAGAGCTATTCCCACTTTGCCCTCAGCAAGGGGATGGGGATGAATTATTCTCTCCAGCAAAGGAACTCCAACTCCTGACGCTGTGTGCTCTGGGGTCAGAGCACTGGGATGTTTCAGCAGTCCTCCTAAGAGCTCCTGAAAACTCTGTCAGCAGCTAATGGATCTGCCAGATGCTGATTCTTGAAAATATCATCAGGCTGGCTGATGGAAACTCCAGCCTTCGTCTCTCTCTCGTTTCATACATGTATTGTAAGTATAATTTCACTCGTGTTGAGCTTAAAAACTCTGTCCCTTCCCTCACTTCTGATGCAGTGCCAGATCTCCAGTGCCACTGCTCAGGCAATAAACTAAGCATTGATCATGTTGCGTTTTTGTGTTTTTCCTGAGGAAAAACAGGTGAGAAAAAGCAATAACAAAATACGGAGTCTGATGTCTCAAGCAGGGTCAGGCCTCCCCCTGGCCTGGAATAATATCTATAACATAATGCTTTGAGCATTGTTCCAGTGGCTGGAGGAGAAGCTTGTTGTTATTATGGCTACCTCCACTGATTTGTGTGAATACCTGACGTGAGCCTTCACCTGCAAATACCCAGGCAGTTCTCCTGTTGCATTCCCTCCATGGATTGCAGGAAACACCAAAAGCTCATTTCTCTCTGGAGCTCACCTGAACCACAGCTGATGCAACAGAATGGAAAACCAGGCTGCCTGAAGAAACCTGCCCTTCCAAATTCCTCACAACAAATCTCTGGTCCAAAATGTTTTTCAATCCTACTTTCACAGCTTTGTATTTAAGTGTGCAAAAGAATCAAAACAAATGAAAAAGCTCCTGAATCCAGCAAGGAGCCTATGCTGGCACAGCCTGCTCCAGTAGCTGGCCTGCATCACACACACAGAAGCCAATTTATTGTACTTTTGTCTAAGATTTTCCATTAAAGGAGACCTCAAGAACCTCAAGTTTCAAACAGGTGCACTTCCAGCAGGACTCAAGTTCTCAACATGGATACACCAAACACGAAAACTTGAACCCAGACTCTAAATTCTCAGGTGTTCTCAAGGTCACAGCTTTTCATTTAAAATGTGTTGCTTCAGATTTTGACCTGAACTCCTTAAGAACAGCCTGAGTTTCCCTTTCCTCAGTTTTCTTTACCACTTGGTTGAAACATTACAGCTGAACTAAGAACTATCTCCCAGAGCAGAAGTCCAACCAGCAGCTCTTAAAGCCTCTGTGGTGATTCCAACAAACCTGAAGTCACTGATTCCCTGCCACTCACTATCCCAGGTTTGCTCAGAGCCCTGCCCAGCCTGGCCTTGGGCACTTCCAGGGATCCAGGGGCAGCCACAGCTTCTCTGGGCACCCTGTGCCAGGGCCTGCCCACCCTCTGAATAAATGATTTCTTCCCAATATCCCATCTAACCCTACCCTCCTTCAGGTTAAAACCATTCCCCTTGTCCTGTCACTATCTGTCCAGATAAAAAAGTCTCTCTCCCTCCTTTTGATAGCTCCCTTAAGATCCTAGAAGGTCACAGTGGCCAAGATGGTCACAAGGGCAGACACCACCTTCACTGAAGGACAGTTTCTTCACCTCAAGGAGGGAAAAAAGCATCATCTGAGTGTTGTAGACAGGTAGAAGGATTATAAAGGAAAGGCCTCATAAAATCAGGCTTGCTCTATCAAATTAATAGCTGTTATCTCTTCTAAGTGTAGTTAAGCAATTTGCAAGTTCCCAAGCAAAAACAATCTTGATACGAGAACTCGTTAGCACAACAACCTATTCTTGGGTTGAAAAACAAATGCACCTGCAATAACAAGGGATTTGTCCCATGAGACTCAGTAAAGAAAATACGAAAACAATCCAAGAGTAGAGAGATTTGATGGACAAGTAGAATGCCTTTTGCTAACCAATACAGTAATTGGCAAGAAAACCATTAACCAATTGAAGTTGCACACAAAGTCTGTAAAAACTGTATAAAATAAGTTGTGTGAATAAAGAATAGGCTTTTCTTGCATGAAGAAAATGGGGTCTCAGTGACTTCTTACAACAATGTGACTAGGGAAAACAGAGATTATGCCTTTCTAAAGTGCGACCTGCCTTGCCACATCCGGGAGCTCTCATGTCTTGTGATCGCTATCCATGTGCAAACCCTGCCAGCTTAGATACATGGAAAAAACAACTCTTTCAACACTCACTAATCCAGAGTTTAGAGTTCAAACCTTTTCTTTTTTCCACTAACCACCTCTGATTCCTTGCCATGGGTGGAGCCCAGCGAGCCCTTCCTGCTGAGCAGCCTTTGCCCTTGTCCTTTCCGTGGCTGCCGTGGCTGAACTGGGAGCTGTGGGAGCAGCAGCCGCGGGCACATCGCTGCAAACACCAAACCAGATGGAATCGCCTCCTCCACGCCAGTAAAAAGGGAGGAATTCTGAACACTGGACATGTTTCAACACTGGTGTTTCAGTGCTGCACTAGGATCATCTTTTGGAAAAGCAAGGAGAGCACACGAGAATCCTGTGGACTTAAAAACTGAGTCGGGGGAGCCCCAGGTGTCTGTGAGCTCCCAGCAGTGCTGTAGGGCTGTGTCCCAGCTGGGAAGTAAAAAGTGATGTGAATCCCAAACTGAAATGACTTCAAATTAACCCAAAACTTATCAAAGAGAAGCAGCACCAACCTTTCCACGGGGAAATGCCAGTTGCCATCCTCAATCCTGTGCTGGCCAAGAGCACATGGCAAGGGGGCAGAGCAGCCCCCCCTCAGCACGTGCCTTCTTCTCACACTCCTTTTCCTCAGGCTGTATTTCCCCTCTGCACAACCTCACCAGATATCCACAGCTTCCCCTGGAATCCAGGCAACCTTTCCTTGGTGAATTCTCTGTCAGGAGCTGAACTTGTGATGGGGGAACCTCTGCATGAAACAAAACACGAGCCTCACTTCAGGAAAAGTTCCTACGAGGGCACTGGGGTCACACTGTTTTACCCTCCCATGACAGCAAAGCACTTGAGTTTTCTAAGTATTCACATATGAACTTATTGGTTTCTGCACTATAAATAATTCTAGCCTGGAAAGAAGCAGAAATTGAACATCTTAAGGCAGAGTTTAGCAGGTCACAAGGTTTGCAGTCCAGAGCAGAGCCTTGTAGGGCAGACCCAATTGCAAAGGCAAGATCTCCATCAGTACCCAAGAGGGACAGAGTAACACAGGAATCCTCACAGACCACGTGAAGGATGGAAAGTTCTTCAAGTAGTTAACTTGTAAATACATGGAACTTATTGACTGCAGCACTGGCAGAAAAGAACCCCATCCAAGCTAAACAAAACAAACCCCAGAAAACAAACAGAAAACCAACAAACCAACCCTGTCCTGTCAGCCTCCCCCCCAAAAAAAACCACCAAACCCAAAAAACAACCCCAAAGAACATCAGCACAAAGCTCCCAAGCACAGATCTTTGGAAAATGTGACCATTCAGTTGCATCAGACCTTCTGGCTGGAAAAATGGAATTTATTGAGACCTGATGATAGAACTGATTAAACATAATTATCTTCCTACTTGCCAATGGTAAGCTATTGAGATCAAGGCATCTCCAGTCCACATTCACAGTGATTTATATAAAAATGTAGATCTTAACTACCTGAAAAACAATTAGTTACAAAACTGTTGTATAATCAAGTTAGGGGAATGTATTGATTCTGGGCCAACAATATTGAAAAAAACCTCCTTAACTTCGCCATGGCACAATCCTCCACAAGCCCCTCACAAATAATACGCTGGAAAATATAAATAACCTGCAAATAATTCTCTAAAGTGCTGCACTTATCCTTCATATCTCCACCAGGTCACCCTGGGTGAGGGGATTTGCTCTTTGAGAGATGAGGGTGAGTTCCTGACAGAGCTGACAAATTCTCCCTCAGCCCAAGAGCTCCTCCTGAGCCAGCTGTGAGTCCCAGGCAGGAGGGAAGCTCACAGCTGCACTTGTGCCCATGGATGTGGGAGGATCTGGATGTGCCATAGGACAGGACAAAAAAGAGGAGGAAGAAAAAGAATTAAAGGTGTCAGGTGAGCTGGGACACAGTGAATAGAGGATTGGGGGTTTTTTTCTGGAGTAACCTTTAAAAGATTCTCTGAACTTGAGAAGTTTCTGCAGCTCCTCTGGGCAAGCAGCTGCTGAATGTTCCTCTCATTTGCAGGACTTCTTGTAAGTCCAGTGAGCATCAGCCTGCTGCCTCCTGGAAGTTTGGCTTTGAGTTTCAGTGGAAGCAGCTGAAAGAGCTGAGTGGATTTGCTGTCAGCACCAGTCTTTCAGCTGCCATTAAATCAATAAAGAAGCCTCAAACCAGATCTTCACCTGGAGGAGCAGTTCAGGCTTTTCCTTGTCTCACGTACACGTGCAAACCCCCTTGCCTGGAGTGTTTATGCCATACCCAATTCCCTAATTCTGCAGCAGCAGGAGCCTCTCAAAAGGGAGAGGAGGTAGCAAACCCATCCCCAGCATTTTTCACATGTGGCTGAACCCTCCTGCATTCCAGCCAGCAGCACTGAGCATCCCAGAGTGTTCTTCCAAGGGCAAGCACTGTCCTTGGATGAGCATGAGAAACCACAACCTGAAAAACAATCATTTCCACCTTCTCGTGTTTATACATATATTAAAAAAAAAATAAAAATCAGTTGCATGTGGGTTTTGTTGTGCCAAAACCGCCACCAACACAGTGAAAGAAAACCAAGTAAATGTCATTAAAACTAAGGCACCTCCAACACATGCCTCAGCAATGCAGGTCCCAAAAGAACACTCTGTGCTCCTCCTGGAAAGTTAGAAAATACCACACATGTACCTCTGGAAATACAAATCAGGAGTTTCCAAGGCACACAAGTGAGCTGTGCTCAATATTTTTTGTAAGGTCCTACAGCCAGTCCAGCTTCTTATCACATCTGTGGTTCCCCTCTGTATCATATTCTGCTTGATAAGGTAATTTTAAATGAATGTATCCAAGTCGTGGTTTCTGTCACCACTGCCAAGCTGAAGCACCTTTGCTCTTGCTGTGCCTCTCCCAACACACAACAGAGCAAGAAAATCTATCTATCAACTCAGTGCAACAAAATAAAAAACATCTCCAGCAGGTTTATCAGCTCTGATAGTTCGAATCTATTTATCAAAATAAACAAAGACAGGCACACAAAGCCAGCTTTGCATTATCCAATTTAAACAGAGCAATCTGAAGTGCAATGATGGTTAAAAAAAATAAAATTAAAATATTGGGCATTGTGGAAATATCGCAGTAGTAGAAACGACACAGTCAGGAAGTGTAGAGGTAAGACATGCCAGAATCCAGGAGTTTTCCCAGCTTTGTAAGAACCAGGCACTGCTTGCTAGAGTCAGAGCACGTGAATGAGGAGCAGCTTCACAACCATGGGGGTTATCTCCTCTCAGCTCTGGCCAGGCAACTAAAGCTCATCCAGAGCTGCTTTAAAAACAAACCAACCCAACCCAAAACCCCAGACAGCCAAACAGAGACAAGGCCTTTGCTCAGTTCATGCCATTTGGTGACAACAGAGAAGCAGTCTGCTGCTAATGAGGCAGACAGGTAGCTGTCCATAAAGTTTTAGAAGGAAGACGCTGATTTCCAGGAATATAAACAAAAAAGGAGACATTTTAGGCCTCCTTATATGCAGCTGCTTGTCTCAGCCTCAGTTAATTCAGTGGAGCAAGTGCTACCACAGGTTTAGAAATGCAACGTGCAGCAAAAGCTCCGAGGGTGCAAGTTTGGAACCTCATCCTCTGCTGCTCAAGTCACACAGAGGCCACAGCCAGGGGGTTCTCGAAGATGTGTTCTCTGATTTGTCCTGTCTGAACAAAATTGGATCACTAACACCAATTTCCTCTCTTTTTCAGGGATTTTTTTTGTTGTTTGCTTGCATTTTTTCTTTCCAATACTCTCAGGATCATCTTTAAATTCCCGTTGCTCTTGCTCGGGTACAAGGCCCAGCGTGAGCTAAAAGGAACATGCAAAGCCAGAGCTGTCTTTTGAAGACAGATTGGCCATGGCCTGGGCTCCATCACTGTTCAGGGCCCAGGGTGATGGGACAATTTGCTTTTTGCTATTCACAGAGCTGTGCTCAGCCAGGAATATTAATGACACTCGTTGTGGTCAGAGGAAACTGTAATAATGCAGGGGAACATTGAAGCTCAGCGCATTTCCAGCACAGATGCTGCAGTCTGTCACCTTGAATCCGTGCTGTCATTTAATTCTCACACTGAATGCTACCTGACAGAACATTTTGCACCTGCTTTATCCCTCCTTTATATTGTTATAAAGTTGATGAGGATCCTGCTCTGGCCTGAAACACTTCCATTACCATTCCCAGTGCTGAACAATGCTCACGGCAGCCAGCATCACTCTCTGAAGTGAAAACAAACATCATTCAGAGCTAAAGAGGCATCACGGCAGGAATGTGAAAAACTGATTGGCAACTGCTGGGGCTCTGAAGGTTTAGATCTAATAAAAACTCCAGGAAGGAGATGTTTATGCTTTGGGGAGAAGCACATCCTCAGGCTGTGCCCCACTGAGGCTGGAGCACAGCAGACAAACCCCCTTGGTCCTGTCAGATAAACAGAGGAGAAAAATGAGCCCAGGCAGGCAGGCAGGCAGCACACAGCTCCTTGTTCCTGTCTGAATTCACTCTGAGAATAAATCAGCACAGGACTCACTCAGGCTGGGGCTCAACACTCAGGTTTTGGAACACAAAAACACAAAAACACCAAGCTGCTTTCCCTGGAGCTGCCTGGTAAAACAGCACCGGGCTGGGATGGGAGGGAACACGTGGCTCACGGGTGCTCGATGCTCTGTGGAATATTGAAGAGCCTTCCTGCAACACTTAAGGGTTTATCCTGCTGATATCTGCTGAAAATGAAAGCTCTAAATGCAGCAGAGTGACTTCTGGAACTTGCTGCTCAGCTCTGGTGTTGGGATGCCTCAAATTCAATTAAACTCCACGAGAATGAGCACTGTACCTTATTTAATGTGTTTATACCTTTGAGTGATGTTGGACACAGAATGAATTTTATCCAACAGGGAACTGCAGAAATATGGAATCCAAAGCTCTCTCTGCTACAGCTGGGAAGATTTCCAACAGCACAGTGATTTCTTGGAAAGTCCTGATTGAAGAGGTGACCTTAGGTGATAATCCCTGAGAACAAGCACAACCTGAACATATTGGGTGATAGACTACCCAAGGAAAGCTGACAGTCTGCTGTGCCTTCTGCCACCCCCCCAGAATGCTCCAAAAGCTGAAATGGAATCAAATCCTTTCAAAGAGACTCCAGACACCAACCCAAGGGAGTGCTCAGCCCCTCAAAGTGCTGCTGCTGAAAGCTAATGAATGACTCTGAAACCAAAGTCATGGTCACTTTACCTGCTGGATTAATCCTTGGTGTTTAATGTCAGCAGAAAGAGTCAGACTGGAGAGAGAAAAAGCTCACTGATAGCTTCTTGTTTTATTTATTAGTAACATGGCCACGGCTTTGGATAAGATAGTCATCCCTGAGCCACATTCAGATGCACTAATGCATTATTTTACACAATTTTACATGCACCAACAACAGAACTTGAACCATAGACATGATGAAATATGATTTAGCACAACCAATTCTGGCAAAAGTAATTAAGAATAAGCAGAATAGCTGCCATCCCATCTTGGTTGTAAATAATATCTTGATACACTTGGGGAAGTACCACAATGAGAATTTATAAGAATTGCAATTCTAGGTTGTTTAACACCCAATTCATGCTCACAAATAATTTTCTTCAAGACAAACAGAGGAAGCAGCAGGCAGAGAAAGCAAAAATAAGGAGAAGAAAAAATTCTACTGTATATTTCCAAAGTAGGAGGAAGAAGGATCACAAAGAGTCCTGACATAAAGAAGAAACCTGCTTTGGGGAAGGCACAATGCAGAAATTTACTCCAATAATTGACACCTAAACATAGCCAATTAATCCAATCTTATAAGATATTCTCCATACGCCATTTTCCAGTATTTGCTGCTCAAGTATTTGCAAGAAATTTAGACGTGGCATTGCCTTCCTTCAAAAGACTTCTCAGCTCACCAAAGGCAAGGCAAGGACAGAAAAGCCAAATTTATAGTCCTAGCTGGAAAGACTTTTGAACAACTCTGACAGATCAGTAATAAATTACCATTATCTGGCTGCACATTCCCACCTACTGTCTCATGTAATGTGGAAGGAATGAAAAAGAATCCAGGCAGAAAGGAGCAGCACATAAAAACATCTCCCTGGAGTCCCCAGAGAGGAAAAACGAAATGCCTCAAGAGTTGTTTTGCATGAGGAGCAGCCACGTTAAACACAGCATCACATCACCCTGATGGACACTGTAAATCTTCCAAAACTCATCCTGGGGGGCCCTGAATCCCCCTGCAAAGCCAACATTTCCCTCTGTGTGTCGAGGAGCAGCCAGGGTCAGTCACCCCACAGGGCACAGCCAGGAGCAAAGGGAAAAGGATCAGAGGTGGGTCTGGAAATGAGGATCCAGCACAGGCACTGAGGGCTTCCAGAGCCCAGAGCCCAAGCCAGGAGAGGAGATAAACATGGACACACAGAGGAGGGCCCTTCCAGGAGGTGACCAACCATCCATGTGGCATCAAGGAGGCAGGGAAAAGGTGAGAAAGATAAAAGAAAAAAGTCTTTTGTGTTTTCCAACCAGCTCAAGAAAATTCACTTTGCATCAATGTACACCACTTCTCTCAGAATGGAATCTGTTTCTTTTAGCTCTTTCCTCTTTTGAATGGAAAATACCCCAAACCCTAACAGTGACTTAAAGGATTTCTTTTGAGTCAATATTTCAGTTTTCAAAGCAGAAAATACAGGAAATGCTGTTTAGAAAACAAAGGAAAGTAAATCAGGGTGAAAACATCACTTGACAGCATTTTGATCTTTTCAAAGGTCTTTCCTGACCTACTGTGGCCCAAACTACCTGTAAAATTCAAAGTGCATTGGCAAAGAGCTTCAGCATCTCCTGAAAACCTTTTTCTTCTTTAATATTGGTCTCCTCACTTAAGCAGTCAAAGGCAGATCCTTATTCCAGCTCAACCACTGCAAATGGAAATTTTAAACCCTCTGAAAGCCTTTTCCTCCTAAATCACTGATTAGAAGGGAAGACATTGAAAAATAAAAAAGTACTATTGAATTTATGACCAGCAAAAGGCATCAAATAAAAAGTTTTCTTGTTATCTGCAAAAGTGTTTATCGGAGAGATTATGAAAATGTCATTTGTGCTGGAAGCCTCTCCAGGCTGAGGCTGGGTCAATATAATCATTACAGCATTTTTCCCTTGGTTGGGGACCCTTGAACGTGTTGCCAAGTGTCCCTGTCCCAGCCAGATAGAAACCCTGAGCTGTTTTCCTTGCAGCAGGATTTCCTGTAACTCTTCCCTCCCTCCTTCCCAGGTTTGAAGGATGGGCTCTGTGGCAGAAGGGGTGTGACAGGTTATTACTTACTACATAAGCAGGCAAATTGCTGCAAGTGTGGAAAAAACAGCATTCTAAAGTTCAGAATTTAAGTTATTTTTCCTGAATTTATCCAAGTTCCCAGCTCCCATAATCTATCCCACATTGCTTGTTTGAATTTTGCCTTCCAGCCCCAACTCTTGGAGTATTTGAACATTCTTTCCCTGATTTTAGGCATTAAAGCTGCGGGGAAAAGTCTTGAATATGGGAATCCTAAAATTTCAGAAGCTAAAAGGAAAAAAATGGAGTGATTAAGGCAGTCTTGTGATTAAGTTGTTTTAATGCTTGGGCAAAGCAACACTGACTCACTGTAGCCATGTCAAATATCCCCAAACACCCCAGACGAGCCTGGCCAAGATTTGTACTTAAAAGTTCCAGCTGTTTACGAGGTATTTGTGTGGGGGAAGGATGTGGCAATAATTGCCTTGCTTCTAATTGAAAAATGGGTGAAAGGATTTTCCTGCAAATTCCCCAAAATAAGTGAGCGAAACCAACTGTGGGCAGGGAAAAAAAAAACAAGAAAAATTCCAACCAAGAACAATTCCAACCAAGAACAATTCCCAACAAAGAGAAAGTTTATGAGCAGAACCTTTCTGCACCTTCAGCTGTGGCTGGAGCTCGCTGGGGTATTCCAGGGGAAGCCTGTGGAAACAGGGGGTGCCAGGTTTTCATCACAAAGCTGCCTCAGTGGGAAATTCACTCTTCTGGCTTTGTGGGCTGGTAACGTTTGGCAGAATTTTCAATGCCAAGACCGAGAGTAAAACACCAGTGAGTGATCATTAAAAGATGAGGCCTAAAATGGTTCCTGTCTCATCTGAGCCCACCTCATCTGTCCCTGCTCTTCAATCCCAGCAGTCTACAGCAGTGTCTTGGTGCTCTGGGGAAGATCAGGAGCAGAAGCTGTAAAATGGGTTGTCCCCGTCTATTTCCATGGTCCAAATGCTTCTGTTTGTTCTCTTCCAGGCCAGAACAAGGTTTTAGCTCAATCCTTCCCCACACACAAAGACAGACCAAGATAAGCACAGTCACTTTAATCATTAAGAAATTGTCTCATTTCCACAATATTTAAGTTCTCCAAAACACATCCATGGATATTTTTGCAAAACTCGGAGATATCTTTGGAATTTTTCTAGCTTTGCTCATTTGTGCTTTTGCATGTTCATTTGGTTCATCCTCCCTCAGCCCAAAATAGGTTCTCTGCAAATGCCGGAGGCCTGAGCTGCAGATTTTTGGGGCACAAGATGGGATTAACCTCAGTTTGTTGTCTATTAGTCAGGTATTGAGCCCACGTGGAATGTCTGGTTTGTGTTCCTGCCAGGGAAGAAACAAGTCCATTAAAAGAATGAACAGCTACACTGAACTCACACTTCTACATTATATAGGAGTGAATAAAAAGCAATTTCCTGCTGCAGATTATCCAGCACTAAGAAATAATGTCACAGTGGTTTCATTTCCAAATGTACAGATAAATATAAACCCCTCTTCAAGGATCACTTTGATCCCACAGGGATGCAGGGTCCACCCTGTTATTGGATGTGCATGTTAAGGGTACATCTGGGTTTAAGAATCCCAGTGTGCAAATAAAGCAGCTTGGCTTCAGACTTGCAGGCAGAAATCCCACAGCATGTTCACAGCAAGAGCTTTTTGGCTCGAGTTTCTCTGAAGGGTCCCACTTCTCATTTAATTACATTCTGTGTAAATCATAAGTAAAGCTATTTTTAAAATGAAGAGCTGTCCTAATGTAGAATGTCTTCAAGTGAGCTGAGTTCGTAGAGAAGGAGCATCCACCAGGCAGGGCTGAGTGAGGAAAAGAAAATCAGAGCTATAACCGAGACCTCTGTGCAATCAAAACTCATTCCAGCTCCTGCTGGCTGCACAAAAGGCCCAGAACCAAATACTTTGGAGTTCCCTAAGGAAATATAAAATATGATGAAGTCTGTGATTTCTGGAGGTACATTCCTTGCCTGTATGATGGAAACAGAGAGAGTCCTCAGATTGTTGTATTGTGGAAGTTGAAAGGCAAAGCAACAGGAGCAGAGGGGGAGCAAGTACAGCAGGGTGCCTTCAGGGGCTGGCTCTCCTTAGAGCTTCCACCTCAGCACCCACATAAAACCATAAAAATCACTGAATCATCAAGGTTAGAAAAGATCTCTTTATTAGTGTCATTGCTCAGCATCCCATCAATGACAATTTTTACTATTTCTAATGTAATTGTTATAAATATGCGTAGAAATAACACATAAATGGCTTCATTTTCTGATGCCTGCTACCATTTATTTTTTCCTACTCAGCAGAAAGTGCAAATGGATGTGAGACTTTACCACATCACTGTGTGAGTGATCTAATTTGAGAATTGAAATGCAAACAGATCTAGTTGCTCCTTGCATAATACAATTTTATGTTCACTGTCTTTAGCAGGTGCCCAGAGCAGCTGTGGCTGCCCCTGGATCCCTGGCAGTGCCCAAGGCCGGGCTGGATGGGGCTTGGAGCAGCCTGGGACAGTGGGAGGTGTCCCTGCCAGTGGCAGGAGGTGGAACAAGATGAGCTTGAAATCCCCTCCAAACCCAAACCATTCCATTTTTATATAAAATATAAATCCCTCATATAGGTCAGAAAAACCCAAAATGCAACATCTCACTTGGAGAAGCTGGAGGGATAAGATACCCCAAGCCTGGTACTAAACTAAGCTGTCCTTTTTCAGCAGCTTAGGCAAACAGAGGCCCAGGGAGGAAAAGCAAAGCTCTGTGAGTGACCCAGCCCTGGCTGGGGTTGTGAACAGGAGCTGGGGAGAACTGGCATGGAGATGGGTGGGAGGAAATCTTGGAGAGCACTGCCCTGGTCAGGGTGCAGGCACAGGGAAGGGATAAAAAAGGTGACTCAATGAGTTAGTTTGAAGGCAAGCTTTGCTCTGGCTCAGGAAAAGAACTAAACACAGTTCTAGCAGTTTATCAATATGTCAGTGTTTTGGGGACAGCAAATGGAGACTTAGAAATGAGGAGCAGTGCAGGGGGAGCTCAGGGGACTCAGGCTGGTGGGCAGGGAGGTGTTCAGGATGCCTGCTGAGTTAAAGTGAATGCTGCACCACCAGAGCCTGCACAGCTGTTTGCAGAAATCCTCCCTTCAGGAAGTGTTCTTGCAGGAGTGTGGATGTACACGGAACTCCAGTGAACAGTCATGGTCGTGGTAAAAATTGTTACATGAAAAACCCAAACAAAAGCAGTTTTAAGCCTGAATGTGATGCCTCTGTGAATGCTTTTAAGCAGAAGAAAGCTGAATTAGATGTGAAAAGTGTATTTTTCTGTCCCTGTTCCTTCTCTTTCCTGGTGCAGGCTCAGTGTGGTTGATTTGATGTTAAATGTACCAGGGCTTGCTCTCTGATCTGTGTCTGTAGAGCAGGAGAGCCACGGGACCAAGTCATCCAATCTGAGCAATTTCTCTCATGTGAATGGAAAAGTCTCTGTTTGGAAATGATACCCACAATTTCCTTACCCCTAAACAAGGTTTCTTTTTCCATTGTCTCATCTTTGCTCCTTAGAGGAAGAATGTTTTATTTTCAGAAGAGGAACAAATAGGAAATCGTGAGGAGAAATCCATTCTGTGGTCAGTGGCCTCCACATTTTGTTTCTTCTCTGAAATCTGTTGATATTTGCTTTAGGTGTATACAGTGGGCCTTGACCTCGCAGGTTTTCTACATTTCTTAAATCACATAAAAATGAATAAAAACCAGATGATCACCTCTCTTGCCTTATACTTGTTCCATGCTTATTTATTTCCATTTGCATCTCCTGCCTTTGTCACTCACTCTCATCCACCTTGTTTATAAATCCCAAAGCTACTTTGTGGTTTGTCTTTTGCCTCTCCACACCCACTCCCCTCATTGTAGCAAAGAAAATCAGTGAAACCTGGTCTTATGTTCTACTTTCTTAAGGAAACAGAATTAGGAAAGATGAATTGCATGGTTAGAGCAGCAAAAGGGGAGAGGAAGGGAAGTGATAATGGGACAGACTTTGTTCCAAAAGTGAAAGGCTGACTTAGCCAGACCTATCTACTGTTGACTTTAAAGAATTTAAACTCACAGAGCTGGACTCTGGTTAAAGAAGGTTTCACTCACTGCTAAAGATGTGCAAACATTCAGATAAGATAAGAACCCTGAGTTTTCCTTCATCCCCCTGAGGAATGATGCTGTACCAGAAGGAGAAGTGCTGTGAGCAAACATCCTCCTGGTTGGCACCGTTTTGTTCTGAGCTTTCCTTTGTCCCATTGCTCCCTGTCTTCAGATCTCCCATCTCCTGGGCTCCTTCCTTCCTGCTGGGCACCACTTCAGGGATGCACTCCAGAGAAGATGAAGAGCAGTTGGAGGAACCCTGGAGGAGGAAAACAAGAATGATCAAAGGTTTAAAAACAGCCGTGACCTTTGGTGTATGAATGGGCTTTATGAAAAGTGGAGAGGAGCAATGAGAGACACACAATGTTCTTAAAATACTTCAAAGTTAATGGCAAAATGTGAAAATGTTCCCCATGTGCAGCGTCAATAAGAATAGTAGTGAAAGTTTTAAATCACAACAGAGGAAATGTTGTTACAGAATGTTCCGAGGCTCTGAGCTGCGTGGGGAGGGTGGCACTGCTGTCATTGAAGGGTTTGAGGAACAGAAGACTCCAACACTCCTTGGAAATGAGGTTAATTAACTTCAGCACCAAATCTGGAGGGGAAAAAAATCTGACCCTTTCAAATCAGTGGGATATTATGAAGAACATCCTTGTGTGGTTTTCCTTTTCAGTCTCCCCGTGCTGAGCAGAAGAATTTACTACAATAAAAATATTTATATAGCAAAAAGCCCTTTAAAATATTGTCATATATTATCCCAAGTTTCACAGAGATGGTGTTCTGTGTGTTCTTCAGCTTTTGGGGAAAATTATGGGTTTTTTTCTTTTCTCCCTGAATAGATGTTGGGTTTATACCCCAATGGGAATGAGTACATGAGTACTTTCTTTCCAGTTCTCTTCATGCTAAGAACAGCACTGGAATCTAAACAGGTCCTGTGTGTTCTTTCATGCTGGTGCATAAAAATCAGAGCTTGGCTGAAGAGACACAAAGTAGAGCTTTTTCTGGTGTGCTGGTCACCTTCACACAGCAAACCCAGCCTTGGGCCTAGGGGGGCTTGGGTTATGGGTGCTGCTCCAGAGGCTCATCTTGCAGGATGAGCTACTGGCACAGTTCCACCAAATATCCCGTGGCTTGGGATGATCTGAAGCTGTCAAGGACCAAGAGAAAAGGAAAAAATCTGTTTTTCCTTTCCTGCAAACATATAACTGGGTATTGGCCAAACCCACCAGACCAAAGCTCCATCTTCCCTCAGTTTAATGCTCTCTCTGATGAAGGTGCTGTTGCTGAATCCTTGTCTCTAAGCCAGTTTTGGGTACACCCCAAACCCCAGTTTTGGGGCAGAAGGAATTTTCTTCCATCAAGGATAAGGATGGTGAGCAATTGGCAGGATCTGTGATAGCTCCTGTCTGCTTCCATAGATCTTGAAAAGCCAAGATGCATTTTATTTTATTTTATTTTATTTTATTTTATATTTGTTGCATGGCACTGTGTTAGAAAGTCTGGCTCCTGACTCAGCCCCAATGTAAATAAATGCTGTATGTCTGACCAGTGTTTGTGGCATGAAGGCTAAACTGCAAGGACCTTCTCAGAGCTGAAATCTGGTGCTCTTCATTAACTCTTTAATGGTTTAGCAGAGGTAAAAATAGATCTTGAAATCAAATCAAATCAAATCAAAATAAATCAAATATATCTTGAATTTACTGGAGAAAGAGAAGAATTCTCTGCCTGGCTGTGGTGAGGACACTGGAGAGCAGCGAGGTTTGTTTGTGCATGGTTTGATGAGGCATTTAACTTCCACTGCAGCCCCTCTGGGGAGTGCTGCAGCCCACAGGGGGGTGCACACCCCAGTTTTCCAATCCATCCTCCTCTCTGCAGGGCTGTGGGCCTGATATTTCTGGGTCTGAGAGATTTCAGCCAGCTCACTTTCTCCCAAGGGAGAAATTCTTAGGAAAGCTTCTTCTCAAAACAAATCCTGGCAAACAACTCTTCTTTCTCAAAACAATCTTTCTCCAGGTGGTGTTTTGCTTTTCTAGTTCTCAAAACATTTGAGCTGTTTCTCTGGTTTAACCAATGGGATTGGAGAGGTGTCGTTCCTGTTCACCAATCGTGTTCAGTCTGTAGCAGAACACCTTATAAAAAGAAGTAAGAATTAAGACAATAAAGTTTTTTCTATGTTCTTTGTCTTCTGAAATATTTAAAATCTCTCATCTTTTTTCATGGCCTACAAGGACAGATGGGCAGCAGCAAGGCTGTGAAACCGAACGTTGTGACCTTTGCAGAAACAGCCATTGAAATGAAGAAATATCATTTCAAAAGGAGTGCATCACCTGAAACTCAGCCCCTCCTGGTGGGGAAGCCTTTCCCAAGCATTGCTCCAGTTTCTTTGGGGAGGATTTCAAGCAAAGCTGCTCTGGCTGCTGGACGAGAGGCCTTTGGGTCTTGCACCCAGACGTGAAAGAAGGGCCGGTGCATTTCCTGTAAAGATGATTTTGCTTTTTATTCAGCTGGTGGACATGTGGTGGCTTTTTGGGGCAACCTATAAACAGAGGCCAGACAAGATGAAGGGAATAAAAAGCAGGTGTATTTATGGAAGGGCCTTCAGGTACATTTAGGGCAGACAAAGCCCCCCAGGGGCTGCACCCAAAATGCACAAAGGGTCACAGGTTTGCACACTTTGATCAGTTTGGACCATTTGCAGATTGGGGTTCATCTCCCAATTACAGCTCCAGGTAATGAAGTCATTTACCCCCAGTTTGCTGCCCCAACTCACTTTTGTTTCCATCTCTCAGCCTGAGGCAGTGAGGGGTCCTTGATTGCCAGGCTGGAGAGGAATTGTTGTGTCTGCCCCAAATGGGACAGCAGCAGCTCACACTGTGTGTGGAGTTTGGAGTTACACACTAAAGAACTGCAGGGTTACAAATAGATGAAATATATAAAAGCTAAAATCCCTCAGGCATCACATGGCATAGCTTCAGCATGGGGAGCTGGGAAGAACACAGTGCTGGGGTGAACACAGACAGTGACTGATAAGATGCTGCTGGAGGAACGAGGGAAAAGCTCTGGAAAGGTCTCTCAAGGTCATGTCCAGTCTCTGTCAGGCATCCATATCAGAATGGCATCCATAAATACATCAAGATTTTTCAAATCCAGGCTGAGTTCCACTACTGCTGTGAGATTGTTACTTTAAAATCTTTTTTGTAATGGTTAAAACCCTCCTGATCTCCAATTTATTGGTGTTGCCCAGTTTATGGCCATGTATTAATGAAGGCTTTGAGCAAGGCTCTCAAACTTCATTTAATAAAGATTACGTTTTTGTGCCAACATCCTTTTTAATTTATTTTTTTTAACCTGTCTCTCTCCCTTCCTGACATTTATACTCATAAATGCCACTCCAAATATTACTGCCACCAAGTTTCCATTGCCAAATGACATTCCATGCCAGACAACTGGATTAATAGGACAACAACTCTCTTCCCTCTACCTTTCCATCTAAAACAGCTTTTTAACCCTCTGCAAAAGTTTCTTTTCCCCTTTTCCTCATTTATTTTATCCACGTTTCCCTCATCTGTTTGTGGTCTGTTCCAGGCCATCCTTTCTGGGATATGAAGCATCCCTATCACATTCCTCTAGCTCTGGCTCTGCCAGACCCAACTCCCCCTGGTTCTGAGTCACTTGTTTGCCCCCTTTCCTCAGCTCATCTCCAGGAGTCCTCTGGGATGGAGAAATTCCTTTCCAATGTAAAATGAGCTCCTGCTCAGTAATTTTTTTTTTTTAATTGGAAATTTTGCTAGAAGGGATGAATTTTTTCAAGGCATCTTCTACAAATTCTAGCAGATCCTTCCAAGCTGTGTGTTTCATTAACTGGAATATTCCTTTGGCATCAAAGGTAGGATTTTGTGATGTTTGCTGCCAGCATCTTGGGAAATTCTGGACTTTTCAGTGTCATGGAATTACTTCTAGAGTCCTTTGCTGCTGTTAAATCAAGCTGGAGTAGTTTACTGTCCTTTAGACCAGAATTTCAAATCTTATTTATAATTCTCAGAATACCCTATAGATGTCCTGTAGCTTCTCTGGATAAAGTGTTTTGTTTTGTTGATTTATTTCCTTTTTAAGAAATGCGTTTTTTATGTACTTTTTTAGTTTTTCTCCAAAGAATTCCCTCCAATATTTGATCATTCATATTAAGGTAGGCAACGTGCTTCTGGTGTGAGCCTTTATTCCCAAAGATTTCTCACTAACAAGGAGGAATTACAATTACACCAGAACACTTGTCTATGGCACAAGATCCCTTTGGATTTTTGCCTGCACTTTGCATTTTCGGAGGAAGAACCCAAATGCAGCTTGTCCTGATGGAATGGCAGATGGAGCTGGGAGCCTCCTGCTCTGTTTTATTGCACCACATTGCAGGAGAAGCTTCTCCATCTCACATCTGCCACCTCCTTGTGCAGCTTCAGGCAGAGAGTTCCTTGGGGAAGGAAATGTGGGAGAACAGTCTCTTCCCATGAGTGCCATGGCAGAGAGGGAATATCCACCAGGACCAGGCCTCAGAGGGACAGCAGGACCTGGTGGTGGAGTTCCAGGTGTGTTTATGGTGCTGGAGGATTCCTGGCACACCATTGCTGGATGTGGCATCCAGCCAGGGTCCATCCTGGTGTGGAGCCAGCCTGCATCCCAGCAGATCCTTGTGCCACGGCTGGCAAACAGCCCGTGGGCCAGGATACCAGGCTTTGGGGTTCAAATATCCATGGATTCTCACCAGCTGTGGTCCTGGGGAGCCCCTGCACTGCCAGAGGGAGATCTCCCATTGCTCAGTCTGTGCTCTGAGACCCAGGGACACACTGTCCCCCTTGTCCTGGCTCTGGCCTGCCTTGGTCTGTGCAAATATTAACCTTGGCTTTTCCCTTGCCCAGCCTGGCTCCTCACAGGGTGAGACACCACTGGTGTGAATAATGTGACAAGAATTTCTTATGGTGGGGTTGGAAAATGCAGCTTTCCTCGAGTTAGATCCGGAATTGGCAAGGGCCACTGGGGTTTTGGACTTGGCAGAAACCTCTTCTCCTCTGGGGCAGATGGAAGGGGATCCATGGGCACCAGGGAGGTGCATTTGAAATGATTTCCTTTAAAAACACAAGGCACTCGTGCTGCTGAATGAGGTTCCCTTTGTGGGAGCTGCTCCTGAGCTCCGTGGGGTTCAGGCAGTCCCAGGGTGGCTCCTCAGAGATGTCTAAAGGACAGGTGGAAGAGTCCCCTGCTAAACTGGGATGCTAAAATTTGTGTGTGCATTTTATCCTGACAAAAGAGGACTCCCTTGGCCATACCAGTTAAAACCTTTGCTGGTAAAATGGCAACATTGTTTGATTAATAAGAAAAAAAACAAACAAAAAAGCATATCAGTATTGTATTCAGAAATGTAGAACAAATCCTGACATCTCATCCTAAATCTAATTTTTATAGACTGTTTAGAACTTACTGAAAATGAAATTAAAGGAGCTTCGATTTTGGCCTTAACAAAAAGCTGAAATATTGAAATAGCATGAAAGACATTTTTTCTTATAGTAACTTCTGACCACATGAAAATAAGGAAGCACTGCAAATCTTTCAAGAAAGCCTGGCTTTATGAGATTTCCAGCATCACTTCCAGATTAAACAGATTTGGCTCAATGTTCAAGTCCAGGCTCATCCGAACCAGACACATTTGCTGAGATTTATGTCACTTTGAGCTTTACCCTTACAGGAGTTCTCCTGCAGCCTTTTGAAAGCTCTGGCTATGGGTATATGTAGGGGAACTGCAAGTGGATCAGCCTGACTCTCAAAAACCTGGAATCAAGCTCCAGCAGCACGCCTGGGATCACTGAGCAGATCAGGGAGAGCCTGACAAACTCTGGACACACATCTGTGCAGAGGTGGCCCAGGTTGGATTTTAATTTTGACTTTCCTCAGTTTGGGGAAGAGGGACTATTGAGGAATGGGAATGCTCTGTAAAGATCCCTTGCTGTTTTTGATTTCCAGCTGCCCTGTAACTCCCACGGGCTCTGGAGGTATCCAGGGGCTGTTGATTTTAATCAGAGGTGAGGAAAATCTGGGGGTGCTGCTCTGTGCTTCCTGAGCTGATGTCAGTGATGACTCCAGGATAATAATTCCATTATTGTGTGGCTGCTCAGCCTGCTGGGATCATCCTACAGAGGTGCTGCATTGGTTTTGTCTTTGTCACAAAATTCCAGGTGCTCAAGAAGGCTCTGAGGTGGGGTGAGGTGTAGCAATGAGGCTGAGGGCACTCCAAGCCCAGTTCTCACAGGGATGGTGGATCCCACCGCAGGGTGTGAGAGGCTGTGAGGTGCTTCTTTATCAGTAGGACCATTCCAGGAGTTTTAGATTGTTCTCAAGGAAAAGCAGCTGAATTAAGACCAGCTGTTACAAGGCAGAATTTTTTCTTTCATTTGAATATCAGTGATATGCAGAATCCTGACGTTTCATCTAGGAAATCAAAATACTGCTTCTTTTGATGTCTGTCGAGGTTTTTTGTTTGTTTTTTTTTTGCATCTGAGCTCTCTCCAGGTTCATTTGAATGTGAATGCACCGAGGTGACTCTGTGGAAAGGCTGCATTTACCTGCCCTAGGCACAGATCTGCGGCGTTTGCTTCCCAGAGCAGCTTTCTGGGCAGCAGCAAAGGAGAGGAAATCATTATTTTCTTATGACCACTGCATTTTATCTGCTTTCTTTCATGCTGCTTTTTACAAGATTCAGATGAGGCTGGACAGAAGGTTTTGTTCATTTTGTAGGGGAAAAAAGATGAAATAACTAAAAGTCTCCAGCAATTTTAAACGGCAAATTAAATTGTCCAAATTCAGGAAAAAGAGACTTCCACCATAGTGCCCACATTTCTGAAAGCAGTAATATGTACCAGACTGGCATTTTGGGGATTTTGTTTATCATTAAAACCAAAATAAGGTTTATGAAGGAGATTCAGCAGAGAAGTTACCCATGACAAAATCTAATCACTTTGGGTATTTTTAGTATAATGAGATCCATGCTTCTTACAAAAGGCTCCTTGGGCTCCCAGTGGGGAGGATGTTTATAGTTCTGGACCTTTGCAATTTTAACTTGATTATTTACAGGCAGCCTCATCAGCCTACTTACATAAGAGCCCAGCAGTTGTGTAATCACCAGGGAGAGAGGAGAAGTCCCAGGATTTGGGGTTGGTGTCTGCTCACTTGGTTCTGGTTTCTTGCTGGGTCGGACTCTCTTGTCCACGCCCTCGAGGACAGGGAGTTGGATAATTTGGAGCAGCGTTTCACCCTGGGCTTTTTCATGTTTTACAACTTTGTTACGGCTTCCCAAAGCTCCCAGCCTGATGGGGAAAGAGCTTCCAGGATGAGTTATGGGCTGGTGGCATCCTTCTGCACGGGCTGCTCCGCGCTGAGGGGTCAGCAGGAGTTTCTGCAGGGAGCTGTTTGTCCTGGGGCATGGACAGCTTCCCACAGACCAGCTCCTGAGGAGCCCCAGGGCCTTGGGGAGCTCTCAGAACAACGTGGATGCAGCTCAGAGGACGGGAAGGATGGATGACCAGAGGCAGCATTTGCAGGCAAACGCACGAGTATCTGCATGGCACAAAATGGATTTCCTGGAGAAAACAAATCTGAATGATGCTCCTGAGCAATTGGGAATTCAACAGCTCCCACACCAGCATCAAAGGAGTTTAACTGAGTGCATGGTTAAGTGTTCAGACCCTGAGGCATTTAATGCCCACGTTTTGTGCCATGCTAGTTCCCACAAGCTGTTCTTCCAAACTCCAGCTCTTGGAAATAAACAAACAGGAGAAGAACATCTAATTTGTCCTGGATAAGAAATGGTTTATTTCCTGTAATGTTCCATCTGATGACTCTTTGTAGCTGTAGTAAAAACCATTGTTTCAGAGACAAATTGAGAGTGGCAGTAAACACAAAAAGGTTAATGAAATACATGATTTCTGGCTCACTTGTTGGAGCAGGGAAAGCATGAGGGGTTTCAGTGTTTGGAATTCATAACTATTTCCATTATCTACCCTGTGCCTTGTTTTTCTTTCTCTCTTGGCTCTAAGATCCTCTTCTTTCTTTATTGTTTCTTCATCATTCTCTTTTATTTTTCAGTTCTCCCACTGCATTCCCCATGGCCTGAGAGGTCCCTTGCTCACACCCCAGCTCAAATTCCAGAAACTCCACTTGGGTTTTTCTGCTCAGTCTTGTGCTTCAGTGCCCTTTCTGGCTGATCTTTGTTAGAACATATTTCAGGTTGGTTTTCTCTTCAGAACCATATGAGGAGAGGTAAAAACTGTCCTAGCCTGGCTGGGGCACTGCAGGGGCTTCCCTGGGATGTCTGCTGGTAGAAAATGAGAGTAGAGGGGCTCTCCCAGCACGGGCTTTGTCTCCTGGAAGAGGTGAATCCCCATCTGAAGAGCTGGAAATTGCTGAGCTTAGCCCTGTCCCTGGAGAGGCTGTGACATCTCAGCAGGATGGAAGTGTTGAACCTCCCAAAAACCCATCCTTCCCTTCACGAGAAGACTGAGGCTGCAAACATCTTCCCCAGTTTCTGTGCCATTCTCCATGTGGCTGTTTCACTTTGTTGAGTGAAGGTGATGGCTGTGTGAACGAGGAAAGTGTCTATTCTTTAACCTCTGCTGTCAGCTGCTTTGGATTTTCCTTAACATAAAGCAAGCAGAGAACAATGAGTCGCATTGTGCCTGCTTAAATTTTCTGAGCAAAAGTCTTAATGTCCCCTGTGCATTGTCTTAGCCAGGGTTACCTCACTGTAACCACAGGAGAGAGCTGAATCAGCCGTGGGTTGAGACACAGGTAGTGTCTGAACCCAGCTGCTGGTGGGAAAGGCATTTTCCCCCTCTCCTCAAGCCTTTTCCTGCAGCAGGGTCCACAGGGATGGCTGTGGGGGCAGGATTCCATTGCCAGGACACGTGCCTCCTTCTCTGACAGCCTTCCATGACTTCACCACCTGAATAATAAAGTGAAAATCATATGTTACAGTCACTCCTCAAAGTGGGCACGACAGCCCAGCCCCTGCCCTGGGAGACAGGGCAGCACCTCTGATTTTAAAAACCATCTGGAAAAAAACCTCAGAGGATTATTTGGCATTGTTTATGTGGAAAAGGAGTCACTATCGAAATGAGAAGAGGGCAAAATCTCTGAACACAAATTGCCATTTGATGTAGATGCTTGAGAGAGGCTTCATCCTTTCGTTCTTTGACTCTGAAGTCTGTGGAATGGTATTTAATGGATTGGGGCAGGCAGGGTCAAGCTGAGACATGGATTTAATTCCTTACATCTATAAACAAAACCACATTTCATGCTGAACTCTGCACGATGAGAGGGAGGAGGTGGAGACAGGAACTTCAGCATTGCACTGTCTTTAGAGAAAAAGGGAAGGAAAATGTTGACAAAGGTGATGCTGCTTGCAGGCACCTCTGTCTCTGCCCGGGCACTGTGGCTGATGAGTATTGGCACTTCTGCACTTGGTTTGAAGCACCACAGAGGGGATAATCCACGGATCTGCTTCCCCATGGACACAGCCAAATGCTCTGGAGGCACAGGATGAGAGCCAGGTGGGAAGAGCAGCATGTGGCTGAAGGCAGTGGTGACAGGGAGAGGTGTTTGTTGTCCAGAGTAGCTGTGGCTGCCCCTGGACCCCTGGCAGTGTCCAAGGCCAGGCTGGACAGGGCTTGCAGCAATCTGGGACAGTGGGAGGTGTCCCTGCCATGGCAGGGGTGGAATGGGATGATCTAAAGTCTCTTCCAGCCCAAACCATTCCATGATTCTCTGATTTAGTCAATTACAGAGCTGAAACTCTGAAAACATTTCAGATTTGTCCAACCCGTTGCTCTTGACAGACAGAGTGAGGGCCTTAGGAATCAAAGGGCAAATAATCCACAACCTCACACTGAAGAGAAGGCAAAAATTTGGTTTTATGAATGTTTGTGGACCAGTTGGATTCTCTTTTTCATCAGCCTTGACTTCTGGAGTCCCCCATAGTGTTACCAGCCAGGGGAGACTGAAGATGCTGCAGTGATTTGGGGTACCTGGGACTGGGTTATTCAGCAGCACCCTGCCCTACAGATGTTGGTGTCTGAACAAAAAATGAGATTTGTGCCAAATACTCCATTGTATCATACACCTATACTGGGGAACAAATGGGAGACAACTCTGTTTATTATTACTGCTAAATTACAACAAACAGGGTGTTCAGATGGGGCTGGTTTATCACCTCTAAGCACACTCTTGACAGCAGTTTTTACCAGCCTTAGGGGCATGGGGAAGAGCCATCATTTAACTGTGGAATGGTCTGTACTGAGATATAGTCCACACCTATGCAATTGTCATCTAACCCTTGACTAACCTCTGAACACAGCCCCATTCCTTTGGGCACTTGGGGCATTTTTTGAAGGGCTCCCTGAGAACTGGGGTTCAATCCACCTCAGGATTTCCTCAGAGCAGGGAGCTTTCCATCATGGAGCTTGCTTGGCTGCTCTGTTCTCTCTCAGATATATTTCAGCTGCTTCCCACTTCTTAGCTGATGCAGGCTCTTGATAATTTCAGAGTTAGGTAAAAGAAGCCAGAAAATCCTTATTCCTTTTGCCTCCCCTTCCTCACACACAGAGGACTGACAGGAAAATAAGCACCAATATGTCATCTTTAAAATAAGAAGGGGACATGCTTTCCTTATGAAGCAGTGGAAACAGTGACATCATGTTTGGAACAGCTTTTTTCCCCTTTTCCCTTCTAATTGCTTTGAGTTTTTTAAAGCCAGGGAATCAAATCTTCCCCTCTGGAGTGGGGGAAGGTTCCCCATAGGCTGCTGGTTGTCTGGGTTTGGAATGAATCACTCTGCCCCTTTTGCAGTTCATTGACAAATTACCAGAACCAGGAGCTGGGAACTGGGGCAGCAAAGGGAAAGAGCAAAAATGAAGTCAACTGGTGAAAGAACAGGAGGAGGAAACATTATTTATGGAAAATTCACTGCCTGGTGCCTTATTTCTGTGTTATGTTCTCTTTTTTTCCACTTTAAAGGAAATGGCTCCTATAGCAGGAGTGACTCACTGGTGGAAGCTGCCAGGGAGGTGTGTTTGCCAGTTTCTCATTTTATTAACATTTTATCACAGCATGGTGCAAGTGCACGTGCCAGATAAGGCCACAGATGCAAAGACAGAGAAAGGAAACAGCAGGGGGTGGAAAAAACATCTTTTTTTTTTGGTTTTGGTCAAGCACCAGTTCTGTGTGCCTGCAACAGGCAGCTGCTCTTTGATGGCTGCTTGAGCTGACCTGAAATAGCATGGAGGGGTTTGTCCTGACTTCCACAGGGTTTGGAGTTCTGTGTCCTGGCAGAGCAGAGGAAACTCCACCAGTGTCTTGGTTTGAAAGACAGGTATCTGCCAGAGCCACTCTTGGAATAGCGAATGTAAACCCCCTCCCACCCTCTGAATTACTATAATTTTGAAATTAAGGGGGCTTTCAGGCAAAGATATAGGAATACCAGTCCTTTACTAGGAATATTACAAAGTACAAAGGTAATAGTACAAGGAAAAAAACAAGCAAACAACAACAAAATAATGCTGGGAACACTGACAGTCAGAATACAACCTGACACCCTGTTTGCTCAGGGTGTTGGAAGCAGTCCAAAATGAGTCCTCCTGGAGTGACAGATGTGGCTCCGTTTGGAGTAGAAGATTATCCTGTAGATGGGCCCAGTGGTGGCAGGATGGGTGCAGTCTTCCTCTGGGAGTCCCAGAGAGAAAACCAGTCCCCTGGTGTTCTGAACGTGGGTTTTTATGCAGGTCAAAATGCTTGGCCTCCCCACGATGCGTGGAGCATCTCACAATGGGATGATCCAATTCTACCAATGGGGCAGTGAGCCCTAATGGGCCATTCACAGATGATATCTCCCCAGAGGCAGGGTGGTGGGAGAGATAAGGCAACCCTGCATCTCCTGCTTGTTATCAGTTGGCCCACTAACAAAGAAACACCCGCCCCTTCCCCCAAGAAACAGAGGAAAACAAAACATCTCTTCAACAGATGAAATAAAATACACATTTTTGGTTACATATTGCAACCCAAGACAACCAGGCACAGTGACAGGCCAGGTACAACACTGGAGCTTTCTCTGCTGAAGGTTTTTCTTGCTGTGACACCTTTTGGTTGTGCTGGCACCTTCTCCCCACCTCTGCAGAGCTCCTTACACATCCCAGGGGGACCCCAGCTCCCAACCCTTCCCTGGGGAGAATTTAGCCTTGTGCTAATAGAGATAAGGGATGGAGAGAAGCAAGTGATGTAAGGAAATCATCTTTCTAGTGTTCCTTATTTCCCTTGTGTCTCTGCTTCCACTTGACACAAAATGACAGTGAAATACAGGAAAAAACAGCTGCAAGGCTCAAGGTCTGGTGTCTGATCATTCAGTCTGTAAGGGAAGAAAATGTTGCAAAATGGGTCTGATCTCAGCAGGGAAGGAAAAGAGGAAAAGACTTTAAATCCAGATGGCTTTGCAAGTAATACTTGAATTTTCCCCATTCTGAAATACTTGCAGAGAACAGGTTTTGGACTCAGCAGTAACAAGGCTAAGGCCAAGAGGGTTGGTGCTGGAGATGTGATTTGACACGACCCCAGGCAAATCAATCCCAATAAAACCTTCCAGCAGAGCTGTTCTGCCAGAGGAGCTGCTGCTGACCCCTCAGGAACAGACCTGAGAAGGTCTCAGTGCACGGAACGCTCTGTTGGAACAGATCTACAGCTCAGTTAAAGGAGGTGCAGGAAAGGAGGAAGCCAAGCAAGCAAGGGCTCCTTGTGAAGTCTCTTTTGGGCTCTCCTTTGGAGCACTTCCTGGAGCTCTGAGGTGAGGCTGCCCTACAGAGGCCTGGCTGTCAGCAGGGTGGGCAGGAGCCAGGCAGCACAGCTGATGGTAGAGCTGGGGGTTGGCTCCTGGTGCTCCACAGAACTCACAGAATGTCCAGGTTGGAAGAGACCTTCAAGATCATTGAGCCCAACCCAGCCCTGACACCTCAACTAAACCCTGGCACCCAGTGCCACACCCAGTCTGTTTGTAAACACATCCAGGGGTGGTGTCTCCACCCCTCCCCAGGCAGGCCGTTCCAGTGCTTTATCACCCTTTCTGTAAGAAGCTTTTTCCTAATATCCAACCTGTATTTCCCTTGACACAGCTTGAGACTGAGCAAACACTGCCTCTGGAACAGGGGGTAGAGCTGGACTGCTCTGCATCCAAACAGAGGCATCCCAGGAGTGACTTGGGATTTATTTGCAGTGGTTTGCCCTCTGAAGGGAACAGAGTAACTCAAGACCCTCTGTGCTTGTTTTTATAATGATCTCAGACACACAAGGGTGAACCAACACAAAACAAGTTCAAAGTTGCCACCTCTCAGGTGTGGGAGAAGCTCTCTGGAGTGGATCAGGGAAGTGATGAGACTTGAAGTAAAATCTACTAAAATGTCCTTAAACCCAGATAATTTTATTTATTTGCTTTAGAGAACACACGACCTTGAACACATCTGCAAAGAAAGTACAAAGTGTTTCTATTGGTGCTTTAGCCTTAATATGATTTACACCACAATCAGAAAGGAGTAGAGCATGTAAGGCCACAATTGCAGCTAAATATCCTACAGAAAAACACCCTTAATTAACTTGCTCAGCATGCCCTAGTCCCATTAGCATTAGTTTATGGCTCAGATATTGCACACATGTCAGAATCCTGCACAAGCCCCTTGCTTTAGACAAAACAACAGGAGATGTAAGCAGTACACAGCTCTAATCCCTGCATCCACTCCCTCCAAAGTTTGGGGTTGTTTTTCTTCCAGTTGATGAAATGGAAATTCAAATGTTACTTTGACAGTGCCATAGGAAAGTCTAAACTCGGGGCTGTAAATAGAATTTGAGCTGACATTTCAGGTTGGAAGTTAGGGGAAGGAATGAAGCCAGCATGAACACTCACTTGAATCTTGAGGGAAAACTTAACATTTAAGAGACTTCTTTTTCCCTACTGATACTGTAATTTGTAAAGCCACATCTGAAGGCCATTTGTTTTGGCACTCAAGATATCAATTCAAAACACACTCTGATTTAACAGAAAGCTTCTTGTCACCCTCTTTTCCTACCCCATCTCCCCATCCCCTCCTTTGAATTCTTTGCAGTGATCCCTGAAACAGGTTGGAAATGAAGCTGTTTACCAGCCTGGAAAGATGAAAAGGTTTGGTAACAAAGCTCGGCTTGCTGAGCTCGGTGTGTGCAGTTGGGAGCCCTGCACATCCCTGCTCTGTGTGCTGGCCTGGAGTTTTTAATTCAATCTGATCCAGTGGCCATGGCAGCAGCCAGGCAGGAGCCAACATCCAGAGGCAGCTGCTCTGCTGTCC
Source organism: Nicator chloris (assembly GCA_013400495.1). Classification (NCBI taxonomy): domain Eukaryota; kingdom Metazoa; phylum Chordata; class Aves; order Passeriformes; family Pycnonotidae; genus Nicator; species Nicator chloris. The sequence continues at coordinate 95,943 of WAAE01017766.1, read as the reverse complement.
AGGGCAGCATCCTGATCAGCCTCTGCAGGGCTGGTTTTGATAAGAACCTGCAAAGCAAAGCACTCTGAGGTGACTGAGGCACAGGGTGTGTGTCAGAAAACTCCCCAGGGCTGGAAACTCACTGGAAATTGGGAGAGCTGCCCATGGATCTCTTCCCTTTGCATTCCCTTTCACTTTAGTATTACAAACAATCATTAATGCTTTTAGTCTTGTGGTAGTTCTGGGAGATATTACCCTCATTTTGTGCAGAAGGTCTTGGACGATCCCTCTGTCTAGAGAGGCACTGGTTTCTGCTGGGAAACATTGGATCAAGCCAGGCTAGCAGAGAGGAGCCTCTGGGAAGTTACTCAAGCTGGCAGCCACATGAAATGTGGTGTTTGTAGGAAATCACCTGATTTTCTGCTCTTTGTGCTCCTGAAGCTTTGTGTTCCAGAGCCCCGGGGGGATCCCAGCTCTGGGTTGTTGAGATTGCTGTGGCAAACACTCTGTGTGCTCCTGCTTGTTTACTCTGCTCCTGGTCAGCTCTTCTCCTCTTCCAGTTCCTGTTGCAACGGGCCCATTTTCAATGGAAAGGGAACTCTGCATCAAAAGCAGCCTGGGCAGCAGGGGAGGGGGATTCTGCCCCTCTGCCCTGAGCTCAGCTGAGAGCCCACCTGCAGAGCTGCCCCAGCCCTGGGCCCAGCACTGCAAGGACCTGGAGCTGCTGGGGAGATCCAGAGGAGGCTCCAGGGGGATCAGGGGGATGGAGCAGCTCTGCTGGGAGGAAAGGCTGGCACAGCTGGGATTGTTCAGCCTGGAGAGGAGAAGCTTTGGGGTGAGCTCAGGGTGGCCTTGCAGGGCCTGAAGGGGCTGACAGGAAAGATGGAGAGAGACAATTGCCAAGGGCTGGAGGGACAGGACACAGGGAATGGTTTCAAACTGCCAGAGGGCAGGGATGGATGGGATCTTGGGCAGGAATTTATCCCTGTGAGGGTGGGCAGGCCCTGGCACAGGGTGCCCAGAGCAGCTGTGGCTGCCCCTGGATCCCTGGCAGTGCCCAAGGCCAGGCTGGACAGGGCTTGGAGCAGCCTGGGACAGTGGGAGGTGTCCCTGCCCATGGCAGTGAGGGAACTTGATAATCTTTAATGTCCCTTGCAGCCCAAACTATTCTATGATTTTAAGAAGTTGTGACAGAAACAGCCACAACTTCCTATCTGCAGCCCCAGGTGTATTTTCAGAACTGGAATCTCTTTCACTGTGAGTTTTATTTACAGTTTGAGCTATTTTCAGACTCTACAGACACACTGCCTAGCATAACCTGTGCTTCTTTTCAGAGCAGCCTCTGAAGGTGATGTGCCTTGTGCTCTAGGTGTCAACATCTTCACGTCCCAAAGGATTTGTTAACTTCCTAAACAACAACCAAAGTCTTGTCCTCATTAATTCTCCTCTGCTCTGACATGTCCTCTCCAAGGGAATACACTTGTCTGTCCGAGCTGGAAAGGAAGTGGATGATTTACATCAGGCTATAGGACACATCATTCATTCTGCTGCCAGTTTCCCCTTTCTATTGGTGATTGCAAATACATTTAACTTGCAAGTGAATTTCCAATGAAAAGGCAACGTTAAATATTCTATTTATGTGGGTGGATTTCAAGCATTTTCACCTCATTTTAACTTTTTAAACACAGGTAGTATGTCAGGAGCTCCCTGAAGTCAGAGGAGCTGGTCTCATTTAGGCTTCAGAGCACCCAAGTCACATTCTCTGCTGGTTAAAGCCCTCTATAAAGTTGATGTGAGATACTTCCTTATAGGTTTTCCCCCCTCAGCTGCCTCCTTCTCATGCCATTTCTTATCCAACGCTTTATCTACTATTTTTCTCTTTTGACTCTCTTCCCAGTAAGTTCAAAGCAGCCTTCATTCCCAAGCCTTCATTCCAGTTACCATGACTTTTGGCCTTGCAACTCGAGGCTTTTTAGCCTTCATAAAACACTTGACATTTTTAGTCAATAGAAACAAGGACAATGAAAACATCAACACATTGATGGGGCTTCAAAAGAGTGCTGTGGCACAGTACAATGTCTGACTGCTTTTTGGAACACCTACCTTTATTCCAGGTGATTCTGGAGCCTAAAACTACAGACAGCTCTTTCTCAGGATCTTGTTATTCCATGGATGGATGCGCTCCACGACTGCTTCCTCTGAATTTTAATGATGTGCTGTTTGTGAGTCTTTCAGCACCAGAGAGTTCAGCACTGTCCTGGCAGCTCATCCATCATAGATCTGTGGATTCACTGATCTCCCAGCTTATTTCAGCAAACAAATATGTTACTGCATCTTTCATGAGAGAGAAGCACACTGAGCACTCTCAGCCCTGTGCAGAGTTCTTTCAACTCTGCAAGTATCCCAGTTCTTTCAATTCTGCCTTAAGTATCCCAGTTTAAAGTAAAACATGTCCCTCTGGGATTGTTCTTGAAGGTGAGTGGGATTACTTCTTTGCACTGCTGGGATGTGTTTCTGCCATCCTGGAAAACAGAAGTTTCTTCCCCAGAGTCCATGGATTGTTTTGGTAAAGGAATAACCTGTCCTGGTTTTCACTTTTGCTGGATAAATGTGGATGTTGGGTCACCCTAAATGTCCCTCAGCACTCCAGGCTATCCCCCACCATGGATCTATGTGGGCACCAGCAACAAGTCACCCCCACAGACCAGCCTGCAGCAGATAATCCACAATTACCTTCCTTTTGCCCTCATTAAAAAAAAATAAAACAAAAACAAACAAACAAACAAAAAAACCAAAAAAAAACCAAAAACCAAAAACCAAAACCCAGCAAACACTCTGGTGTTAGTTCATGTGCCTGGCTCCATGTCTGGGTCACAGCCCAGACATTCCCGGTCTGGGGAGACCCCGAGGGTTCCCCGCCTGCAGGGCTGGGGTGTGGATGACATCCAGGGGCTGCAGAGGGGGATCCTGCAGGGTCTGATTCACTGTCTGCAGGCAGTCTGGGAGGGAGGAGTGGGCTCCTGCTGCCTCCTGCCTTCCTGGCTCCTGCTGGCCTGGGAGTCCTTGAAGCACACTCAGATGTCCCCTAGGGAAGATCTTCTTTGCTGTTAAAATAAACAGATGTCCTGGTGGTTTCTGATATCATAAGTATCCTTTCCTGTGGACTCATTCTACTATAAATAGTAGGTTCATGTCTATTCCAAGAGCTCTTTTATTCCCCTCTGCTCCTTTCATCCCACATCCTTGCTGCTTTCTGGGATCTCTCACACGTGTGAAGGACATCGCTGTCCCTGTGGTTATGTCAGCACATGGAGCTGCTCCTCGTGGGATTCCAGGGCCATGCTGTGAGTCTGGGATGTGCCTGCTCAGGGCTGTCGTGTGTCTCTGCTAAGAGCTGTGCTGGCAGCTGTAGGCTGGTGGATCTCCTGAGTGCAGCTTTAGGCATGAACACATCCAGCAGTGCAAACACAAGGCTGGATTCCAAGCTGATGTGACACAGAGGAATCAGAAACCGTTCCTTGCAGAACCATTCCAGGCAAGGAACTTGCTGGTGGGCAGGGTTTTTCCTTCTGGGCAGCTGTTTAAATGGAGGGAGAAATTAGGGATGGAGTGAGAATAATCCATGACCCTGCTCTCTTTAAACTCACACAATCACAGCTGCAAATTGCCTGAGGCTCCATTTTTTTCCCCAGAATTAGAACCCTGTTAGAACCAGCTCATCTAGGAAGGACCATGGGATTGTGACACAGGCACCAGACACCGGGACAGGATCCTGCCTATGCATTTGAGGTCCTGAAAACCTTGCTGTCCTACCAGAGTGTGGAGTGGATACAGCCTGTGTGAGTGCAAGCTCCTGGATTATGGCTCCAGGTTGGATGCAGTGATCTGGGAGGTCTTTTCCAACCTTGATGACTCTGTGGTCCTAGAGGGGCATTTCCTGAGGCTGGAGTCACACTGTGCTTTGGGGTGCACAGCAGGTTTGTGAGCTAAAGACAGACCCTGGCTGATGGCACCGGGCAGTGGCACTGCAGAGACCTTGCCCTGAGCTCAGGAGGAGGTTGCCAAGCTAATCCACCATCTCCCTTCCCTTCCCTTCCCTTCCCTTCCCTTCCCTTCCCTTCCCTTCCCTTCCCTTCCCTTCCCTTCCCTTCCCTGCTTTCCTTGGGAAAGATGCTTTGTATTTACAGTAAAACAGCACTTGCTGCTCAGGGCTCTGCTGGATTCTTTCTCTCTTCTGTAGTTTCTGAAAACTTCTCTCATGTACTTTGCTGCCACCTCTCTCTACTGAGTCCCCTTATTCCCGTCTCTCTCCAGCCGTGTTTTTCCCTGGACTGTTCTGCTCTCCAGCACCAGCTTCCAGGCACCATTTTCTCGAGCTGACCAGCCCTGATCTCTGCTCCCAGCCCACCCACTGACAAATGAAGCTGCCTCTGGGAGTACCTGCTGCCCTCACTGAGCAGCTTCCTTGCAGACAGACAGTCCCCCGGGAGCATCAGTGCTCCTCTCAAAATGCTGGGAGGAATATCAAATCCTCATGTTCTCTGTCAGGAAACAGCCTCCTACCAGAAGGGGAAATAAACACTTCTCTTACAGGCAATGTGTTCATTTTTTGTGCCTTCTAGGGGTTCATTCTCCTGGCAGTGGCCTTTGGGACACGTAAATCACTCGTTTAACTTGATATGTGTATTTTCTTGTCTTCTATTTTCAGGGCAGTGAACATGCTGGCATTTATCCACTCAGACTCCCCACAGCAGTGCAGTTATTCTGTTTCTGCTCCCTTGAATGCAGCATCTGTACATTTGGTCACATATTAGATTATGGTAATGGTGAAATAATTCCTTTAACCTCCTTTGAGTCGGGACTGAGAAGAAAAGTCTGAGTTATCTGCTTCATGGGTGGTACTTCAGGCAGTGAATTAACCCAAGTAAAAACAATGTTATTTACCTTGACTGTCTCTTTGTGTTTGCCAATAACATTTAATGATTCAAATTGACTTGGCCAGAGAAATGGAAGAATGTTCTCAGTAGTTATTATCCTCTAATAGGACATTCCAGGTTTGTGCCTCCACAACAAAACCTTTCCAGTCCTAAACCTGATAATCCTGGCCATAGGATCGAGACCAGAGCTGATAAATTAGAACAAACAGTAAAGACGTGGTGCTAAACTTGACAACTGCTCTGCTCTGACCAGATGGAAGCAGCCAGGAATGGAGCATCCCTGGTTTTTCGCAGAAGGAACCAAAGCTGTGTGAGGTGTCAGGAGCATGCCCAGGTCACACTCCCTTCCAAGCTCATATGGGGGAACAGCAGCAGCCTGAAAGATTAAGATGTAATTCCCTGTCTCAGGGAAGGTCATGAAAGCAAATCAGGCCTTCATTTAGCAAAATGGTGTGACTTTCTTCTCACATTTTAGCTTGTATCAGCACTAGGGAAAGGAGCAGCTCTGTGAAAAAAAGCAGTGGCTGTTTCTTACAGTCAAGTGCCAAATAAGTGTTTGGGAAGAGAGTCTTTCTTATATGGTAATAAAGTGGAGATCTACTGATGTAATGGGAACTGAACTGAGCTGGAACTCTGATCTGTACGTATCAAAGTTTCCTTTAAAATCCAACTTGTGAAAGAGTGGTTCCCATGACCCTCAATCAAATTTAACCCTTCAGAAAAAAAAAAAAAAAAAAAAAGCTGGGGGAGGCAGATTTCTTCCTGTGTGAATCGATTCTCTAAATCCAAGCTGCAAGGTGTCTGCTTCTGATTGTTTATCCTCAGGGTGGGGCTGCAAATAGTCCTGCCCTTAAAAATGTCCCTTGATCTTGTGCAGCTTAGGAGGCCTCATCCTGCTGACAAGTTTGCTTCACTTCATTAGAAAAGGCAACTTGGCCAGCACAGCTCTCAGAAGTTCCAGTGGTCAGTAAGGCTGTCTTAGTGGGGATAATGGAAAGGTCAAACTCCATTTCCTTTAATCCCTAAGACTGAGCTTCTTAGAAATGAGTAGGAAATAGTCCAGGACATCAGAACAAAGAACAGCTGAAGTGGATGGGAGCTGCACTGCCACCCAGGAGCACAGTTGGATTCATGGAGCAGAAAGTGACTTCTTGTGCAACCCTGGCTGAGCAGCTTCTCAACACGAATAGCCTTTGTGACTATTATCATTATTATTACTGTTACTATTATTGTTGTTATTATTATTATTACTTGATTTGTTCAGCTGGAGCAGCTGAGGGCACTGGGATGGTTCAGCTGGAGCAGCTGAGGGCACTGGGATGGTTCAGCTGGAGCAGATGGGGGCACTGGGATGGTTCAGGTGGAGCAGATGAGGGCACTGGGATGGTTCAGGTGGAGCAGCTGGGGGCACTGGGATGGTTCAGCTGGAGCAGATGAGGGCAGAGCTCCCCGGGGGCTGCAGCTCCTCCCGAGGGGCAGCTCCCAGCTCTGCTCTGGGACAGGGCCAGGGCCAGGGAAGGGCTGGAGCTGGGCCAGGGCAGGCTCAGGCTGGAGAGCAGGGAAAGGTTCTTCCCCCAGAGGGTGCTGGCACTGCCCAGGCTCCCCAGGGAATGGACACGGCCCCGAGGCTGCCAGAGCTCCAGGAGCCTTTGGACAGCGCTGCCAGGGATGCCCAGGGTGGGCTTGGTGGGGTGTCTGTGCAGGGACAGGGACAGGGACAGGGGCTGGGCTGGGCTGGGTGATCCTGTGGGTCCCTTCAACTCAGGATATTCTATGGCTCTGTAATTCTCTTCAGCATTCAAGTTTCTCCCTGACAAAGAGTTCTTTGGGAAGAGAAATGTCATAGTTTAGGGGTGGGTGGACCATCTTTTGCTCCTGAGATGAATTACGAGGTAAAATAACGGTTATTTATTCACTGAACGTGTCACTTTAGCTGGAGAGGCTTTGGGATCTCTCTGCTCTCAGAGCTTGCCGAGGCCATGGGTGAAAGGACAGCCTGAGAAAAGGATTGTTTGAGTTTCCTTGCTAACAGCACTTCAGAAATAATGGGCTGTGAGTGATGCAGAAGGTTTGACCAGGCCTGTAGATCATCCGTCATCTGATGTGGAGTCTTTCCGTGCACAATTGACACAGAGCAAAATATTGAAAAGTTCTGAATGTGCCTTCATGTCCCTCCAAAAATGGGTTAACTGGGTAAATTAAATTTTCTTTTTCTTTTTCTTTTTCAAGGCACTTGAAGTCTGGCTGGGGCTTGAGTCATAACAACACACCTGGCCTGTGGTAGAACTGCTAACAAACTATCGTGTGTTATCAGGTACTACAGAATAAATGTTGGTGGAGTTTGTGGACAGCAAAAATCAGCTTTGAAAATGCAAAAAACCACCCCTCCCCCCAAAGTTTTGAAGTCCAAGTACGGTACTTCCCTATAGGGTTTATAATCCTCTTTTCCTGCTTTTGAAACACATTAAATGAATCCAGCACGGCGCCTGACATCTGAACAAAACTGACTGACCTAACACAGTGGGGCTTTTCAGACTACGAGTCCCAAAAATTAATTAGGATTTGTACTTTTCATTCTAATTTTCAATAGGAAGGGCATGAAATTCATTTAATGTTTTGAATGAGCAGCAAGGAGAGATCAGGGCAGAAAATCCCAATTTCTCATTCATTTCTGGAAAGGGAAGAATAATCAGACAGGTCTTCTCCAGCAGCAAAGCTCATTGAGGAGAATTCAAATCCATGGTGCAGTTTGTCTGCTTTTAGTAACGCTGAGAGAAGTGTGCACGTGGCTCTGAAGGAGAGTGCTGAAGTGATCTTGCCTAAAAAGAATTTAAAAATAAATTTCAGATTTTAGCCAGGTCAGTGTGGTTTTGGAAGGCATTGCACAGCCATGCAGGGAATGGGAATGGGAATGGGAGTGGGAGTGGGAAGGGGAGGGGGAAGGGGGAGGGGAAGGGGGAGGGGAAGGGGAGGGGGAATGGGAGGGGGGAGGGGGAGGGGAAGGGGGAGGGGAAGGGGAGGGGGAATGGGAGGGGGGAGGGGGAGGGGAAGGGGGAGGGGAAGGGGAGGGGGAATGGGAGGGGGGAGGGGGAGGGGAAGGGGGAGGGGAAGGGGAGGGGGAATGGGAGGGGGGAGGGGGAGGGGAAGGGGGAGGGGAAGGGGAGGGGGAATGGGAGGGGGGAGGGGGAGGGGAAGGGGGAGGGGAAGGGGAGGGGGAATGGGAGGGGGGAGGGGGAGGGGAAGGGGGAGGGGAAGGGGAGGGGGAATGGGAGGGGGGAGGGGGAGGGGAAGGGGGAGGGGAAGGGGAATGGGAATGGGGATGGGATTGGGGCCAGCAGCAGGGAGCAGGCTGGGTGAACACAAGACCTTCCTAAATTGTCCAGAAAAAAACACACACTGACAACACTGGAAACTTCTCATCCTTATGCATCTCTGAGCAAGTGGTTTCCCAGAAATCTGTCATAACACAGTGACTGCCATGGTGATATCCTCATTTTCCTTATCCTGGAACGTCATTAAAGTCACCTTTAGTGATGCATCCAGTCTGCATGGTCACCATGGGCTGGGGGTGACCCTGTTCCCCACCACTGACCCCAATGCTGCCCTGCTGGCTTGGCCCTGCTCCTGCCACGGCCCCAAACCTGACCCACCACGATGGGTTTGTGGCACTGGGGACTCCTGGGAGAACCTGGCCACCACCCCTGGCCTGTCCTGCTCCCCTTGCTTAGGGATGGGGAGGTTCCTGCTGTTCCAGCCTCAGGATCCCTCCTGCTGCCCATCCCTGTGGGAGCAGCTGACACTCCAGGGAGGGCTACCAAACACTGGATACCTGTGCCAGTGTGTCCATGACCTTGGGGACACATGGAAAGGTTTGCCTGCAGCAGCAGGGAACCAGCCTTGCTATCCCAGGTGATCCTTCCTGGCTGAGTGCTGGTGAAATGCAGATGCAGGGAATGGAGATGTACTGAAGGCAAGTTCTGAATTACCTGGCATATTCTAAGGAAATGCCCAGAGAAATGAGGGCACTGACTGCATGGAGAGGTGCCCCTTTAAACGTGTGTGTTTGATAAATTCTTCCTGGTGAGATTATGGGCGTTTTGGGAATAACTCTGGCTTGCTTAGAGAGCAAAAACTCTGGAGAGGGGATTGGCAGGAGCTGGTTTTGCTGTTAGCCTGATTCAGGTTGCTAAGCTGATTAAAGGAGGCTTTGGATAACGTGTGTCATGTCTCAGCACGGGGGATGAAGTGCTTCATGGTTTTTGGGAGCCAGAGCAGGCTTAGTGACATCATAACAACTCCAATTTCACTTGAAAGCAGCTCACCTCTGCCTCCTGCTCCTTGTTCCTGCCAGCTCTGTCCTCCAAAGCCATTTCTGTCCATTGGTCCTGTGCTCCAAGTTCCAGCAGGGGCTGGGAATGCAGAATTAAAGGCTGCTGCTCTGTATTTCACTGCATGGAAAGGCTTTGGTGCTTCACAACTGAGAAAGGGGGGGAAAAAGTTCTGAGCAGGGAGTTATCCCCTCCAACAAGCCAGGAAACACTGGGGACAGGCTGTGCTTCACATCTCATTCCCTTCAATACCATGAAAGAAGGTCTTTTCCAGGGAAAATAAGTTGTTATTATACAAGTTTTTTATTATTATTACTCTCTTCTTAACTTAAAGTGTCCTCAGATTGGACATTGCAATAGAGATCTGATTTCCTTCTCCAGCCACAAGGCAACAGCTCAGCCTCAGCCCCTCATTTGGGTGACCAAAGCACCGGAAATGTCATCTGCAAAGTGGAAACACCTTCAAGCAGAAGGAAAGGGAAAATTCCTTGCCTCTCCACTGTAGAGCAGCCTTGTCTTTCAGGCACTGCCCTAAGGAGGGACACCTCTGTGCTCAGGCTGCTCAAGTGAAACGAAAAATAAATGATATTTGGGAATAAAAGGGAGATTCAAGTCACTAAGTTTTCTCCTTTCACTACAGAATACCTCAAATCTTCATTATTTAGTGTGCAGGAAGGAAGAAGACAAACAGTAGATTAGAAATGAAAAAACATAGTGGTGTCTTCCCCCAAGAAGAATAATTACTTCAGATAAGGTGCTTGGCAGAAAGGCCATGCATGACCTAATCTAGGAAGCATGCCATTATTTAGCCACAGTTATCTCCCAAATACTATTTTAAAATATGAACCTCCTGGTAAATTAGGAATAAAGACCAGTGCTGAAGGTCACTTGGTGACACACTGCTGGCCTGTGGGAGAGTCACAGGATTTGCTGTGCAAGAAATCCATTCCTGCTAAGCAGATTTTTATACAGAATGGATTGTTTTTGCCAAACTGGACTGGGCTTCAGAGTCATAACCAAAATAAAAAGTCCTGCCATTACAGGCCTACACCCATTTCTGTGTGAGTATTTTGCACACAATTAATGTGCACATTTCATCTACTGAGGAAATAGAGTGAAACCAGCAGTTCAAATTGGCCACCAAAGCACTGTTGGCTCGTTTCAATGTTCATGTGTTGTTTGCCTGTAATAAATGCACTGAGAATGTGCCTTATTTTGTTAATTCTTCTCTTTTATCGTGTTTACAGAGCTCTGTAGCTGGACAAAAAGATTCCAAAAAGGCCAAATTGAGATATTTCTTTTTTTCCAGTGAAAAAGTTAGGGTCTGTTTTTCTGCTTGTTAATCACTTATAATGAAAAGAGACTTTCCCTCTGATCCAGGAGTGTCTCACTTGCTGTTGTGACAGAAAAGGCAGGTTCACAACTCGCTGCTGGGTTTTGAGACCTGATTCTCTGACTTAAGTTAGTCATTTCACAAGGATTATTCCTGACTTACCCTGCTCTTTCTGAGGGAAGAATGAAGATGGGTGATGTTTGGTTAAGCAGAGACATGTGGAGGGGGAGAAAAAAGCAGGAAATAGGCTTAGAGAGCCAATATTCCCTTAAATACTTGTGATCAGACCCCAGCGCAGTCACCTCACCTGCCACTGCATCAAACCTCCCATCAGTCAGAACAAACCGCCCCAAAATGAGATTATAACGCTCTGCTGGTTTTTAAAACACTTTTATCCAAGAAATGCAAAGCTGAAGGAATTCTTTGCTGGAAGACTCCTAATCCCCCGAGCGATCTGCATTGTGTGCATTTCCCCACAATCATTTTCATATGAGTATTGGAATGCTTCATAAAATCCCTCCTTTTGCCTTTGGGGGTGTTCCAAAACTCTTCCAGAAAGTCTAAAGTTTCAGGGATTTTCTTGGGATTATTTTGACTTCGACTGGAACGTGCCTCGCTTGACTCCAGACAGAAGAGAAATAAATCCAGCCCGCGTGGGTAAACACAGCTCTTCCCCTGGGAATTCTGTGCTGGAGGAGCCTGGGAGGGTCTGTTTGTGCACAAGAGAGGCCCTTTGTCACTCAGGTCAGCAAATCATTATCATGGATGGGAAAAATGATTAAAGCAGGAGGAAAGGAGTTTACAGCGCGAGGAGATTCCTCGCCCGAGGGCGGTCCAGCGGCCGGCGGTTTTCCTGCAAACAAGGATGTCCTTGTCAGAGCTGGGTTACAAAACGGAGCAGAAAATGGGGAAGGGGGAAGGATGTGCGGGAGGAATAACACAGAACTGGGAATTTCATGGTTGGTGAAGTCTAGGCTGGCGTGTGTGAGAGTTGGGGGACGCTCCTTGCCTGCCAGGAGCCAGCTGGGAAAAGGATTCCCATGGGAGAGGATGTGACTCCAGCATTTTTCAGCAACGTAGCAAAGCCATTGTTTTAGCAAAGTCTTCCTCATGAGAAGGGATGAGGCCCAATCAACGAGCAGGAAAGGGGATGGATTTTCAGGTAAAACTGACTCTTCGAGGGGAAGAGTTTTCCTTTGAGGAAGACACGTCAGCAAAGGGGTGGAAAAATCCACCTGCTGGAGAGATCCAGAGGAGGCTCCAGGGGGATCGGGGGGATGGAGCAGCTCTGCTGGGAGGAAAGGCTGGCACAGCTGGGATTGTTCAGCCTGGAGAGGAGAAGCTTTGGGGTGAGCTCAGGGTGGCCTTGCAGGGCCTGGAGGAGCCAACAGGAGAGTGACAATTGTCAAGGGCCTGGAGTGCCAGGACAAGGGGGAATGGCTTTAAGTTGACAGAGGGTGCCCAGAGCAGCTGTGGCTGCCCCTGGATCCCTGGCAGTGCCCAAGGCCAGGCTGGACAGGGCTTGGAGCAACCTGGGACAGTGGGAGGTGTCCCTGCCATGGCAGGGGTGGAAGGAGATGATCTTTAAGGTCCCTTCCAGCCCAAATCATTCCATGATTCTGTGATCTAAAGAGGGTATTTTTTTTTAAGCTGCAAGCTGCCAAAATATTCATATATTTAGCCAGAAATTCTTGCTAGCTCTCATTTTTAAATGAATGCTCTTCAAGATGAAAGCAGAAAAAATTATTTTTAAAATTATCTTATTTCTCTATTGAAAAATTGTAAACCACCCTGCACAGTGAAATGGCAATTTTTTCACTGCACCGGGAACTGAAACTCATCAAGCAGAAGGTAAAACTTAGTAAGTGATCAACAGAAGCAGAGAAACATCCAAGTTAACTATTGGCTCCCCAGTGCAGATGTGTGGCCCTGTGTAATTCCCTAAAGAGCTCTGTAATGCTGTGCTGATTGCCTGAAGGGTGAAGTGGGAAGAATCTTAAAAGTCCTTCATCACAGGAATAACCAGGACAAATGATAAAAACTTAATAAAAATGCTTTTCACTCATATGTTAAGACATGACAATTGAAACTTTCTGAAGGAGATTGAAGTTTCTCTTTAAAGTCTTTCTCCTGCAGAATTCCCTGGTCTCAAGAAAAACAGGGAAAGGATATACAGATATGAAGAAAAACACCTCCTCTTTGTTCAGCAGTGGATTATGTTACAAGATAAATTTTGGCAGCCAATTCATTTTTTACCTGAATGGCTGCAGCTTTCACCTCTTATCCCAAAATATGTGTAAAAGGATTTCTGAGCTTCAGTACTCCTGTCTGAGCTGTACCTACTCTTTTTCATCACAGACTAAAGTAATGAATAAGCTTCTGTCTTCCTGCCTTTGGGGGTGCTGAAGGTCACTGAAATGAAACCTGTGCAATTTTGCAGTGATCTGGAAATCTGAGCCTGTTGTGTTTTCCAGGTGCTCGTAGCAACTGCAGTAACGGAGCAAATCAAGTGTCTGTCCCCTCTCCTCAATATTTCATGGGCATTGCAGGTGCTGTGGGGCTGAAGGGATTTGAGGAACCCTTTGCTGTTCCCCTCTGGGGGGTTGAGCTCCCACAGGCTGTGTCACGGAGCCTTGAAGGTTCTTGGTTCTATTGAATACTTTGGGACAGCTGTGGTGCCACAGAGCTGTAAATTCAACCTCAACAGGCAGTGAAGAACTAGTCCCAAGTGCAGTGGTTTGATTATTCAAGAGCACTCGGAGAACCTTGGATTTTGGCATTTTGCAGATTGTTTACCTAGTGCAGATATGGGAAGGGCTTTGATTTCACCCAAAGCCAATTGCTCAAGGCCCAGCTGCAGCTGAGCTGTGTGTGCATTCCCAGAGCCTGGGTGCAGGGAGATTCCTTACAAATTCACACACACCAGAGGAGAGGCAGCCGTGGGGAAGATGGCTTTGAAGAACAGCAGAAAATAGGATTATGAAGCACTCTTTTGGAAATATTTCACTGTATTATGGGTCCTGCCCAGTGCACCCCTTGATTCCAGCCTTGTGAGGATGATGTTTTCTGGGCTGGACCATTGGCATAAACCAGGAACAGCCCAGCCTGCAGGAAAGGCTGAGGGGTTGGTAATTATTCCCAGGAGCCAAATACAGATCTCTGTTGGCAGCACCATTCCCAGTGACATTAATGGGGATGGAGAGAGTCTTCTTTCTGGAAGAACCTTCAGCTTTGCCCTCTGAACATTTCCTAGCCCTGGAATTTTTTCCCAAAACAAGGCAAGTGGGGCATAGCTCATTGCACTGTCTTGTTGGTCTTCCTGAGCTGAAACTCAGGATGTGAGGAAAACAAACCCAAGCAACATTTGTTTGCCTTACTGAATCAATAGCATAAAGTCTGGCACAAGTAACAGCTCCCTGTAGGTTGTTTTGCCAAGTTTAAAATGCTCTTCCTGGATGCAGCACGGTTCCTTTCAGAGGGCATTCCTTCCTCCCAACCATTCCAATATTTACCCAGAGGAAGCAGTGTGTTTGCCACAGAGTGATCCCAAGTCATGCCTTCATAAATCCACGGATTTCAGTGAAATTATGTTGCCAACAAAGAAAATGGTGTCCTTGCTACTCACTGAGAGAAAATTGCCTACAAGTAGGAGAGTGTGTGAGAGAGATTGGGATGTGATCACTGTGGAGAGAGTCCACTGGGCAGATCTGCCCAATTCTTTACTCCCTGTTTCTTTGTTAGCACCTTCTACCATATTATTAATCATGTTGTCTTTCTGTATCTTCACTGGCTCCTTCTTAGTTAATATTTATATTGCCAGTGTTAGTTAATACTAGTTAGTACTTAGCTAATAATAATATTTCTCTGGAGGATGGGAAGATGGTTTTCTCAGAGATGTGACAATTCTTTGAAGTGTTTTATTGAAAGTTCAGGATCTGGGGTAATTTAAGGCATGGACAAGGCCTGCAGGGATTCTGTGAAGATGTGGGAGGGGAGAAATGTGGAGGTCAAGCTGGACTTCCTTAAGGTGCTCCCAGAGCAGTGCTGGCTGTGGCTGAAAGCTTTGTCCTTCCCTCCCTCAAGCTAAAAATGGGCAGGCTGTGGAAGCAGTGAGGAGAAGACTGCATTGGCAACCTGTGAAAGTCTGATTCCTGCTGTGGTGAAGCTGCAGCCCTTCTTTAAGAGGAAATTTTTAAATGAACCATACAGATAGTCAAGGAGGATGATCCACACCTGGTCCCAGTGGCATTGTTGCCTTCCCAGATCTGAGCCCAGGCTCTGCACTGTCACCTGTCACTTACCTTGGACTGTTGGCTTCCAAACCCCAGCTGCTCACAGGTGACCCAGGTTTAGTCTCTCAGCCCCAGCCCTCTCTACACACTGCTGACATCCCAGTTGGGCCTCCTACCACAGAGGCTGCCACACCAGCAAACAAAAGTAGGTCACTCAGCTGTCACAAGCATGAGAAAACAGTCCTGCCAGCATAGAAAATGTTTGCAGTTGGGGTTTTAAACTTTGTTAGATTGCTGCACACAAAGCAACAAATTAAAAATAATTTAAAAAAAAACAAACAATCCCCCCCCACCCCCAACAAACTGGCAAGTAATGTGACCAACAGACTTGGGTTTCATTGGGTATTTGAATGAGCTTTCTTAACTCCGAGAGAGGGAAAGCAAAGACATGTTTCCCCAGGATCCTTAGAGAGAGCCCAAAGGACTTCCAATGGAAAATCCCAGTCTAGGAATCACTCCCTGAGGTGCCCTTAGGAAGACTTGCTTGGACTGACATCCTGGAAGTTGTCTGGGGATGCAGAGATCTGAGGTCAGAGGGGCTGATTTGGGTAAGGAAGCATTTTGAAATTCTGTTTTTGGGAAACTAACCACAGCTGGCTAAATATTAACATCTATTTCAAAGGAGGGTGTTATCAGAAATAATTAAGATTAATATCCTTGTCTTCAGGCCATTACCTTATCTCTTACTGCTGGTTATTTCAGATGCTGGAATTTAAGTCAAGTGATTTGTCAAGCAGAGTTTACTAAACAGAAAATGGTTTATAAATGTGTTATGAAGGCAGGCCAGGAGCACAAGCACTGTGTGGGTGTGGGGATTGGACTGGTTCTCAGCTTTGCTACAGATTCACGTTTCAGACACTGAAAAGCTTTAAAGCTCCTCAAATTTGATTCAGATTGATTATAGACTTTGTGGCAAGGTGTCAGTCTTGCTTCCAGAGTGGGAGGAGAGAACGAAAACCTTTTTAAATGGGAATGTTAATTGAGCTCCTCTGTGCCCTGAGGCTCTGCAGAGCACAGGAGAGGAGGGCTCCACACCCTCCAGGCACAGCACTGAGCTCTTTGACAGCCTGGAGCCCTCTGACCATTGACCAGGAACCGTCCCACACTCTGTGCTTCAAAAACATCCATCACAGGGTGCCTGCCTTGGATTGTCCTGGGTGGGGATGGATTTCCAAAGGCAGTGACCAGCCTGAAGCCTCGGGAGAGGGACTGGTGACAACTCTGATGCATGGCCTGAGCTGTGCAGAGGGAGAGGAGAAGACTTGTGGGGTTACAGAGCTCCTCACCTCCAACTTTGTCATTTGAATGCCCTCGGTGCCTTTGATACTCTGGCTTTCAGAAGGCTGCATGTGAAATCTGTGATGGAATAAGGAACCAAATCTCCCTCCTGGCCTAAAATGTGCTGCCCCCACTCCCCAGTCAGCATCTTCCTCTTCTGTCCACTGTGCCTGAGGAAATATGTTTTTTAAAAAAATCTTTATTGTAAAACCTACAAAAGACAGTTGAGATGTTTTTCCTTATTTTCCTAAAGTGTTAAAGCCTGAAGCTTTGGGATTTATCTAAGAGATTTAGCTACACTACAGCTACTCTTACCATCAAAGTGCTCTGCCAGCACAGGTATTTTTTGAGCTATTTTTATGAAAAGTGCATTAAAAGTTGCAAGGCCAAACTTTCAGAAGTTGGCAGAAGTGGGAATTAGTTCCTAAGTAACCTGAATTTGGTCTCTTTGTCTTTCTTGTATTTTAGCTTTCTTTATACTTAGATAAGTCATGTGCTTTATTTACAATAATCAAATCCATTCTGAGTTTTTGTTTGTTATTTCCCTACTGTGCCCATCACAGCATTTTACCAAATACAAACCCCTCCCATTCCTTTCCCTGTTGGTGGGTGTAGTGGGATGGATGAGGCAGCAGGGACACAGGATGGAATAACCTCTAACTTTTGGCTGCTTATTGAGACATCCCCACGGGTTGTTTGTTTGTTGGTTTCCCCCCCAGCATTCTGGAGCATTTATTAATTCCCAGCTCCCACCAAGCTCAGCTGGGGCACATCAGCTCCTGGGGCCAGGTCACACCAGGAACACACAAAAAGTGGCCACCTGGCTGAAACACCTGAGCTCAGCTTGGTGGCCACAGAAGCTGATTCCAGCCTAGGTCTGTATGCAATTGCCTGAGCTATGAGATCATCTCTTCTTTTCCAGGAAATCCTTCCTCGTGTAGCATGTGGGGCTTCTGAGAAATGAAGGGGAAGCCTAAAAGTTTCTATTGTTGTGCAGTGCTAATTTAGTGCAGGGCACGTCTGGGGGTTTTTTAACCCAAATGAAATATTTTGGAGGAGGGAGGGAAGGGAGTGTGGTCATGGCAGAGTGAGAGGGAACTCAGCAGCTTTGAAGGGAAACCTGGTTAAGGACAGGAACTGGATTGATGCACCTTTCTGGTAGGATTTGCTGAGAGGAAAAAAGGAAAAATGTCTTTACCTCATCTCTTGTGGGTCCCTTCCAACTCAGGATATTCTATGATCATTAATGTTGGGTTTCCTCTAGCAAGGCTTTGGTAGAAATGTCTTCCTTCTTCCTGATCTGTTTGCATCTGAGGGAATTTTTTTGGGAAAGGTTCAGCAATGCTCAGAGACGGAGGGCTCTGGAACACTCCCTAGAACCACAACCATCCTCCCAGACAGAGAAAAGCCAAAGCCAGCACACAGCAGCACACTCTGCTCCTTATTTCCCTGGCTCTGCAGTCCTACCACCAAACACTGATGGGAAAGGCATGGAAATGTTCCACAGAGGACAGTGACACTTTGAGTGACACTGAGAAAATTCACAGTGACTCCCAGCTGTTCAAGTCCAGAAAGTTCCTCAGAGTAGCTATTTTTCTCATTCCCACTGTAGTGATTGTAAAAAGATTTTTCTCTAGAAAGGATGGAGAGAGACATGGACAGAGAGCCAGAGGATGTGGACAAGGAAAAGAGGCAACTCCCTTTCTGTGTAAAGGATTGTGGATAAGAAAGGTCCCTATAGAATTTCTGCTCCCTGCCTTCCCTGTGTCTGTTTTCTCACGGTTTAATCTTTTGAACTAAATGTAGGACGTGGCAATGATACAGAGACGAGCTGAGAGGGCTCCTTTTGGTTTAAGATGGTTTAAAAAGACTCCTCCTAATCACCAGGCTCAGTTAGAGCTGCTTTGAGAAATCAGCTCTGCAGGCATTACCAAAGTACCCCAAATATTCCTTCTGCAAAGATGTCAGAGAACAAGGTGAGTCTGAGGCCTCCTGAGGAAGGGCTGGAGGTACTGAAGGGGTTGTGCTGGTCACTCACTTCGAGAACAATTCGGAAGTTTGAATGAATGCTCGTTAAAGTGTCTGCCTTCATGTGGCACACGAATAAGCTGCTTTGAGTTTTCTGTCCCTTTTTTAACCAGCAAGGGGCATTGTGAGTCCTCCCAGTATTCAGTCTGGACATCAAAACAAAACAAAGAGGGCAGAAAGGTGAAAATCCTGCCTGTGGTTCTGTGCCTTGCAATGTCTGGTTCCATATCCCAGTCCCACTGTTCATCTCTGTGATGACCCTTTGCTGTCTGCTCTTTGGGGTTTTCAATTCCTAAGCCTTTAAACCCATGAGTAACCCACCTCTTTAGTGTTTGTCTCCTGGAGTTTGGACTTCGGTGGGACAGAACTGATGAGTCAAAATGATTTTAAAAGATAGCAGTGGCCAAAGAAACAGAGTGAAAGGGAAACATTGGAAAGGTGGGAGTGCAGAGCCTGAAGAGCTCTTCAGAGAACCTGTGTTTTGTTTGGTTTAAAACTGCTGGTAAATAGGAGCCACAATTAGGCAAGGCTGGATTGAATATGTTGTGCAGTGCTCTAGCAATGAAGCAATTAATCTGTTTCATAAATTACCACTGACTGAGGTTGATTCTTTCCCTGGTAACCTAAATAAAACTCAAGTTTGCTACTAATCTGCTTTAACTAAAATAGCAACGAAATTGTGGGCAGATGAGAGATGACAATGAGAGCTTCCAGCTGTGGTTCAGTATTTAGTAGCCTCAGACACTCCCTTGTTCAAAGGTAACAACTCCACATGCAGGAAGGGTTTTTGTTGGCTTTGCACTCAGGTAAGATCAAAGGTGTCAGGCTCATCCTGGAGACCCAAAGCTCTGCCTGTTTGCAGTAGGGGTAAATCACTGGGTATTAATCAAATATTGCTCACCCTAAGAGCTCGTTCCATGCTGGCCTAGAGGTAACCTCTGCATTGATCAACAAAATATATTCTGAGACTGTTACTGAGGCCTTTGAGGTGATTTTCCCCCAAACAGCACAAGAAGACCTTTGGCTCATTGTGTAGCAAATCAATTATTTTCTATTGCACAGTCTGTGCAGTTACTGAGAGGGGAAAGTTGTGCCTTATTACCTGTCCCTCCTGCAATCCATTCCTTCCACAAGCAATATGGATCTGTTGGGGACAATCCTGCCATGGAGACCCTTTTCTCCAGAGAGTGCTCTAACCAGCACAGTCTGATTTCCAAAGCACAGCCACGGTGTTTGCACAGCTCCTTGTCTAACCAGGTGTTCCAACTACATTGGCGTGCAAAACCTCCCTAGTTTGCTTATGTTTGTGTTTTGATCTTCAAAACATCCAGCTTCACAAGTGGTTTGACCTGTGGTGAAAGTTTCACCTTCTGGGTGCTGATCCAGAGTAGATGATGGTGTGGTCTGGGAGAATAATTTTTGGTTTGAGCTCAGTGAGGCTGATAACATCCATGACTTAGACAAGGCTTTGCTTTAGTTTCATATCCATCTTTCCATGCAAAATCATACTCCTTGAGAGTGGTGACTTCATGTGAAGACCTGAGTAAAGCTCCTGCCCATTCAGCTGCAGAGCCTGCAAAGGCTGAGTCCATAAATCCTGAGCGATCTGAGGCAAATGTGGTTGATTCCCCAGGAACCTTGGGACATGTTTGACTATTTCCAACCTATTCTGCTTTCTCCAGTACCCAAGGATGTGAAGAGCTTGAAAAATCAGGATAAAATTAGTTTCTAGTCAGAACCAAGTCGCAGGGAGTTCTTACCCAACATGTTCCTTTGCGTAGGAGCTTGGATCCGTTCCAGTGTTTTGTCAGCCAATATTTATGGTCTTCCAACCTCTCCCCCATGGCAGCTGGCTGAAGTTTGAAAGCAATTACAAGTCTGGGCTGATGTTTGTCAGTTTGTAGGAGGCAGTAACTAAGTGCTAAGCCTAACAACCATTCCCTTGCTCTGCCAAAGGCTCAGTTGGGAGCAGACCCTTTTCTCTGGGTTGAATCGCTCAGCCAGTGTGAGCACCAGAAGGAGTTTGGGTGCACTTCTGAGGTGGAAAGAAGCTCTTTTGCACAGCTTCTGCCTCATGTTTTCTTCTCCCAGAGTCTTTCAGAGGATCCAGCTCTACCCTGTAAATTTTTACCAAACCTTAGATACGCCCTTTTCTGAAATAGCAACCGTAACACTGCATCCTCTGAGACGTGTCCAAATGATGTCTTTGCCCAGGATGTCTCACAAATGACCCCCTCACCAGGCACACAGCAGCATTCTTGAGTTTAGAACTGAGTTTCAAAGGAGTTTCTTATCACCCCTTCATTTCAGAAGCCATTTGGGTGATGTGTTTGACAGCCATGGCTGGATTTCGATGGTTGGTCAGGTTGAGAGTGTGTAGCAAACAACTCTTAACTTTTATTCTATTCACCTTCCCACATCACTTTTTCAAATCACCTTTTCTCTGTGTCAGTACTTCTCCTCCATAGGCAGAGCTTGCTCTGTAACAGGAAGGAGCTGTTACTGCTTCACTGTGCAAAGCAACATTGATAAATTCATGCCACAAATGCCTCTTTTCAGCAAGCCTTGAGACTGAAGCCCTCTCCTTTGCAAAACACAGGTCCAGCTCACGTATGAGCAGCAAAAAGTCTTTTGTTTCTCTCTTATGGCTCTTCATTCTTGAAGTCAATATCAAATCAATAACACAACAATCCTCTCTCCTGTCCTAATTCCCTATGACACCCGCTGCTCATTTCTCACAATTTTGGAGCGACTTTTGGAATGGAAACAGTTCTAAATTGAGGATCTGCATTGAGGATTTCATCCTGACTTCATTTTTAGTGCCTCTTTCCTGCAGTCTGGAGTGATGGCAGTGTGAGAGCTGGTGGGTACCACTGCCTGCCCTGGGGAGTCAGAGATTGCTCTTTTCTCTGACATCACCATGCCATGGTCCTGGGAAAGAAGCTAAGCATGATTGCAGGGTAGGAAAAAAGCCCTGAAAAAAAAGAAATTGCATTGGTTTGAGGTTAAATCCATTTGTAGCCCAAAGATGCCCTGGGACTGACTGTCCCTTGTAGCAAGATGTGGAGGGGAACAGTCACGCACAAATCTGGCAGACAGAGGAACCTTGAGATGGTTTGTGATAACCAGACTGAAAAATAAGGGAGTGGAGCTGATGGAAGCTGGTCTGGAAACATGCAATCTAAAAATCCCATGTGATTCCCATCAGTTCCTTCTCCTGGCTGCATTCTTTACATGCCTCTTGATTCCGTGCTGCATACACAGCTCCACGTGCTACACGTAACTTATCCTGCAGCCTGAAATCCTCCTGCAAGGAAAAATGAGCCCCCAAAAAACACTCACAGATGTAAAACTGCAGTCTGTGGATTAAGGGCTTAGCACCAAGCTGCTGGGCCAGACCACCTTGCCTGGAAGCTGGGAAGCCTTTTGTGGTGTTTCATGTTGTGTGCTTTTCTCTTCCCTTGTTATGACCCTGTAGTTTCCCATCTGGACCCCAGAGCACCTCTGGATGCCTGTTTGTGTCCCACTGAGAAACACATTTTTCCAGCTTTATTGAGAACTCCTGCAGTGGACTGAAAGTGAGGAGTTGGTATTTTATGGCGGAGCTGACAAGAACTTCATGCATTTTTTGGAGGTATTTTTAGCTCAGGTGGTTTTTTTTGCTGGTGACTCCTGAATGCTGCAGGGTCAGTCCCAGAGCACCCACCAAGGACTGCAGGTATGGGAATCCTTGTGAGCCCCAAACCTGCCCTGGGACAGGCTCCCTCCTACCCAAGGGCTGCCCCCCAGCCAGTGTTCCAGGTGGGGAATAGCATGGATGAGGGCTGATGTCATGTGTTTCAATTCTTCACGGAGCTTTTAAAGGGCTGGAGGACCATATGAGTAATGAATTGTTAAAAATGGTTCATGTCAGAGGTCGCTGCTGCTGCAGGATGTGCCAGTGACTCAAAGGAAAGGCAAAAGGCTGATTTCTCTCAGCGAGCAGTGACTCATTGACATCTGCCTTTTTCTATTTATCCCTGTGAATTCTCTCATTGACTTGCAGATTTTCCTTTCCATTCTCTTTTACAGTAAGACTGTTACTGTGCCAGTCTAATTTTGCTCCTTCTATAGGCAGCTTTTTCCACTGCCCTCTTCCACGTCTTCCCTGGGAAGGATTTGCTGCTGGAATTTCTTTTCAGAGGGACTCTCTGAAGCCAGTCTGTCTGGGAGCAGTGATGCTGTGAGATCCCTCAGCACCAAAGTGCAAAGCATTTCACAGACAGCTTTTCTTAGAGGTATTTGGAAGGTGGGGCCTGTGGGAGAGGTAAATCTGAAGGACCTGAGCTCCTGCACGCCCCTGTGTCTCCTTGGAAGGAGGTTTCCAGCCAGGCTGTCCAGCCCCCAGTGCTGCTGATGTTGTCAGTTTGGTCAGACCTATCTTTAGCTTCTCCTCTGCAGAAATCAGTCGGTTTCCATGTTTTATCAAAGCACCCTGACTCAAAGTCAAGCCTGTGATTTTGGGTTTGTGTTCTTGGCTGCCGGCAGGGTGGATTTCTTTAATGACAATTTTGGGCACGCGCGGTTGTCCTGTGGTGTTTTCCCCTTCCAAGAAATGCTGTGTGCAAGTGCTGGCAATGTCTCAGGGCTGACAAGGCAGTGTCTCTCCTTCCTCTGTGCCACTGTGGCCCAAATGATGGTGGGCAGTTCTCAGAAATCAAACTGCTCCAGGTCTGGGCACTGGTGGGGGTCACACTCCTCAGGGCAGCTCCAAAAGCTTTCATTTAGACTTCTTTAGTGCTGATGTTTGTCATGCAATGGGCAAAAGGGGTTTAAAGGATAGAACTGAAGCTTTAACTCAATGGGCTAATGTATAAAGGATCCCAGTCTGCATCCCCAGCACTTTCTGGACTCTAAGCTCCATGCATCTCAACTTTTCCAGACTCTCTTGCATTCCTTCACTCCCTCTTGTCTTGGTTGACTTTGGCCAGGACCTCTCTTCACTTCCAGTTCCTACATTTCAGACCCAAACCTCAGCCAGAGCTTTAAATGTTTTCTTAGAGATGCTTGTAGTTGTGACCACAACAAGTAAACAGTGATCTCCACTTAAATAATAACAATCTGACAATTCATCTCTATATTTTTAGACACCACAATGTAGCAGAGGTTTGTGTGGGGTGGGGGGCAGGGAGGGATTGTGGGGAAACTGAAGGCATGAAAGTCACAGCCAGAGAGGAGTTTAAGCACATCTTGTCCAGCCGTTTTTTGATTATTCTCCCAATAAAAGGAGAGATTTGTTCATTTTTGATCATGGTTTGAGAGTCAGGAATCAGAGCAGTTTACCCTCAGAACTGATATTCTTTTTTCCAGGCTCCTTCAGCCTCCTGCTCTCACGCCCATCCCAGTCTCCTCTGCATGGGGACCACGCTGTGGTTTTGGGAAGAGCAGGACAGCAACGGCACAATTTCAGTCTGGGAGACACAAGCTGACCCATAATTTCCAGGGAAAAGGAATAACTGAAACTGTGGTTCACACTGCCATGATGCTTTCTTTCCTTTCACCGAATGTTCTGGGCATGTTATAAAATAGCTTTAGGATGTCACTTGGTGATTCAACACACTGGCAGTTGAGTCCATAAAGGAGAAGAAGCGAGAGCAGGGCACGGCAAAGCCTTGTGATCTCAAAGACATATTTGTCAAATGTCGTAGAGCCATAGAATTGTTTAGGTTGGAAAAGACCTTCGAGATCATCAGATCCAAGCGTTCCCCCAGCTCTGCCAAGTCCACCACTAATCCGTGTCCCCAGCAGCAACATCTCCATGGCTTTCAAACACCTCCAGGGATGGTGACTCAAGCCCTTCTCCGGGCAGCCTCTTCCAGAGCTGGACACTCCTTTTGGTGAAAATATTTCCCCTACTCTAATCCAGCGATTGGCTGTTTCTTGGTGAGATTTGAGGCCAGCTGTGGCCTTTAGTTGTGTCTACATGGCAGCACCCACTGGCTGTGGGGTGGAGACCCCCAGGAAATGTCTCCAGTTATCCCAGAAACACACCCATGGGAATGCACAGGCTGCTGGTCAGGGTGACTCTTTGTACCAAAGCTTAATTAACCTTGGTGCTGCTCACCTACATTAACCTCATAGTGAGGATGTGTCTGTATAGATGAAAATACTGGCAAAATACTGAAAATGTTGCAATTTTGTTTGGTTCAAAAAACCATTCTGGAATATGCTTACAGGTCATGTGGTGCTGGTCTTTGTCCTGTTCTTTTCATCCTCCTCAGCCTGAGATGTGAAAAGACAGGATTTCCCCACTGCAAGTCACTTCATCCCTGTGGTGGAAGGTGGAATGTCCTGCTTGAAACCTTTAGAAGTGCACATAGATTGAAGCAATGACCAAAAAATTATCCTAAACAGCCAGGAATTCATAGAAGCTTCAAAAGGAGAGAAAACATAACCAACATCCCCAATTTCCAGTGGTATTCTGGAGTTTAATTCCTGTGCACTCAAATAAATATTTGGTCTTAGTGATCCAGGAAGGTCAAAAAAATCAGCTCCTGATACTCTGCAGGCATCAGCTGCAGCTCTGTGGAGCCTTCTTTTTGTTCCAGAGTGGGGTTGTTATTTACTTGAATGCTCCTGAAATGAGATACACCTGCTTTTCCTGGACTCCTCCTAGGGCCTTGGTACAGAGGGGAAAATTCCTCTTCCATCTGCTGACTTCTGCTGCAGGTTTGTCCCCGCTCTTTAAGGCCTTTCTCTCAAACTCACAGCACCAGAGAAAGACCTGCCACACAACAAAATGTTCAGTAAGTGGTTCTGAGGAGGAGAAGTTGAGGAAATCCCAAAGAAATGGCTTGGTTACTCCCAGCAGGGAATGCTGGATGCAGCCACTTCATCCCTGGGCTCACCCCGGTGAGCGCTGCTGCCTCCAAAGCAAGGCTTACATAAAACTTCCAAGCAGAATTAATTCATCCACTGCTCTGAACAGCTTGTTTTGCCTCAGGAAAGATGACAACATCACCCAGAAATGTTCTCCTCTGAGCTGGTCCCAGGGATGAGCTGCTGGAAGGGATCAACCATTTACAGCTCCAGAGGGACAGAGAGGTTTGTGCGGGGTGAGAGCTGCAAACACTGCGGGCATTGCACAGCCCTGAAAGGAGGGCAGGCATTTATGGGGATCAGTGATTTAAACAAGGAGTTTGTGCAGGAAAGACCTGCTTGGCCAAGGTTTTGCTTGGTGTAAAGCAGGATTGTTGTGCTGGAATTCCTCTCTGATGGCTCAGGGTTCAAGGGGCTGGCCCAAGGGCAAGGGGTGAACAGACCAGGTACAGGGATCTGGGACAGATGATCCAGCTCTCTGTTCATACAAATCCCCTGCAAAAAGGTTTTCAAACCTTTTCGAGGTGACAAAACAAAGATGGGAAACCCAAACTTTATTTTTTAAAGATTATTATTTACTTTTGTAATTCTTGGATTTTTCATGTGCCCAAATAAGGCGATTGAGCCTCAAAGGTACCCTAAACTATTCCAACTGCAGCAGTGGGAAGCACCTGGAATGTCAGAGATACACACAAGGGAACTAAGAAAGCCATGATCAATCAAGCAAGGCAGTTAAGGCAAATTAAACATGGAAAAAGCAGCAGATTAATTTAAAAGTCGCTGGCTGGGATTTGGAGAATGCTTTGTACTTCCCCAGTAAACATTCCAATAGACTTGGACCCAAAGTGTTCCTAGGCACTGGCCAAGCTGCCACAGTCTCTTTTAGTTTCCATGATCCATCTCCTTTGCAGCTAATCCAGAATGTATTCCTTGCTTTCCTGACAGCTCCATCACCTTTGGACTCTGAGTCTGTGGTTGCCATGTGTGCACATTTTCAACTTTCAGCAAAAGCACCAGGGTTTGATATAATGCAGGAGGAGACACTCTTAATAAGATCCTTAATTGAGGCCTGTCCCTGTCAAGGCAATGTGAAAACAGATGCTAAGATTCCTCTGCTCCTTTCTAAAATCTTGAATCATGAAATTTTAACCAGGATTTTTTTTTTCTTCCAAAATAAAGGAAAAAAATTAAAAGACAACTTCTTTAGCTGATTGACTGTGAAAATAGGGGCAGAACTGAGTAATAAAACTTGGTGCAATCTTTCAAATATGAACCAAATGTATCAAATAGGGACTTTTCAGTAATCTAAACCCTACAGTTTCTCTCCGTTAATCTGGTCCAATGCCAAAGGTAACCAAGCTTGATTTAGCTCATTATAGATATTTCCTAAAACTTGGCTAGACTCCAAATGCCATGTGCAGGCAAATCAAGATGTGACAGCCAAGACAATGCCAACTGCTTAGTTTTAGTCTGAATTAAACCTCTTTGCCCATGTCACTCGTCAGCCACCCTGTGCCTGATGTGAATGACATGAAATCATTTGCATTTTGTTACGGTGTTGCTGGAATTTGGGCTCTGAAATGCTGCAATCACATTGTGTTTGCACACTTTGGGCATCCGGGGGATCTGAAAAAATCATTTCACTCTCTTCTGCTTGGAAGGTTTCAAAACGTTTGTGTTTGGAAGGGTTTTGAGTCAATGTGAAGTCAGCAGAGGCCGAGGGACTTGTCTGCCCCGGGTGTCTCTGTCACTCCCTGCTCAGCCTGCCCACCTGGCTGCTAAACGTGTTCCCCTCTGAGCTGGAGAGGGCTGCTGGCCAGGGGGCCTGGGGTTGCTCTGGGACCTGTAGAGGGACTCCAAGTGCTCTAAAAAGAAATCAAATTACACTGGTAATGTGGCCTCCCTCCCAGGAGTAACTCCCCAAATCTCTGTATTTAACCTGGAGCTTTTTTCTAGCAAATTGTTACTGAAAAGTCAGTTTCTTTTCTGGTTCTGTGAGGAAAGGCATTTTGGTGTAGAGCAGAACAGGAACTCAAGGTACAGTTTCCTTCTCTCTGAGGAGGATGAGTCAAAATCCAGATTCTCCTCCTCTGTTCACAGGTAATGTTGTATCACAGAATCATTTTGGTTGGAAAGGACCTTTAAAATCACCATGTCCAGCTGGTGAGGCTCATCTTAACTCTTCAAATTCTCTTCTCTCCTGGCCAGGCCTGATGGAGCCTGTATAAACTGCAGCCTTTGAGTCTATAAACCACAAGTTATCTCCCAGAACCATATAAATCACATACTTAAAGACCAATAGTCATAACTAGACCATAGTTATGACTGTGGAAGAACTGAAATATGAGGTTCATACTGCACAATCCAGCTGGTCACCAACAGATCTCACCTCCCTGGAATTACACAATTTACACTGAGCTCGTGTAGAAGTTGAGGCAGCATCAAAGTTCAGGTCTGGACCTGAAATCCCACCCAGCCATGGATGTGCTTTGGAATCCCTGCAGCAGCAGGTGCTCTGGGGCTGGATTTAGGCAGAAAAACAGCCCAGCTGCCTGATTTTGGTCCCTGTCAGTGTCTGGGCACAGGGTGCCCCAGTGCTGTGACAGCCCATCCTTCAGTGCCATCCTTCAGCACAGTGCCTTTGATTCACACCACTGGCACTGCAGAGAACACATCCAAACCTCACCACAATGATTTGCTTTCCTTCATTCACTCTT
Source organism: Nicator chloris (assembly GCA_013400495.1). Classification (NCBI taxonomy): domain Eukaryota; kingdom Metazoa; phylum Chordata; class Aves; order Passeriformes; family Pycnonotidae; genus Nicator; species Nicator chloris. Next base: position 68,193 of record WAAE01017766.1, on the reverse strand, counting down.
GTTTTTAGCAGTTTTATCAGTGCCAAGCAGGCCCAGCCCTTTGAAGGCTCCCTTTGAAAACCTTTTGGTTGTGAGCGTTGGGTGTCCCCTCCGGAGCTGCCCACGGGGCCAGCCCTGCCAAAACCCTCTGAGAAACTGCTCTTCCCTTCCCTGGCTGCCCACACTGCCTTTTGTGGCTCACTATTTAGGGATCTGCAGGGAAGAACAGATGGAATAAATCGTCTGCTGGTAGCCAAGGGGATGAAGCTCTCCTGGGAAAGGCTCTGCTGTCTCTGCTGGGTTGTGTGCGGGGTGCCCAGGAGTCGCTCTGCTGTCAGGAGCCGTTTGCTCTGCAAAGTGCTGTAAATCTCGGGGTCTGCTCTGCTTCCAGGAAGGCTCCCCAGCCTGGATCCTGCTCCCAGGGAGCTTCCAGCCAGCTCTCCTCCAACCCAGCACCCGTTGGAGCCGCCAGGAGCGAGGCCAGCCCCGCCATCCATAGATCACCTCTGCGGATGTGGAAAACAAGCAGGGGGAAAGGGGGGAGGCACACATTAAATCTCACAAGTACCATTTTGTTTTCCCTTCCTCCTTCTCTTCCACCTTCCTCCCCTCTTCTCCTTCCAACCCCTTGCTTTTTTTTTTTTCTTCAGTAGCTGGTGGGGGTGGTAAAATTCCAGGGGGCCAAGACAAACTGTTAAACATTGTGATTTCTAATGGTTCCTCTTGAAAATTGCTGACAGATGCTGGTCCTGACATCAGAACAGCAGAGGCTGCCAGCAGGAGGCGTGGGGCCAGCCATTGATTCCCTCCTCTAACAGTGAAATCTAAATCTGACCTAACTCTCCAGGCAGACACCATGTGCCACTTTGCTCAGAGTTTCTCCTTGTCTTCCCTCTTTTTTCCTATTCCCTTTCCTCCTTCACCAGACTTCACCCTTTCCTCTCCATTTCATAATTTTAGTCCATAACTTTACGTGTCCTCCCCTGGCCCCTTCCTTCCTTCCCTGTTCCTTTTTGCTGTCTCGCTCCTGGGTTCTATGGATGCTTGCCCAGCTCCAGCTTAGAGAAAGAGGAGTGCAGGAATTTGTCTGATGCAGCAAGTTTCTCTCTTCTTTTTGGAACCTCCAACTCTCAAGACAGCTTATTCGTGTCTCAAAATGCAAGCTGGATAAAGCCAAGGAGGGAGATGGGATGGGGCTGGGGTCAGTCAGGGTCTTGCAGGAGGGAAGGTGCCAGCTCAGGGCAGGAATGTGTTCTGATTCCAGCCAGACGTGGAGCTGTGTTTGTGCACTCTGTGCATCCACAGTGTGCCCCAGCACCTGACAAAGCAGTCTGGGCTTTTTCCTCACTTAATACCAGCTCCTTGTGACAGAATATCCCCCAGTGCAAGTTTTGCAAAGGAAGAGATTAGCCACGGTTTCAGTTTTGCTGGTAAAGCTGGGAAAAGCACTGACACAGCCCCAGACACTGTCAGGATTTTAAGGAACAATAACAGGCCTGGGGCTGTGGAGGAGGGGAGGTGTTTGTCCCTAGAAAGGTTCACGACATTTGGATGGAATTGGAAACGGCTGCAAGGCACACATTTCTGGCATTGTGCAGGGTTAAGTCCCCAAGTTACCTCTCCTGCCGTGACTGCTGTGAGTGGGGAAGCACCAGAGGTGCAGGGAGGGCTACCCTGGAGCTGGATCTGAGCTCACCTTCAAATGAATGGGCACCATCAGGGGACCCAATCTGCTTCCTTTGGTTACCTCTGTGTCAGTGTGAGAGTGTGGTGTGGGGTGTTTGTGTTGGGCATGAGGGGAAAATCCTCACTGGGAAGATGCAGCAGCACTGGGCAGGTCAGAGGTTGTGCCATCCCCAGGGCTCTCAGCCTTGGCTGCCCTGATTGAGCTCTGGCAATAATCCAACAGCTGAATGGGAGCTTGGATCAGGAACCTTCACAAATCCTTTGCAGCCACCACTCCTGTGATGGTCAGTGCCAGCTGGCCAGGCCAGGGTGTAAACACCAGGAGGCAGAGCCCTGTCCCTGAAATTGAGCATCACCACTGAGGCACCCAACAGGGGTATCCCTGCTCCAACCACCTCATCCTAACAACAGCGGGGGGTGTTCTTTATCTTTGATCTTCAGCAGCACAGTCAATAAACCTCCAGGTAGCTCTGGGCTAGAAATGACCCACTCAGAGCTGTGCTGCTCCTCCAAGCCTTCCCCTCTCCAGCAATTCCTGCATGGAAAGCCGTTTTATCCCCTTTCCTGCCTGCAGGGCACTCCAGTGTCTCCCCTCCTGCTTCTCCAGCAAGCAAATGTTGGGAATAGATGGGAATGCCCAGCTCCTCGGCTGGCAGCATCAATGGTCAGCCTTGGAGGGTTTCTCTGTCTTATGAGCAGCTGTCAGCAGCACTAAGGGAATACCTCTGCCTCTGACCGGCAGCCACGGGAGATTAATGGGTGTGATACCGAAGGGATTGTTTCCTCTGGCTGCTGATGGGCCACAATTAGCACCTCCATCTCTAAGCTGGTACTTGCTTTCTCATTAATACAACCGTGGTGAGGATTTCCTCGCGGAGAGCTGCGGGAGAGCTCGGGAGGGAGGCGCTGCTGATGGATGGGCTGAGCAGAGGCAGAGCCCGGGAGCCCTGCAGATCCTGCATCCCTCGTGTCAGCACTTCCCTGCTGCTGCTGGGCTTTATGGCACCGCGGACACTGCTGCAGACACGGAGCTCTCGGCACCTCCCGACCTTGGGGGCCTCCAGAGGATGTCAGCAATGCAGCCAAGGAGGAGCTGCAGCAGAAACATCCCCAGGATAGGCTCTGCATCCTCTCCTGGAGGATTATAACCAAGTGTCAAAAGAGAATCTCGTCTCCAAAGTGGGATGTAGAACAGTAATAGCCTCGTGTCTCAGGGCTCCAAAGCATGAGAGACACCAGATGCTGCAGGGTGTGTCCTGTTGTGGGAGGACACTGGGAAATACAGAATTATCTCATCCTCATCTTACTAAACAGGTTATGGATGCCCCAGCCCCAGAATTGTCCAAGACCAGGCTGGATGGGGTCCTGAACAACCTGATCTAGTGAGTGGCCTCCCTGCCCCCAGCTGGGGTTGGAAGGGGTGATCTTTATGGATCCTTCCAACCCTCCTGTGATTCCCAACTGCATCTACACCATCACCACTGTGGAAGGCAGGTTCTGCATTTCTAATGATGCCTTAAGTTTTAGCTTTCATGATTTCAGATTCTGTACTGCCTAAGTGTGTAGTTCTAAGTCTCATATTGAGTGCTAGTGAGATCTCTTCACAGAGCAGGGAGACAAAACAAATCTTCTCCCGATGGAGACCAAGGACAACTTTCAGGCCCAAAAGCACAAACAACGGTGGACCAAAGGGAGGAACAAGAAGGATGAGACCTCACAACCTGAAGCTGTAATTAGACAATTAGACCCCAATATGCAAATGGCCCAAAACTTATCGCAATATAAACCCTCATGACCAGGGTGCCCATTTTGTGGCCATTTTGGGTCTGCCTGGGGTGCAGCCCTAGTCAGACTCCTGTCCTTTTAATAAATATCTACTTTATTCTCTATCTCTGTCCAGTCTCTGTTTCAGGTCAGCCTTTCTAAGGCAACAGTAACAGGTGAAGTGTGAGAGGAGAAGTTACTCGGGGGCATCCCCATGAGTGGTTGAACAAAGAAATTCAAGCAACTGACTCACTGGCTTGGGTCCGTTTTCACTACAGACTTCCAGCACTGGGCAGCAGGGGAGAGCCTGCCATTCTGCCTTTCCTGAACTGTGAGTGGAATATAATTCTCTCCCAGTTCCAGGGGGACCACGTCCATCCTGTCACACAGTGCAAAACAAGCAGGAACACCTGTGTATGCTCTGGATGAGCGTTGTTTGTCCTTCACTGCTGTGTTACCCGTGGCAGCTGTGGATATAATGTTATTCTCTCTCTTCCATAGAAAAAATAACTTTTTGAGATCACTCAGAGTCAGTCACAGATATTTCACTCACGACCAGAAGGAATTCTGTTGCTTAACTCACAGCTCCCAGCCACAGATGGACAGTTAATACCTAATGACAGAAACATGAGTTGAGTCTTCCAGCTCTTAAAATCCAAGTGCCATTCAGAGACTGAGAGCACTCGCCTTGCCTGTAAGACATGATGAAAACATATCAGTTGAGTATTTAATTCAGTAGGAACAGCAGTGAAATAGCAGTGAAATATACAAAGAAATTCATTGCATTTTGATATTTTTGGTCAAATACAGGGCGTGTGTAATTGTGTTTTTCATTGCTGAGTTCACTGCCCGATCATAATGAATAAATAATGTAAGAGGAATTGAAGTATGGTTCTGTATTTCTCTAAATGTCTCTGTTATTGCTATTTATTATTTATGGTGTGGTAACACCTAAAAATCCCCTCAGGAATTGCAGTTCTGTTGTTTCAGGCACTGCACTCACCCACGTCTGACACACATTTTGTGTTGACACCTTAAGACCTGAGGAGTGCTTGGACTGGGACGATGATTATTCTCCCTTTGATGCCTTTTGGGGTACCTAAAAACAGAGGCTAGACAAGATGAAGGGAATAAAAAGCAGGTGTGTTTATGGAAGGGCCTTCAGGTACATTTAGGGCAGACAAAGCCCCCCAGGGGCTGCACCCCAAATGCACAAAGGGTCACAGGTTTGCACACTTTGATCAGTTTGGGCCATTTGCAGATTGGGGTTCATCTTCCAATTACAGCTCCAGGTAATGAAGTAATTTACCCCCAGTTTGCTGCCCCAAGTCACTTTTGTTTCCATCTCTCAGGCCTGAGGCAGTGAGGGGTCCTTGATTGCCAGGCTGGAGAGGAATTGTTGTGTCTGCCCCAAATGGGACAGCAGCAGCTCACACTGTGTGTGGAGTTTAGAGTTATACACTAAAGAACTGCAGGGTTACAAACATCTGAAATATATAAAAGGTAAAATCCTAAGGCAACACCTTCACCTCTGACAGCAGGGCAGTGATCTCTGCTGGCAATGCTGCCTGTGAGCTGCACGTTCTGTGCCTGGCCATGGGATGCAGGGTTTGGATGTGCACAGAGGCCAAAAACTGCTGAATGTCCAGCATCAGCTACAGGTGACACAAGTTCCAGATCCTCTTCTGAGGCTGAATTCTCCAGGCACAAACAGGAGGATTGAAATATGAAGAGAAAATGTAGCCCTGAAAAGCAAGCCCACAGATGGGGTAGATGTGAAGTCCGTGGGGTTTTTATTTTCCTCCTGCTCTGGGTCTTGGCCAAGAGCTGTGCAGAATTCACAGAGTCCAGCCAGGGAGGTCCTACAGGAGAGGAACAACATCACTGGAGTGTTTTGTTTTCTGCCTGGAGATACTCTCATGGCAAACCAGGCTGTGATGGGAGAGAGATGGGGAAGAAAGATGGGTCCAGGAGACATAAATAACCATGGCAGGGCCTCTACAGAGCCAAATTACTTTGCACATAGGAAGAAGAAAATGGGGTGAAAAACCTCCTATAGATTAAACTCCAGGAGATTGGCTGTGCTAAGGATCACCCATTATTAACAGGACTAGTCAAAAATAAATCCCTTCCCTCTCATGCAGGATTGGAAACACATTGGCTGCTCAAGGAGATAGAGCCAAAACGTTTTCAGTACCTATTACAGAAAATATAGGAGACCCTTGAGCAAGAGATTTCTGTGAAGGAGGAAGGGGAAGGTTTGGCTTTTGCTCACCCAGCAAGCAGGGAATTCTGCAGGTGGAGGGCACCAGGCAAGAACTCCTTGCTGGCATCTGTTGTCACTGACAAGTGGGAGCCACTGATGTCCCCAGAGCTCACATGGCTGTCGTGCACCAAAGCAGGGCCAGCACAGAGATCCTGGATGGTTTGGGTGAGAAATTCCACGGGTGAGATCAGCACCTGACTGGGGCTGCCTGCCCTGGAGCCAATTTCTGCACCTGTAGGGATGAACACACAGGTCCCTGCACTGAGCAGCCCTGAGCCTGTGCTGCTGTGTGTCCAGACACCCTGCCCTCCCTCCCCTCTGCCAGCTTGCCCTAACTAACCCCCAGCCTTTGTTCCCAGCTCCAGATGGAGGAGTGGAAAGGCAGCCCCGAGGAAATGGTGTTAATGTCATCACTCCCCGATTATGTCACAGCCTGGCTGCATCTCCTTGGTGCCCGGCAATAAACTGCATTTCTCCTCCCCTCGGGGCCTGTAAGGCACAGCCAGAGCATTCCCAGCCTCAGGCTTGGGTTTCTCCACAAGGAAACTGAAGCTGGAAGGGCTGAGCAGGGCCCAGGCTGGGTTCCTCACACAGTGGGAGCTTTGCCAGCGTTCACACGCAGAGCCTGGATCCTGCAGCACGGCCTGGCTTAGCAACCACGGCCCCAGAAACCTGTCTGTGGCATCAAACACCTTCTGAATTCACACCTGGCTCATGTGAGGGAGTTAAAAATCCAGTGCAGTGCTATGAGAGGGATTCCTCAGGTTTTTGGGTTGCAGGACAGTTTGGATGAAGCTTGCAGAAGTGAAATCTGTGTGGTCTTACCTGGTTTTGGTGCTGATGGGAGTTTTAAAATTCCAATGAAATACTGAAAACAAAACCCCAATATTTTGAAGGTGAAGAAAACAAGCCTGGAAAAAAGGCAAAAGAAAAAAAAAAAACCAACATAAAATTTTCTATTTCCCTCTTTTTAGTAGCCTCTTTTAGTGGCTGTCTCACATAAACACTGTGGCTCATGATCTCCACTTAATTGATCAGGTATTTTGATCAGTCACCTAAAATCCCACAAACACCCTCAGGTTGTTTCCTTTTGTTTTGCTGGAGCTGGCAGATGAAGGGATTATTTCACTGATCGTGGTGCTTGGACAGAGCCTGTTCAACTCCAGATTTCACTGGAAATGCAGAGCTCAGGGGGGCAGAAAGGGAGTGTGGGGTGAGCCAGGCCATGGGGGAGGTTTGCTTGCCATTTTTGGGGCAGCACAGAGGTGTCTCAGGTCAGCAGGCAAAGGCGAGATGCTGCAGGACAGAGGCACAATGGTAGATCAGGTGGGGAATAGATAACTTCAGATTTAGGGACAGTTTGTGTCCTCCTTTCATGACAGGCAGGGCTCAAATCTGTCTGAACAGGCCCTGCTTTGCTGAATCACTGAAGAAATTTTCTTAAAGTCTTGTGTTTGTCTGTGCCAGAGGCAGCCAGGAGCTGGCAGTGCCCAAGGCCAGGTTGGACAGGGCCTGGAGCAGCCTGGGACAGTGGGAGGTGTCCCTGCCATGGCAGGGGTGGAAGTACAGGACCTTTGAGGTCCCTTCCAACACAAACCATTCTGTGATTCTGTGAATTCCGAGCCTGTCAGTAACAGCCCATCCACCCTTTGACAGCACCCCTGGGTCTTCTCTTGGCACACTGGTGTGTGTGTGTTTATCCCTGCATTTCTGCTGTATTCCTGCCTATGGGTTTCTCCCCCCAGTGTAATCCTAAACCCTCCCTGCTCAGACCCAGAATCTCCTGTGTCAATCACCAGACCCCTGTCCACCACACAGAGTCTTCTCTTCTGCCCCTGCAGAAATTCCAGAGGGCATTGAGTGATTGGATCAGGACAAAGGAAGTTCCCCCTACCTGTAGGATATTGGGCTTCTCACGTGTCCCTCTGTCCCGGGTCCACTCCCTCCTTTTTCCCCGTTGGTGGCCTTCCTGTCCCTACCCCTTTCTCCTCCCCCCAATAAAAGAAGCGACCTGCCATGGCCAGGTGTTCTGGTTGGGCTGTTGCCGTGGTCAGACGTCCTTGCCAGGACTCCAATAAACTCTGGACAGAAACTGCCTGATCAGTTCCGATTTCTTCTCCACTGCCTCCAAGAGCCTCTCCTGGAATCGGCCCCGTTTCTCCTCTCCTTGCTCAGACAAGTCTGGCTCAGCAGGAGGCACCTCCGAGGGATTTAACCTCAGTAGCCGCCTCTCTGCAGGCACAAGTCTGGATAAATGCAGAAACCTCTGCAGCACACATTTCCCCCACCATCAGGATTCTCCCTTTTGTTATCCCCCGTGGAAATTCCCCTGGTTTCCCAGCGAGTCTGGGAGGCAGAGCTGGACCCACGCCCAGTGGGGATGGCCATAGGGACCACGCCGGCTCTCCAGGAAATCCTTCCCTCACAGCTGCATCCCTCGCCTTCCCCTGCCCCTTCCCCAGCCCTGTGCTGCTCTTAGTGTGCAGTTAGAGAGGAGAAAATGAACGAGGAAATGGCGGGAATTAAGGATGTCTCCAGAGCAGGCTGATCCCATCAAGCCACACTTCTGAGCCTGCAGTGGTTTCCCGGCGCTGGGGACAAAGTTTGGAGTGGTTGGATTTGCGGGCGTGTGTTGATGTGGCAGCGGCACAGAGCGTGGCAAGTGTCAGGGAAGAGCCAGAGCAAGCCTAGGAAAGAGAGAACATATTTTATTTCATCTTCTGATTGGGAATAAATCAGTTTAGATGGACAGATCAAAAAATTACCCCGAGATTGAGAGCACAACAAAACAAAACGGACAAAATCCCCAACTCACCTTTTTTCTGTCCCCACAGCTTTTGAGACTCTCTGTAAATAAAACCCACTTGCCCTGCCCCTGTACAATCAGATATTGCCAAAGTGCTGGATGCCTCTGGGAGGATCCTTTGGAGATTCTGTAGTATTCTGTATTTTTCAGTTGCGGTTAATTTCTTTGAGTCTCCCTAGGGCTCACAGTTTTGGGTCAGTTTGGTAGCTTGAACATGGTGCTGTGCTGCCTGTCCACACCTCAATGGCATTGTTATATCAGTTAATCTCACTTTTATAACAGTTATAGCCACTTTAATAACAGCTCATCCCCTTTTGTAACAGTTTCTACCCACTCCTGACAGAATGGGAATGCATTCACCCCTGGCTGAATCTGAAAAAAAAACCTCAAAGAAATAATGGGATCCAAAATGCTAATCAAGTGGAGAATTCCTTAATTTCATTATTCAGTTCTTAACTGGGGAAATCTCTACTTAAACAACCACCCTGTGAGTGAGTGGAAGGTGTCCCTGCCCATGGCAGGGGGTGCAAGGGGGTGATCCCTAAGGTCCCTCCAACCCAAACTACCCCAAGAGTCCATGCAGCATCTGTCCTGCAACAAAAGGCCCTGGAGACAAGCACAGAGGGCTCTGGCCAGGGCTGGCTGCTCTCTCTGCTCCTGTGTGTGCTCCCACATTCCCTGTTTGTTCCTCTGTTTGGGTATTTCAGCCCAGCCCTCGGGGCTCGCTCAGCCTCTCACAGCAGCTCATCGCCCTCTGTACAGTTTTTAGCCTCAGCTGGAAGACGAGTCCAAGAGCTGAATCAGAAGGAGAGAAGTAATGCTCAGAGAATAACTCCAGGGAATGCTGGACATGCCAGAGATCAGAGGGAGCTCCACAAGAGTTTAAGAAGCAGAGAAGACATGACAGCCCTGGATAGCAGAATTTCAAATAACCTTTCTGGCAAAAAGCAGCTGTCAAAACTCTTCAGCACAGATTTTAAAATCTTCCCCGCAGATCTCACTTTTCTGCCAAGACAAACTTTCTCCTTTTGAAAAGCAGAGGGAGTTTTGCAGGAGCCTTCTCCCATCATTCAGTTACTGTGACTGATTCCCACGTCACCCAGGGCACCGTGCCCTTGGCTTTTGCTGTGCCCACGGTGGCAGGGCAGGCAGAGCAGATGAGGCAGCAGAGGATCTGTCAGCGTCTCCAGTGGGACAGACTTCATCCTGCTGCTTGTGCACAAGTGGAGCCACAGCAGGACTAACAGGATGATTCAGTTCCTCTGTACAGGACTCGTGGGGAACTTGGAAACCTAAAAAAAAAGTCATGCTATGAAAGCTTTTCCTTCTAACTCCAGCTGATCTAATGAATTACATGATTCCTCCCCACCAAATCTGCCTGTCTGGTGTCATCACTTCTCCAAAGCTGTGCTACTGTGACATCATTCTGGCTCTGTAGGAAAGGCAAAAACTTGTAAAGAAAGGTACAGAAGTTACGTGAGGGCTGAGAAGATGCTTCAGAACAAGAACATATATTGGTTAAATATATTTAATTTATAAAATAAAACACTAAGAGGTGAAGTAAATATGTAAGTATATTACTGGGGGGGGGAAATAAAATACTGGGCTATGTGGAGCTCCTCAGTTATCCAGCAAAGCAAGAAAGAGCAGAGGGATCTGAAGCTGAATCGATTTGTGTGAGGAACTCTGTGCTGCTGGATTTGTTTATATGCAAAGCCTTTCTGGAAGAGACCTTTTAGGCGAGCACAAATTGTTTTATTGGGAATAATGAGGGTAAACGCAGTGCCTGGCCCCTGTGGAGTGTGGCAGTAGGTGATGCAGGGATCCCCCTGGTCACCAGGGCTTTGTGGCTGCCCACAGCACGGGCTGTGTGACGTGCCTGAGGTCACACAGGGCAGAAGGAACCCAAAACCTCTGTCTCCTCCTGCCTGGCTCCCTGAGTGCTGCCCTGGCTTTCCCAACTGCACCTTCTCCTCCACATATCCTGCTGGCACCCTGAGGAAGGAGAGGCAGTGCAGGGGGCCAGCCAAAAGGGCTGAGGTAGTTTCCTGCTCTCTTGATGATTTTCTGAGCTGTGGGGCTGCCACCCTGTCCTTACAACGAGCAGGGCAGGTATGGGGCTGATCACCACAGCACTGATGGTGGCTGGAGGGTCAGCTGGGATTCCTGCAGGACTGCTCCTCTGGCAGCCCCCAGTGATCCTCACAGAGCCTGGGCTGCTCCTGGCTGTGACAGAAGATGTGACAGAGCAGCCCGTGCTGCACACAGCACCTGGGAGTCTTTCCTCACACACAGGGGAAACTGAGGCACGGGACAACGTCTGACTTCTCTGAGCTGTCACAGCAGGTCCTCCCCAGATCTGCACACAGCAATTCCTTCACTTCATAGGGCCCTCCTGTAACGTCTTCCAAATTCTGATCCTGACAGGAAAGCTGAGACTTGCTCAGCAGAAAGGTTGGACTTGATCTTGAAAGCCTTTTCCAACCTAGTTCATCCTGTGATTAGTTCATTCCCTAAAAGAAGGAATAGAGCTGAGAACAGAAGAGTCAGACTTTCACAAGACACCATGATTGAGGACCTGGGATTAGTTTGCACAAAGTTTGTGGATGACTTAAGCCATTTCTATTTTCTTTGCAGCTATTTCCCATATCTCACAAATGAAAGCTGCCAGATATGCCTGACAAATGAAGTGCAGTGCCAAATTATATGTGGTAAATAATCACCTCAGCATTAATCCTTCTTTTCTGTTTGGCAGAAAGGCACTTCCTTTTTCTTGTTTCGAAGTTAATTGATGCTTAGAACTTCATGTCTTTCAACTTTCCAAAGGACCAGTGTAGTCACAGCCCACAGAATTATGTAAGAGGATCACAGGATGGTTGAGCTGACAGGGACTTTAAAGATCATCCCATCCCACCCCTGCCATGGGCAGGGACACCTCCCACTGTCCCAGGCTGCTCCCAGCCCCAATGTCCAACCTGGCCTTGGGCACTGCCAGGGAGCCAGGGGCAGCCACAGCTGCTCTGGGCCCCCTGTGCCAGGGCCTGCCCACCCTCCCAGGGGAGAATCCCTCTGCTTTGCCTCATATTTCCCCTCTCAATCTCCACAACTTCCCAACCAAAGGCCAGGCTTCAATTCTGCAAACAGAAAGCACTCATGGAGCACAGCCCTGGGGGCTTGGGCTGAAGATTGGTCTTTTTGTGGGAGTTTTGCTGCCTGTGCTGGGCCAGGGGCTGAGCACTGCCAGCCACATCCCAGCTCCACAGGGCCCTTCCCCCAAATTCCTCACATCACACTATAAATAGGGAATAGTTTTGACTTTGTGTCCTGCACAATGATATTCACCAAACAGTTTTTTAAAAGATGCTTCAAAGCCTGACAAGCATCACCAGAGCTGTTGTTTTCTTTCCATTTCTTTTTGTAAACTGACTTAAGGCCAATATCAATATTTATCTAGAGTGAGGGAAGTGTTTTGCTGCCAGGAATTCGAGTGCACTGTTTTCTTCTGTCTATAAATGGGGCAATTACTAATGAGGATATTTCTAAAATGAATGAGTGGAACATTAATTTCCCTTTAGCCCCAGCCTCAAGTCACCTCACAAATAACCCTTTGTATGTTTTGATCTGATGGTTAAGTTGCAGGCTACATAAAAAAAAAAAAAAAAGATTTTATGATGATATTTTGGGTATTGCTGTCCTTCAGCTCTAAGTATCTGGTTGTTTTGTCCATGGTATCTGTTGTAGCTGGGTTTGTTTCTTCTGTATTCTTCACTTGGAACAACAGAAAAATTATTTTTTTTAAATTATAGATCACAGAAAAATCTGAAAGGTACCTTAAGGAATGGTTTAAGCAGCCCCATGCCCAGGGCTGAACTTGCTATATCTAAACTGTTCTCTGATAACAGCCCAACCTGCTCAGAAACTGCAACCTTGGCAGATCTACAGCTTCCCTAAATTATTCAGGAAACACTTTATTCCTTTCTTTTTGCAATTCCCTTCCACATATTTGAGCACTGTTATCACATCTTCCCCTTTGCCTCCTCCAGGTTTAAATGGACCGAGGCTCTTCCATCTTTCATCACAGGTCACATTCTGCAGAGCTCGGATCACTCCTCTGGCTTTGCTTTGGAGCTTTTCCAGCTGATTTCCCTGCCTTTTCTGATGTGTGGTGCTTCCAGCTGAGGAGCTCTGCCAGCTGGAGTGGTGTGAGCAGCCTGGCAGGTGATCCATCAGCTCCCACAAAACAGTCAGGAGATATCAGATGGGGGCTGATGCCTGCATGGCAGGGCTCCTGTCCCGTTGTGACCGTCCCTGTGCCGTGCCCTCGTGTGCCAGGTGACACCGACAGCCCCGGGGAGCCTCGGGGCCCTCTGTACCTGCATTTTGGCCACCTGTGCTGTGACTCATTTCCTGCAGGGGGAGGTGAGATGGGTGCCTGACCTGCTCCTTGGTAGCCATCCATCACTATTAACCTACCAGGCCAAACCCCAGCGTTCTTTGATGACAGCTCATGGCCCTGGGGAGGAGGAGATTGGAAGCAAAAATGGAGAGGATGAGGCGCTTCATTAATTATCCCATAGCAACTTGGTGGGAGGCTGGATATTTTCCTAAACTCCCGAGATGTTTTGTGCACAGGTCCTCCCCCACATTTTTGTCTGCTTGGTCCATCATTTCCACCCCTCTGCTGAACTCTTGGTGCTGCCAGTGGCCGAGGCAAGATCCTGCAAACTCTCCCTGGCTGCTGAAATCTGAGTTGATGCTATGAATCACTGGGGCTGAGAGCAGCTATCCCACGCCAAGGTGCTGGCGATGGAGAGACTTAAATGGAAGCTGTGACTTCACATATTTACATGTATAGATCAGCCTCCAGCTGGGGAAGGATTCCCTCTTCTCTATCAGCTCAGCTGGGGCTGTGATCTCACCACGTTTTGCTTTCTCATGGACCACCTCCAAGCCCATCCCGGGTTACTGTGGGAAGCTGTGCTGTGGGAATTGCCCTCCTCCATCCCAGCTCCCCAGGCAGCCCCTTCCTGGAAAGTTTGCACGGGGTCCCTGTAAACCCCCCTGCTCGTGGCAGGGGATTGGGGCCAGGTCCCTCCACAGCAGTATCCCAGATCCCGTAACTCCTGCCCCTAAAGCAGCAGCTGAACCCAGCAGTTCCACTTCTCCTTCTGAAACACCGACCTAAAGCTGCTAAATGAGCTCCTCATTTCCTATAAAAATTGCTGCATTAGGAGCAAAGTCAGAGCAGCCAGAGCCCAAAGAGGCAATGCCAGATTTCTAACAGGCTTCACTACAGCTCACCATAAATCCATTTTTGAATAGCACCCCGAAGGATGGGGATGATCCTGGCAAGGAGTCTGAAGTTCTCTGTTCTCTGCCTTGTGTCGTCCCTGAGCTCCTGCTGGATGTGAAGCTCTTCCTCACTTTCCTCCTTGTGCAGTTTATCAGGCATTTAAACCAGGAAAAGGATGCTATTGTTTAGCATTTTGTTTCTTTAGGTCTCTAATATGATGTACAGGGCAGGCACTCTGTCCTGGCCAGGTGAGACCCCACCTGCATTGTACCTGAAGGGGCTGACAAGAGCCATGGAGAGGGGCTGTTTACAGGGGCCTGGAGTGCCAGGACACAGGGAATGGCTTCACATTGACAGAGGGCAGGGATGGGGGGGACATTGGGCAGGAATTGTTCCCTGGCAGGGTGGGCAGGCCCTGGCACAGGGTGCCCAGAGCAGCTGTGGCTGCCCCTGGATCCCTGGCAGTGCCCAAGGCCAGGTTGGACATTGGGGCTGGGAGCAGCCTGGGACAGTGGGAGGTGTCCCTGCCCTGGCATATAGATAGAGTGAGCCAAATCTCAGGTCCCTTCCAACCCCAACCATTCCATTACTCTATGAAAACACCTCTGTTATTAAACCACCTCTGTTACTCACTGTTCTTGCCAAAGGCTGAAAGTTGATGCTTTCTCCACACAGGAGGCACTTTATGTGTATCTGGAACAGCCTTGGCTTCCCCTGGCTGTAAAACACAACATCCTTCCCTGCTCCTGCTGCCACGGCTGGTGCCTGGCTCTGAGCTGCTCAGGGCAGCTGCTGCACCTTCTGGGAGGCCACAGGCATTTGTTGGCATTCCCAGGGATTATCACCAAGGCTGAGGAAGAACCAAGGCCTGCTGCAGACAGTCATGACTTCTTTATGTCATATAGGCTTGGTCTCTAGCCCAGAACCCTCTCTGAACCCACCAGAGACGAGAGTGTCCCAGAGATGAAGAAATATTTGAAAGCACATACAGTTAAGTTTTCTCACCCTGGTAAAGTTCCTCTGCCATCCACAGGAGCAGGCATGAGCCCTGCCAGGGATGAAAAAGGGCTGCCACCTCCTCAGGAGGGCTCTCTGGAAGAGCAGCAGCAGAGAACACGAGGCACAGTCTTGTGATTCACCCTCTGAGCCCCCCAGGATCTCAGCCAGGCCGGAATCACTGCACGTGCAAAGGCAGATTAATTGGAAAGTGTTTATTAATAACTTCAGAATAGGCACTTCACAGAGGTCCTTGTCTGCTCCCAGGGTGGGAAATAACACAGAGAAATGCACCAGCCTGAGGGGAAGGAAAGGCAAAGCACATAAACTCACACTGCCACTGCTCCTAAATCCTCACACAGTGTTTGTCAGCACTGGGGCTAAACCTTGGAGCTTTCCTGAGGATCAAGATGCTCCATGCTTTAGCTCCTCTCAAACCCAGGCCTTTGGACATCTGGGAAGTGGGAATCTGGTGCAAAAAGCAGGAGAGCACCCTCTGTGCTTTACCTATGGGAGACTGCACTCCATGTATGACTGACTTGAAACTGGGATAAACTGGGGCTGAGCATTGTGGATCAAGCTTAAGTTGCACTTGCAAGGGTCATTTATTTTTGGTGGTTTTGTTTGTTTGTTTGTTTTTGGTTTGGGGTTTTTTCCCCCAAATTGAGGTTTGGAAGCATCTCATGGTCACCTGGAGATTTTCTGAGATCGTGGAATCACAGAACAGGCTGGGTTGAGAGGGCCCTTAAAGATGATCCTGCTCCGACCCCTCTTCCAGGGGCAGGAACACCTTCCACTATCCCAGGTCGTTTCCCAGCCCCAGGAAATGCCAGCAGGTCTCTGTTTTCTCAGCTCCTGCTCTGGTTGATAGAAATGGTTCTGCAGAAACGACACTGCAGCAGCCTCAGGTGTGTTTGCAGTCAGCTGCTCAGAAAGCCTGTGCATTAAATGTGTGCTCCAGGCACTCCGAGTGCTCTTCTCTTCTGGGAAAGGAGTTAAACTGTGCATAAACCTCCTCATGGGCAGGAAGTTTGCATCTCCTTAACCACCTGCAGTTAGCAGAGCCCGTTATCACTGCCAGCAGCCGGAGCCAAAGGCTGCAGTCCCTGCACTGCTGTGTCCTGGGCTGTGAGCTGGGCTCTGCTCCCTCCCCTGCTCAGAGCCAGCTCACTGCAGAGGGATGGATCAACCCAGCAGCAGCCCTGGAGCAGGGCACAGGGGAGGGCAGGGTCCCTTCTTGTGCTTCACTCTTGGCAGAGCAAGACTTAAACCACACTGGCATTCTTTGTGCTTTCTGTTCTTGCTGGAGTTTGAGTGGTCAAGGATAGGTGAAGGTTCCCCCTCTATTTTTTATTATTGTTGTTGTTTCTTTAGGACTTTAGAGAGGAAGGGGTTTCCAGGTGAGCTTAGAAGCTGGTTCAAAGCAGACCCCAAAACTGCTTCCAAGCTTTAAAAAAAATATCACTTCCCACTCCAAGTGATCGATGAAGACAAACCCTTCCCTATCACACAACAATCTCTCAAACTCTGCTTCCTTAATGATGTTTTGTTTCACTGGCGACTCTCCCGTTTCCATCTCCTCCACCTGGCACATTTTCTCTGCCTCCCCAGTGCCTCAGGGGCTGTGTTATCACGATCAAGTGAGGAGGAAATTACGAAAATGGCATCCTGTAATATTTCATGCAGGAATCAAATGCTGCTGTATGATGAAGTCATCGGGTTCAGTCTGTAAAACTCAGAGCACTTCAGGAGTTGGTTTCAGCTCTTGGACACCACTTTTAGACTGGCAAATAGAAGTGATCTGGCTCCACTTTGGAGAGAACTCCATGGTTTTGTGTCACAGCTCTCAGAAATCCCCTCCAGAGGCTTGGGATGTGTCTTTCAATCCAAGCAGTGACAGCTGTTGGGATTTGGCTCCTCATTGCCTGTATCCCTGTGGCTCTGGGCCCAGCAATGTGCAGGGAGATGCTGACAGCAATTCCTGCCTGTGGAAAGGTGTCCTTGGCATTTTAACTAAATTTTAACTAAATCCTCTTGTTCCCTGCACAGGGAAGTTCCCAGCTGCCCTTGGCTGAAGGGTGGGGGACAGAGGTCTGTGCCCTGGATCTCCACTGCGAAGGCAATGAGGACACCAAATAATTCCAGCTGGGATCTCCAGACTGGCTGACCCGGGTACAGTGAGCAGGGGGCAGGGGTCTCCCCTGGCACAGACTCTGGGGTTCATCTGGGGGGGCTCCAGGGGCCTTTCTCCAGGATTTCCAGATACTCCCAGGCTGATCTCAGACTGCCCTGCCTGAGCTGTGGGTTATGGAGAAATCCTGGAGCAGGCAGTGCCCCTGTGCCTGGGCAGATGCTGAGGCAGAGGAAGGGTTTGTATTGGCCTTTCCCAGGCCCGGGGTAACAATTCAGCTGCTGCCTTTAAGCCACACATTCAGAGTTCCCCGTCTGGGTCTGTTTTATTTGCCATAAATAGGCAGCACTGGCTTCCCGTGGCCAGCCTGGCTGGGCAGGTTTCTCACCGAGGGCAATTAACTCTGAGGGCAATCACGTTTGCTGATATGCCTGATGAGCCTGTCAGTAGCTGATGCTGGTACTTGGATCTGTGCCACGTCTGTCAGGAAAAGGCTCCGAGTTCCTTTCCCCCAGGCACAGAGCCAGACCTGAGGAGTGCAGATGCTCTCAAGGGACCCCAGGGCAGAGTCCCACCAGCCCCAGCCCTCAGATCCACCCCAAATTCAGGTATTTGCAGGGAAGAGGCACATTCAGCACCCTGCCTTCCGTGCCAGCTGTCAGATGCACTGCAGCCCTGCTGCTGAGCCTTACCTTGGAATGCAGATGGAAAAGGCAGCTGATGTGTTTAATTCTCTGCTGAAGAACATGGAAGAACAGATTTTTAACAGGGGTTCAAGCCTAGGCCAGGCAGGCTGTCCCCAGCAGCTCCATCTGTAATGTTATGGGCAGCATCTGAATTCATCTGAAATCCGAGCTTGAAACTACTGAGGACCAACACAACAAATAAACTCCTTGAAAATCTTTGCTCCCTTTGTAGCTAAAACTTGAAATTTGCAGCCTAGCAGATGTTCATGCCAGGAGCACTGCATGGCTGGAGCCACGGCTGCTTCTCTTCTTTTTCCCAGTCCCTCAGGGGGGAGTGAATGTGAACAGGGCTGTGAGAAGCCTGACTTGGTGTCCCTCCTCTCACTCCTGTCAGAGTCACCCGAGGAGGGCTCACCTCACAGCTCTTCCAGCCCATCCACCACGTTCTGCAGTACTTGGCCTTCATCTCTGGAGTTTTGGGCTAACTCCTTCTAGGGGCAATCTAGACAGAAAAGTGGGGAGCAGCTCAGTGAGGGTCAGTGGAGGGACTGCTCAGGGGATGAGATTTTGCTTCCCACTTTCTGCTCCGGGTATCCTGGGGCAGAGGAGGGTCCGTGGTGCTCGGAGCCCCTGGGTGATGCTGTTTCCTCTGGCTCACACACTCCTGTGTGTGGTAAGAGACGGGAGCAGGGAGTCTCCAGGCACGGGAGGGAATGTGTGAGCTGCTGGAGGGCTGCCAGGGCTGCTCCCGGGTGCCTCATACAATTAACAGCCAGTGCCTTGCTGCCATCAATAATCCCAGCTCGCAGGCTGGGGCTGTTGGAGCAGCTCCGGTGAAAGTTGCCCCACACTGGTTTCTTTTCAATCCAAAGGGTGATCCCCTGACTGTTAGCAGTTATTTCTCTTGGTCTGCCCTGCTTTTCTCTTCAAATGGGGTATTTAAATACATCTTCCACCCGGGAGAGATTTCCTAGAGTGAAGAAAGGGCTGATGATCGAAGGAAAATAAATTCTGTCGCTGCAGAAAGGGAGGAGGAGCAGCCTGGGCTGTAGGCTTTACTGACCATGTATATCTGTAATATATATGTAATATATATTACATGTATGTAATATATGTAATATTCATAATATATGTATATATGTAATATAGATAATATACATAATATATGTATATATGTAATATACATATGTATATATGTAATATATGCAATTATGCACCCCCAAGTGCACACAAAGGCTGTATTAATATTTTTCAAGTGTCTCCAGTTCCACTCCTGTCTTTGGTGACATGACCAGCAGCTTGCAGTGGGTTAGAGGCAGGAAAAGATGGGAAATGGTGCTTTTCTTCCTCCTTTTCGATGATGTAGGGAGCAGGAATGTGTAAAGGTGATTTTTGACATGGCGTTTTTCTTGAATGTGTGTTTGAGGCAACCTGAGCCACACTCCGTGAGTTCCTTATCAGTCTCTTGAGATTTAATAAGACCAAGCTCAAGGAGCTGCCCTGGGGCAGGACAAGCCCTGGGATCCATCCAGGCTGGGCTCAGCAGATGGAGCAGCCCTGGCAGAGGGACCTGGGGGTGCTGTATGTGAGAGCTGGACCTGCCCCAGCCCTGAACCCCCTGCCCTGGGCTGAGCCCCAGCCTGGGCAGCAGGGGAGGGGAGGGGGATTCTGCCCCTCGGTCTCACTCACACACGCTCGGGCACAGGATTCCACCCCAGGAACAATCAGGGCGCCGCAGTCCTCGGCTTCCCGCTAATCCTGGGCTTTGGGGAGCGGAGTGGAAGCAGAGAGCGATGTGAATCTAAAGCTTGCCACCTCCTGGACACCGCGAGTGCCTGCCTGCCTCCGGGAAAGGAGGGAGACCCAGCGGGGATGGAAGTGCCCGGGTGCGAACTTCGGGGATGAAAGAGGAACAGGAGGGATGGGGAAGGGTGTGAGCTGCAGAGTGCAGCACTCTGACCCAACCTCCCGAGGCTGGGCTGATCAATTTACCCCTTTATGCTCCTGTGTGGTGCTGACCTCGTGAAAATCGTGGTACAGCACGTGCCAATAATGCCAGTATCCATCCATCCATCCATCCATCCATCCATCCATCCATCCATCCATCCATCCATCCATCCATCCATCCATCCATCCACCCATCCATCCATCCATCCTCTATTTTCTCAGCCCCACCTACACAGTGCTGGAACTATGTCCCCTGTACCTGCCCAGGTGAACCCAGACTGAGGGGGGCATAAATTTTTTAGATTTTGTTCTAGGTTTTTAATAAATTTTTGTTCATATATTTTTAATAAATAGGAATGGGGAAACAAAATCGCATGGTAATATAAATAATCAAATGCTGTAACTATGGGGCTTCAACAAGGGACTGAACCATGGGCACTTGAGGCATCACAGTGTGCTAGAGGAGGGTCCCTGCTCAGAGCTTTTCCTCTGGATTAGGAAATCCAGATTTCCTGAACAAATCCTTCTGCTGGCAGGGAATAATATTGCTGAGATATTGGGAACCTGCTTGGGTTTTTACCTGACATTAAAGCAAAACAACATATAAAGCAAAATATTTGCAATTTTCTTTATTTTTTCTGGTTTTTTTTTAGATGATCCCATCATTTGTGATGGGTGCCTGAACAGTGATTTGTGCAGGCTCAGCACAGCTTTACTGGTCTGGCTGTATGATAACAGCTCTCAAAGTCCCCCAGATCAGCCCAGGCTCCCAATCCTGCTCTGTGAAATTGGAATTTCACCCCATTCACCAGGAACTCAGCTCTCAAAGCAGGAACCGGGCCTGCAGTGAGCAGCTTTTGCTCCTGTAGCTCTGGCAGGTCTCAGTGACAAGCTGTGGGCATGCACTGCAGGCTCACAGGCTGGGGAGCAGTGACAGGGCCACCACAGGGACACTGCTCTCAGACACACCTCGAGAAGCTCCAGGCTCAGTTTAACAGTCAGTGGATCACTGGAGAGGAAATCACTGCTCTTCTTTCTGACAGAAGCTGTAAACATGGGGTTCATTCCAAAATAAGGTCAGTAATGTACTCTTGAAAGCTTCAAAAAACTTTCAAATCCTACAGAAGACAACAATGGAAATAGAAAGCAGACAACAAGCCAAGGAGAGTGTTGTATCTTTGCCAACAAATGCTCCTTTGACTTTCTTGCTGGAGCCAGAATCTGCATCCAGCATCTCCCCAATTATTGGTACCTAGACATTAATTTAAAAAACATGTACAGGCATCATACAGGATGCAACCTCATCCCTAATACAATATGATTTAATTCCTCTGAGCATTACAAGTCATTTATTTTCCAGCCCAGTTAAGCCTGACTTGCCTGAAACTCAGATCAGGCATCTCAGATTAATTCAGTTCCCCCTCCCCACCTGGTGGAGTGGCAGAAATTGCCCTCAGATCACTCAGATCCAGGGATGGTACATTTGTCCTCAAGAGCAGAAGGTTGTTTCATCCCTCTCCTGCTGCTTTGCTCTTGACTTTGCACATGGAAAAGCCACATTTTGGAAAACAAAGAGCAAACACAAAATTTGCCTTCGAGAAACAGAAGACAGCTTTTATACAAGCAGAGCTATTTTGGGTCCCCAGGGACATGCAACCCTGCATCAACTCTGGGATTCAGAAAAAGCCTCAATCTCCCTGGTCTTCTGGAGGCCTTCAGGAGCTGCCTGCACCTCCTGCAGCCTTTGCTGGTGTCAGCAAGGTGGGACATTGCATGAACTGCCATCACCCCCAGGGACCAGGACTTCCCTCCCTCCCAGCACAGCTCAGCAGCAGCAGAGCTTTCCCACCAGCTTTGGGGGCAAGATGGTGATTGCACCATGCAGGAAAATGAGGGAAGTCATTTAATCTAGGCTGGCATCACCCTAATTACAGCAGTGCCATCGACCTCTTTGCCTTCCAAAGCCACAGAAAGCTTGAGGGCACATCGGGCAGGGGGCCCCAAGGGACATGTGAACGTGTGAGGTGACTCCAACACCTGAGTTCCCAGGCCAGGTGGTGATTTGAGCATCCCCTCGTGGCTGGGGATTCAATTAACCCCTCAGCATCACCCCTGCCCACAGCACAGGGACTGGAACTGGGATTTTGGGGGTCCTTTCCACCCTGCACGGCTCTGAGAGCACTGGAGGAAAGGTTTGTGTGAGCTGGCCATAAGCCATGGAGGGCTCAGTGGCACCCTGAATCAGGGAGGAGAATGCAGCTGCTGTCACCGGACACTTACATCAGGTCTAGGTTGTTTTTCCACTTTGAAGTGGCCAGGAATTGAATATCTGTCTCCCAGTGCTGTTCTCAGTGATCACCAAATTGTTGTCTGCTGTCAGCACAGGCAGTTCCTGTTATCACTCACCTTTTAGCAGGGGCATGTGAAGCAAGGTGCAATCAATCCTAGCCAAAAGACAGGCAGCTTTGGGGTTTTCTCCCACACAATAAGCTTCAATCTCAGGATACAACCCATGCAAATGCAGCAGTGTAACAGCCTGGAGCAGCATCAGCCCTTTGACTCATATTTTCAGTGTCTGCAGTGGCATCAAGGTGTCCTTTTGGCTTGTCAGGCCACCACAACACGAACCTGAAGCCAACTTCACACCTCCCAGAGTCAGGGCCACTCTAAATCCACTGGTACAGCTGCTGAAGCTCCATCACACAGCTGACCCCACAGCAGAAGAACCACCTTGCAATATTGCACGGCAGCAAAACCCCAGGAGAGCCCTGGGAATCCACGTTAGACTGTGGCACAGCAACCTCAACATCTGCAGGTGCCCCCTAATTCATAGCCTGAATGGGCAGCACGTGTGTCCCAGTAGGAGCTGGGATTGTCTGACTGGTCACGCTGGCCTGTTCAAGGCTTTCACTGAACTCAGCAAAACTGAAGATTTGTTGGAATTTTCAGTTTTGCTGCAAGAGGAGACTTTACTCTAAATCCTTGTAGTTCTCATTACGCCTCTCTTCAGAAGACACCCTAAAATTACCCACATTAACCCTGTTAGAAATGCTTTGTCTCACCAATACCAGCTGCTGAATTTTGTGACTTGCAGCTAAAGCTCTGCACCTGTAATGAATCTCTTCCTTGTTCCCAGGATAAGAAAGTAATCTCCAAAGCCCTTTGAAAAAGCCTGTGCTGTGCAGGGTTCAGGCTCACACGAGAGCCCTTGCAGATGTACTTGGTACAAAACTGCAGAGACAGGTTATTGCCTGAAATAAAATCTGCTTTTGCAGCAGAAATAACGTATTTACACTGTATAATTCTTGCACATTTATCTTTTATCTTTGACATCCTCTCTGTACAGCTGTCTCCAAAATCCTACTACCAAGCACAGGCT
Organism: Nicator chloris; assembly: GCA_013400495.1. Taxonomy (NCBI): domain Eukaryota; kingdom Metazoa; phylum Chordata; class Aves; order Passeriformes; family Pycnonotidae; genus Nicator; species Nicator chloris. The sequence goes on along the minus strand of WAAE01017766.1, from coordinate 45,260 downwards.
CTTAATTACATCCATTTTTCTCATGGCATCTGCCTTTCTGTTAAAACTCCACAGGTAGACTTGGCTCCTTTTACACTGTCTAGCTTAGCCAGGACAACCAGACACATACCTGGACTCAGCCACAGAGCCCTGGAGTTTGAGTTCCTCTTTTGGAATCAGTTTGGGGACCAAAGATTCATAGAATAGCTGTGGTTGGAAGGAACCTCAAAACTCATCCCATTTCAACTCACCTGCCATGGCAGGGACACCTCCCACTGTCCCAGGCTGCTCCCAGCCCCATCCAGCCTGGCCTTGGGCACTGCCAGGGATCCAGGGGCAGCCACAGCTGCTCTGGGCACCCTGTGCCAGGGCCTGCCCACCCTCCCAGGAACAATTCCTGCCCAATGTCCCATCCATCCCTGCCCTCTGGCAGTGGGAAGCCATTCCCTGTGTCCTGGCCCTCCAGGCCACTGTAAACACCCTCTCCCCATCTTCCCTCTTGGCTCCCTCAGGTACTGGAAGGGATCCTGTATTATTCCACATTTTAGAAGCAACACAATCGCCTCCCATGGCCTTTTTTTTTTTTAGGTGCAGCTTTTCCTCTTGCACCTTCTCCTCAGGCCATCAGCCTGGGATTACATCTAGGACTGGGATGGGAAAAGGGGCACCCACCATTCCCCTCGGGCATTACAGGAAATGCCTTCTCCATCATTTTCTCACTATTGCCATCAAACCCTGACCTTAGCCCCCCTGAACCCCTCACCACGGGAATCAGGGGCTTCGGCAGGTGTGGGAGATGTCAGCCCAGCCCATCGGGGTTTAACGATGGGCGTGGGGCTGTGATGGGTCCCACCTGTGAGGAAACACGGGGTGGAACACCCCGCGGGGTGGACCCTGGTTTAGTGTGTCCCTCCCCGCGGGGAAGGGCTGTCGTTTGGGGTGAGGCTGGAGGGGAGCAGCGCCAGCACCCGCGGTGGGCTGAGCCCGGCCGGGCTCTGTCAGACCCGCTAGATGGCGGCAGCTCCTTAAATTTGGGGAAAAGCGGAGGATGAGCTTCGCACGTGGGTGAGGTTCACGGCAGGAGCGGAGCGCTGCGGCTCCCGCATCCCGAGGATGCTCCCTGGGGCAGCCCCTGCCCGGCCTGGCCCTGCGGTCAAAAACACCTCCCAGAGGGGTCCTTGCTTGACCTGGAGACACGGAATGTGTAACTTCTCAAGTAAGTGCTGTAGCGCTGCCTCTGAGTGCTCTGAACGTTCCCCACTCCCCCAGACTGGGCTTTACCGGGGGGTCCGGGCCGTCTGTGCTCCCCGAGGGGCTGCTGTGCAGGAGCTGAGCTTAAAGCCCTGGGAAAAGGATCAGAGGTGGATAAATATTGCGTGTAGGTGTGGTTTCCACCCGGGAAGGCCAGGGCTCAGCAGAGCTGCACCAGCCCTGGGTTCTCAGCTGGCAGCCAAAAGGTTCCAGCAGCTCCTGCTGCTGCTCTGTGATTTCTGCTGGGGTCAGGATTAATCTTTGGGCAATCGGTGACAGCCACAGCCCCAGTGGGAAGTACATTTGAGGGCTGATTCCAGATTTGTGGCAGTGTAATTAAATCCCACTGGTTTAGGGCAAAGAATGCTCTTCCATCCCAAACCTACACAGGCTGGGTGGTTCCTATCACAGATTCTCCATTTAGGACTAAGAACCCTTTCCTGGGAGGGGCTGCCGGCGCTGTGAGTTGCTAATTCGACCAAGATAATTAAGGGCACAGGCTTTCAATATAAAAAAGAGCTTCAGGAGAGCTGGAGATGGGTTTTTGACAAGGGCATGGAATGATGGGACAAGGGGGAATAGCTTCACACTGAGAGAAGGTAGGATTAGATTGGATACTAGAAAGAAATTCTGCCCTGTGAGGGTGGGCAGGCCCTGGCACAGGGTGCCCAGAGCAGCTGTGGCTGCCCCTGGATCCCTGATAGTGCCCAAGGCCAGGCTGGACATTGGGGCTTGGAGCACCTTGGAGCAGTGGAAGGTGTCCCTGCCCGCGGCAGGGGTGGGATGGGATGGGATTTAAAGTTCCGTCCAACCCAACCATTCTGCAATTCATGAGTTCTTTTGCAGCAAGCATCCAGCGGTGAGGGAATTTTGCAGCCATCTGTGGCCACCTCAAAATCCTCTGCTGTGTAACAGACTTCTCCAAGGTTAACTTTGTCCTAATGATGCTGCTTGCTAAATGGGAGCCCTTGTATATGCAAATTTGTCAGCCCTGCCTCCCTCCCTTCCCTGGAGTGGCTCTTTGTCCTGGAGTGTGTCCTGGTACTGCTCCAGGGCCAAGCAGCTCCCCGTGTGCCTGGTGTTGTGTGAGCCCTGGCCATGGTCACTGTGTGAAATCAGTGCCGGCTCAACCCTCCCTCTACAGAGGCAGCAGAATTGTCATGCTATGCTGTTTACAGACAGGGTGTAAAGCCTCTGTGAAGGTCAGGTGAGAAAGTTGTGGCAAAGCTGGGAGGAAAATCAGCACTTGGTTCATGGGCAAGGCGAGGGAGGAGAGCTGTGTTGGCTCAGACATCTTCATTCCCTTCCCACAGCTGCTGCTGTTAGAGTTGGCTGTTCCTTTTGCAGGCTGGTTCGTAGCTCAGGTGTTGTCGTGTGCAGCTGCAGCTGGGATACATTTCGGGGCAGGGAGCTTTTCTGAGTGCCTGCCTGCTGTGCTGCCCCGCTCAGCTGCAGTGCTGGGGGGAGAGCAGCATCCTTCCTTTCTGATTGGCTCCAGGCTTGCTGGGAAGCCTTCAGGAACCGGGGGATTGCTCATACCTGATGTTTCAGACTCATCCCTGCAGCTTTGTGGCAGTGTGAAGTCACCTGGGCATGTTTAGGAGTGCAGTGGGTGACAGGAGCCACGGTTCTTGCTGTTGCCATTCCTAAAGGAGGGAATGTGCTTCATTGCTGCTGTATTACATGGAAACTGCTTTTGCTGTAATGTTTTCCTGGCGTGAAAGGTGGCAAGTTGTGTCCTACTGAGTCCACAGATATGACAAGACAACTTGGAAGTCACTTCCAAGGTGTGCAATCTGCAGCTCACCAGAGGGACTCTCTTCTGTGCTGCTCATCCCTCTTCTGAAGTGCTCACCCAGCCGTGCTTGTTCATCCAGGATCTGCTTTTCATGGAGCAGCCCTGTGGAATTGGGGACAACTATTCCCCAGAGTTCATTTGTGCTCAGCCTCCTTTCCATCCATGCCGTGGTGCGGTTTAATTGGGATGTGGATTTTAACCTTTTTCCAAAATGCCATTTCCTTCCTGCTTTCCTGCTATCGCAGTCAGAAATGCTGCTGTCCTCTGGCTGCAGTTACAGAGCCAGCTCCTTTCTGGAAGGCAAAAGGGAGCTTGTTAACAGCTACCTTTGTGCTTAATTAATGATCCAACGTGATGGGGGAACTGCTCCCTCCTGCCCAGAGCAGCTCTGTCACCGTCCCCAAATCTGTGCTTTCTGCCAGTGTTAAAGTGGTGACTGTGCCTGATACCGACATAAATGGGACAAATATTGGTGGCTTGCATGGAGCTCCTGATTCCCCTCGTGTGTCTGCTCAGTGAAATGTTTGGAGGGCTGAGCGAAGGGAGGGGATGCAGGATAGTGAGTCTGAGGCCTTTTTTTATTCCATTTGCTGAAGCCAAATGACTGGAATTAAATGTGACCTGTCTGAAAGCCAACCTTGTTTCCAAATACTGCATGGGGAGCCGAGATCAGAAGACACGTTACAAACATTGCAGTAGCATAACTCGAGGCAAGTGCAATCATTTACTTGACTAATGAATCCCCTGGGCTGCTAGCAAGAGAGAAAAGTCTCTCATTCATCTTCTTAATTTAATAAGCAGAGGGGTTGGCCTTAAGGGTAAATGAAATGAGTAGTGATCCCATGAATGTTCCAGCAAATTGATGTACAATAAGATAAGGGAGATCCAGGGAACGGCTTGCTTTGTTCTGAGAGCCTGTCACTGAGCTTTAGGGGAGAGGGAGAGGAGCTGGAGCTGATGGCTCTGGGAAGCTCCCACCGCACTTCCCTCCCAACCTTTCCCATCTGTGCGGGCTGGAACGCGGGAATTCTGTTAGGACATCATAAAGTGAGCTGGGTTCAGCGGTCAGGGCTGTTGTGGTGGGTGTTGCATCCATCAGAGAGCTTGGGGAAAGCTGCAAGCTGCATGCCCTGCTCAGCCCGACACGCCTGTCAGTGCCCACAGCCAGTTCCTGCATCCTGGAAAGGTTCCTGGAGCAGCTGGAGGATGCCTGTGCTTGTGGCAGAGATGAGGCTCATTCCCGTCTTTCATGCTTTTAATGACTCTGGAGAACAAACCCGTGGCGTGAAACAATGAGGTGCTTTAATGGCCAGAGCCGGGATTGCTGCTTCTGCCACCACAGCAGTTGCTGGGACATCACCGGGGTGCTCTGTGCGTCAGGGAAACTGAGGCAGAGATGAAATCATAGCACTGCTGTAGATAGTAAAAGCAGGCTAAGGAAGCTTCTGACACAGGCAATAAACTTGGTAATTTTTTAAACAAAACCCCCAGAAGGGAATGCTGCTTAAACTCCTATTAAACCGTGAACCATATAAAGCGACTTTTGGGAGGCTGACTGAAGTAGGAAGAAGTTGAAAATGGGAATGCTTGTTCTTGGCTTTTGTTGGAGAGAGGATTTTAGGATTAGATGGTCCATTAGTATTGAATGCACTTTGATAAGTACAATCTTCCAAGGCCCTTTATGACGAGCACACAATGGAAAGCAGCAAACGGAGTTATCAAAAAATGAATGGCTTTTGGAATGTCAAGAATCTCAGAGTTCTTGAGATCAAACTGGGAGGTCAGGGGTTCCCTTACTGAAGGTAAAGCACACAGTTATAATGAAGATCATTTATTGCATTGGAATCTGAAATAATAACATTTGTCAACTCTGCCTAATTTGATGGGATGGAGGCAAAAGAATATGGGTTTATGATTTGAATCCTCATGTGTATGCACTAGTGTGGGTCTGTTATGAGAGTGCTTATAGCAGAGTGCTTTTGGATTCTGGCCAGTATTTGCAGGGCTGCTCTCCTGGAGCTTGGTGACTTATAAGAATGTGTAGAAAATTGCTCCTTTTAATTGAGGTAAATTGTTGTCATGTTGGCATAACGTGAGCTGAATATTGTTCTATTTTGGGGTTCAAATTGCAGTTCTGAACATCTCAAGGATTAAAAACCTTGGAAAACCTCAGCGTTGCAGCATTTCTGATGGCTCAAAGCAGAATTGTTCAGAAGCACCACGCTGGTGACTGCGTTTGCTGTGAACACACTCAGGTTCTTGTCACTTGGAAGTCAAGCCAAGAGCCAGCTCTCGTGCCCCCAGTTCAATGTTGAAACAATGAAAACCTGCCAGGCTGTTCATGTTTTGTGCCCTTTGCAGTCTTGTAGCTGTGTGAGATGGATGTTGGAGGAAGCATTTTTAGTCACAGGAGAGAAAACAAGAACCAGGTGTTTGGGTTCCAGTGGGCTGGGGCAGGGAGGGAGCTTCCAAAGGGGAACAGCCTCATTTCCACTGCAATTAAATAAGAGGCTTGACATTCAATGGTCTGAGCTGTCAAACCTGTCAGGGAGCTGGAAGGCTGAGACAGATATGGTGTGGTCAGGGCTTCTGCTGTTTCCTGGAGCAGAGGGCACCAGGGGATGGAACAACCCCTCGCAGGTGTGTGGTGCTTCCTGGGCTGACTCTGATGTGGGCACTGAAGGCCAGTCCCATCCCCAAATCACATTTCAGGCATGAGCACTGCTGGCACAGGGAGAGGAAAGAGAAGTGTCCTGGTCCCTTGGGCAGGTGCAGAGGGGATGGATCCGTGCCCCTGTCAGTGAGGAGTCCCCAAGGCCTGGAGCACTCCTGAGGTCCCCTGGCTACTCACTCTTACTCCAGTTTAGCTGTTATATCCTCATCATTTCTTGAGACAGGGGGAGCTTTATCACGGGAAGAACTTGGGCTGAAGGCAGGGGCGTGCAGTGGCTGAGCCTGAAGGACACATTGCTGCAGGCAGAGAGTACCTGAGCAGCTCTGTTCTTGCTCCTGGTTCTAAAATCTTCCCCTTCCTTGAAGGATCATCAGGTGAATGTGAATTTTAACCTTTTGGGGTTTTTTGTTTGTTGAGCAAACAAAATCATCCCTCTTGGTACAGGCACTGGTTCTGGGTGTCCCTGGATAAGGGATTTCCTTCCTTGGTTTTTCTCTTGGTGGATATTTCACAGCCTCCTGCTGCTGCTGCTTCAGCCACACCAAACCCTGGGTGCCTGAGCCTGTTTTTGTGTGAGAATCATTGTTGTGCTGTAGAATGAGGAATTTTTGGCTCTACTGGCAGCTGCCACTTCTTTCTGAAGAGTGCAGCATTTCCTTAGCTGTGCTAGGTGGGGAGGACAGAGAGTGGGGACGTGAGGCTGTCAGCTCTGCACACGAGTGCCAGATAATGCCACAGATCCTGCGTGGACCTGGTGAGCCAGGCTTGGCTGAGACATGGAGTTTCCAGTTCAGTTTGGTGTGCACAGCTCAGTCCAAGCTGGGAATTTGTTATCAAACTGGTATCAGGCAGAGAAGACACAAACCCTTTTGTCTGACAGCCCCAAGCACTGGTCTCCAAGTATCCCATCTCCCAAGCACCTCTGGCTGTGCTGCCTGTGCACCAGGAAGGATCTGGCTCTGTGGGCTCCAGAGAGGCTTCCCTTGAGGTGGAAGAGCTGACTGATAGGCACATGCAAGTGCTGTAACACCAGCCAGGCCTCAGTTTGCACATTCTGGTGTCTCTGAGGGTGGCCAGTGCCAGATGTGTCTGAGAGAGGTGCCAGAAGCTCTTCAGGGTGCTCTTTTAAAATGTCAAGCTCTTCTGCCTGTTCCACAGGGCGAGGAGACCTTTGATGTCTTCAGCTGAGCCCCCACAATAAAAACGGCGATTCTGTGCCTTGTTCCACAACTTGCTGGGTTTTCAGTTGGCCAGAAGTCCCAGCCTCTCCTGCCCTGGGAGGTTTAGCACTAATGCATTTATCTGTGTGTTCAAGGAGAAGGGAACATTTCTGTTTTCACAGATGGCGTGGGTTCAGGAAATCCAGTCAGCTGGTGTGGGTCTGGAAACCATTCTGCCCTTATTAACACCCTCCAATGATATAAACAGAGAATCCCCTAAGCAAGGAGCAGTCTAAATAAAACTCCAGGCCAAACCAGAATGTCTAAGGTGTGCCAGATCTTGCCTCAGGGAAGGAGAGAGGATGGGAAGTGCCAGGAAAGGGAAGATCTTAATTTCTAAGAGAACAGCTCCGTGATTGAGGGAATTTTGTATTCTTGCCTCTCCCAGAAGGGAGAGAGGAGAGCTGAGGAAGGGATATCCTGGGGAAAGGGCTGTTTCTGTCACTGCCTTGTCTCTTCTCTTGGAAAGGGCTGGTGAGACCTAAGCCAGGGGTTGTCTTAAGACAGAGGTTGGAGGCCAAAAGCCTTTGTAGATCTGAGCCTGTATTTTCTGTCTGCCTCAGTTTCCTGTCTGCAGTGAAGGAAAAACAACTAAAAATACCCAGCAGCAGAGTGGTGCCTGTGCCTGTGCTGGGGCCCTGAGGTGGGGCTGTGTGGGATGCCCTTCCTGGGTGCTGGAGGGGGATCTGGTGGCTGCAGGTGGGTTACAGCAGGGCTTGGGGACGTGCCACTGGCCCCTGGGGACAATGCTCCGGCTCAGAATGGGCATCTCTGCTCTGTCCCCTCACCTTGCCTTTGTCATGGGCACTGTGGGGCAGAGTGATATTGAAGGAGGTGTTTAAGAGGCTGTTCCTGTGTCATCCCAAATGGACCAGGACATTTCTTCCAGGGCTGACATCTCTGATCAAGACAGACATGGTGAAGGGGTTGGGAAAATGTCTTGTGATGCAACTTGGAGAGCTGACTTAAAAAAACCCAAAAAACAAAACACCAAGACCAAAAAACCCTCCTCCTTTTCTTCCACTCTTACCTCTTTCTACTTTCCTTTTATCTTTCCTCCCTTTTTGTTTGTGTCTGTTCTTTCCCTGTAATTCCTAATGTAAGTAAGGAAGAATTTAATATGCTGAGACAGGAGAGGAGTTGCTCCATGCGTTGCAGATGCACAACATGTCTTCATTAACTCCCCATGACATTCAAAATAGCTCGAGATAAAGACAAACTAAATCTGGGAAGACAAATATAAATACAGTTCCCCCTCCCTCTGGCCCTGCGCGGCGCTCCCCCCCAGGGCACGCGTTCAATTACTGAAGATGAATGGAGCGGAGCAGCGCAGCCTGGGGATGCTGAGCCCGGCGCTGCCCGCTCCTGCCGTCAGATGGCCCTCCCCCTCCCTGGAAAGTGCTCCCGGCCCCGGCTCCAGCCCGCGAGATGCTCCGTGAGGTCTGCAGCCCCTCCTTCGGGCTCTGACAGCCTGCAGGCACTCGGGAAAGGCTGGCAGAGCCCAGAGCAGGGCGTGCTGCATCTCCCCTATCTGTGCCGGCTCTTCTTGTCCTCCAAAGGGGTGTGGAAGGGAAGATCTTGGTGTTTAAGGCACCAGATGTGGGGGGAGTGAGGTGTTGGGCTTGTTCTTCACAGAATCAGAATATCCTCACCTGGGGGTGACCCACCGGGACCATCCAGTCCAATTCCCAGCCCTGCACAGACCCCCCACCAACCCCACCCTGGGCACACCTGGCAGCCTCGGGGCCGTGCCCATTCCCTGGGGAGCCTGGGCAGTGCCCAGCACCCTCTGCCAGCAGCTTTGTCCTGCTGTGGGGCTGGGAGCCAGTGATGGGGCTTATCCCCCGAGCAGGGCACAGGAGGGGAGCAGCAGAGCTCACTTGGAGAGGCTGCACCTGTGGTTGCTTTTCACCAGCAAATCTAGATCCTGTATGGGGATTACAGATCTTAGATTGAGGTTGGGTTTTGTTTACAGAGTGCAGGCTGAAGTTGTTGTTCTGGGTGCCCTGGTCTGCCCAGCACACAGAGGTTTGAGTCTCAGAGCTGGGCTGCTGTGTAAGGAGGGGGAAGGGTCAGGATTGTGGCTGCCCCATCCCTGAAAGTCCAAGGCCAGGCTGGACAGGGCTTGGAGCAACCTGGTGTGGTGGGAGGTGTCCCTGCCCATGGAAAGGGGTGGAATCAGATGAGCCTTAAGGTCCCTTCCCACCCAGAGCAGTCTGGGGTTCCATGGGAGCTGATGTGCAAAGGCAGCACAGGTGCAGAGTGTGTCACCAGGGGATCTGTTTGGCTCAGGCTCTCATCCTGTGAAATGGCTCTTGGCACCTCTTGGCTCCTGCTCACCAGTGGGGAGTGTGTCTGCACAGAGCTTCAGAATGCCTGGATTAAAGCTCAAGTGGGTTTGGGGGTGAAGTTTCTCTGCCCTGCTGTTTGCAGCTGGGTCCCCAGAACCTCTGCACGTTGTGGCTCAGAGGTGCACAAGGAGCTGCTCGTTGGTGGATCCTTTGTTTCACTCACCAGACTTCAACTCCACTTAGGCTTTGCTTGTGGGAGAGTCTCTGTGATCTCTCAGAGCTCTGCTGTTGCTGCAGTGCTGCAGGAGTTGGGGTTGAGCTCAGATTGCTGTGATCTGGGACGAGCAGCTTCCCAAGGAAGGACTTGCCATCCCTTCCCATGAAAGTCTTTCCAGTTCCCTGCCTCTCTGTGCACAGCAGATGATTATCTTGCGAAACCATTCTGTTATTTTTTTTTCCCTGTGTAGTTCAAATTACCCTTTCCTGAGCGCATTACCTGGCATTTGTCTGCACTGAACTTCATCTGACTTCATGCTGTCCATCCACCTACCTTTGTAAAATGTAATTGGAATTGAGTTTGGGGTGGAGGAGGCCTGGGCTTGATGTAGCAGGAAAGCAGTGCCCTGTGCTTCCAGGACTAAAGAAATAGTGCGAGCTATTGCAGTTGATGAGTCCTGTTAAATCTCGTTGTGTTCATGTTACAGTGAATTAAGTGAACATCAGGAAGGAGAAGGCAGGACAGAACCTCTTCTGTGCCATGCCAGGCTTAAAATCAGAATAACTGATCAGCCTTCCTTGCGTGGATTCGTGTTTTATGCAAGGTCAGAATCTGTCCCTTGGAAATTGTCTGGAAATGACAACTTTGTCTAGCAGGAGCAGGCTGAGAGTGCAAAGTGGGGATTGTTCTCTCCTGTCAGAGGACACAACCCCTGAGGGTTCAGTGCAGCCTGAGCAGGGATCTGGACACAGTTTTCTCATTAAGAGAAGTATCTGCTTCCGAGGACTTGGGCAAGTTCATCCACACAGATGAGCTGGTTGCAGTTTGCTCTGGTTGTTTCATTGTTTCATTTACTCCGGGCTACTCCTAAGCTAACTCTTAATAGGAATAGTGGGGGTAAAACCCACAAACTGCTGTTAAAATGGAGCTGCTCCTCGTGGATAGAATGACACAGCCCAGTTCCACGTGGGGAACTGCATTCAGCAGCCCAGGCAATGCCTGTCCAGCCCTGTCTTCTGAAGGCTTTTGTGGTGTGAGGTGACCTGATGTTGAGAGGGACCTGGATGTCCCTTTGGAGGAGTGAGCTCAACACGGTTACCTGTGGCTTGCACATAGGGTGGGTGAAAGGATGTGCACTGGTTTTCTCTTTTTTTTTTTTTTTTTTCCCCCAAGGATTCCATCAGAAATAAATGCAGAGTTCCAATTCTCCCCACTGTAGGCATTTCAAAGGGTGCCCCTCTGACCCCATGCTTCTCCTTACAGGAACAGCAGCCCTAAACCACCTGCTCAAATGCTGTGATCAGCTTGGTGCTGCAATTTGAGTGGTGGGATGCTGAACCCCCTTGAAACTCCTTTAATCTGGAATTTTTAAGCCTTGCAGCCCCACTGTGAGGAAGAGGCTGTGCCACTGGACTGTATTTGCAGAGTGGACACCAGAACTGTGGCCAGGTTCTGGTTTGCCCAGGGATCCAGAGATTAAACAGGGACTGTGGGGGATGTTTTGCAGCAGTGACCAGCCACATTCTGCTGTTCTCTGTCCTGTACCTTTCCTTGTGTTGGTGCTTTGAGGATCTGCTCCCCTCTCTCCTCCCTGTGTTCCTTTTAATGATTTATTATTGCCTTAGTGGGTTTTTTCCCCTCCTTCAGTGCCTGTGACTCTCACAATGAGCAGCTCCAGCATCTTCAGGTAATGTTTAGTGGCAATTAAATGAAATCTCCTCCCCCACACTGCCCTTCTGTCAAACAAGTCTAAAAAGGCTTTTATGGGGGTGAGATGCAGGGGGGAAATTAAAAGGGTTCATAAAAGTGGATTTTCAGAAGAGCCTAATGAAGGAAATGAACCTCCTGAGAGATCAAAGCTGAACCTGCTATGCCAGTGCAGAGAGTTTCAGCTTTTTCTTATGTTTCCACTGGCATGAAAGCAACATGCACAAACATTTCCCCCAACAGCTTTAACTTTTAAAGTCCTGTGGGTTTGGCATTAATGGCCTACTTCTGCTTTGTCCAGTGCTGGGGCTCAGCTGTTTCATTAGACATTTGTGTGATGCCTCTTCACTTCTGGAGAAGAGCTGGGCACCCCCGTGACCCATCAGATCCAGGAGCACTGGGATGGGCCCTTCTCTGAGAGCCAGCTCAGCTCTGCTTGGCTGTGTGGGTTGTTCCTGCCCCTCACTGCAATGAGGGAAACCATGGAATCTTTTAGGTTGGAAAGCCCTGAAGGCTGTCCCAGGTAGGAGAGACCCCTCTGCTCCCCTGCTCTGCCTCATGAGGGGATGGTATTTGAAAGGGGAAATGGCCAATCACCTGCTCCCAGCAAGTTATGGAAATGCTGCAAAGTCTTAAAATTCCATTTTCCTTAAATTAAAAAAAATAGGGGGCTCTCAATAGGCTCTGAGGGGGATGGAAATGTTGACTGAGTTACATGTAGGGGAAGTTCCATTAATCATGGAAAGCAAAACTGAAGGCTCCTAATATTAACCAATTTTTGTAGGCCAGACTCCCCATACCCATAATTTTTCCATTACACGTGTAATCTCCTCTCTGGAAAAGGCAAGGTTTGTTTAGCATCAATTTTTTTTTTTTTGGGGGGGGGTTGTTGTGGATTAAAGCCTGGATGGTTCAAATTTGTCAGGGGCTGGCTCTGGTCTCCTCTCCTCATCTCGTCACTTGTCGCCCTTGCACGGGTCCCAGGGCTCTTACTTTTCAAGTGTTTCCATGTGTTTGGGAGGAGAATGGGAGCGGGGCTGCACAGAGAGCCCCGTGCACTCGCAGCTTCCCCGAGTGCTAATGAGGAACATATTGGCTCTAAGTGGCTGAGTGGAGCAGTTCAGCAGGAACAACAACTTGCACGCAGCCTTATTTATTGCAGGCCTGCTTCTCCCAGAGAGGGAATGTCAACCTGGATTTGGACTTTCACCTAATCTTCCCTGAAAGTACCCGGAGATATTAAGTGACCACCTACTTGGCTGCTGGACTTGGGTTTAAAAGCAGATCCTGCTTCTACCAAAGCAAATTGCTCCCAGGCACGGTGGTGGCTGTAGGTCATGGCTGTAGGGCCTGGGCTTGGTATAAAACCTTTGGAGTTGAGGCTTTTTGTGTGGAGATGGAGGTGGTTTTGCCGTGGTTGGAGTGCTGCTGGTGTTGGATCGATGGCAGGGTGGGAGGAATCATGTCACTGGGAGTTGATCCTAAAGCTGCTCCAAGAGAGCTGGCCCAGAGTATGGTCTTCCCACAAGCTAGTCCAGGAGGAAACAGAGCTTTCCTCATGTCTGCATGTCAGGAAACAACGCTTCTGGCTTCCACAGGAGCCTGTCTGAGCAGGGGGGTGGGGTAGGAAACAATTGGGACCCAAGTCCAAATTCAGTGATGTGCGCCCAGACTCGGGGAACATCATGGACTTGTACACACCCACGAGCAGAGCTTGATTTGTTGCCTTGTAGCAGGAGAAATGCTGCCTGAATGGCCAGAAGGGAGGATCTGTTCATGGCCCAGCACACGCTGCCTTGCTCAGGCTCTGCCATGGCTGAGCCCCAGCTGGCAGCTCAGCCCTGCAGTCGCTCAGTCTCCCTCAGCAGGACGGGGGAGCACCAGAGCAGTGAGGAGGAGAACTCGTGGGCTGAGCTGGAGCCTGTTTGATAGGTAAAGCAAAGCAAGGAATTCTTTCCTGAGTCCCCAAGGGTAGGAGCTCAGCCATCCCAGGACAGTCAGCTTCCATCATGAGCAGTGGTGGTTTGGGCAGACAAATCCCATCACTCTGCACATCCTCCTCTTCCTCCTGCCCCGGCTCTACAGGCTGTGCATGAAGTCCTGTGCTGTGGGATTTCCCTTGCATCAGCTGTGTCCCCCCAGCTCCTTGCTCTTCAGCCTCTGCCCTGCTGGGCTGAGACACAGAGAAGTCCTTGGCTCTGTGTGAGCCCTCCTGAGCAAAACCAAAACCTCCCTGAGGTACCAACACTGCTCCCAGCACAAATCCAGGCACGGCCCTGTGCTGGCTGCTGGGAGGAGGATCAGCTGTGTCCCAGCCCAAAGCAGCAGGTTCTCCTTCACCTCAGAGGTTTGAATAAGTGTCAGTGTCCTGCTCTGTGCTGGGCTCTCCATGGCAGTGCTCTCCAGCAACAGTTCCTGCTTAACCCAGAAAGCAAGGATAAGTTATTCCTGCCTGCTCCTAAATCTGTTTGTGGGAACAGCTGGAGATGGCAGACCAGCTCTCCTCTGCCACTGAGGTGCTTCCAGGAATCTGCAGCAGTATTGAATTTGTCCCAATGAACTTTGTTACACTTTAAAAAGCCAGTTATTGAATCAGTTCTGTAATTAGTTACCTGATGGGAGTCATGATTATCCACAGACCTCCTAATTGATTGAAATACCTTTGCACTGATTTTTTCCATCTACCCAGGTTCAATCAAAGCTATGATGGAAACACTTTGGCTGTTACAGCACTGACCAGATAGCAATTAGCTGTCAGTTACTGCAACCTAAAAACAGTATATGGTTTTAAAGGAGGCTTCTTCAAGGTGAACAGAAGAAATTTTTAAAAAAGAGTGAAGTTTTTTTTTTTTTAAAGGGCTGACCCAGCTCCTTCAATAGTGCAAAAATTGACATTGCTCTGATTTACCCTGGCTGAGAACTTCACCCTTCGCATTAAATTACACAAATTACTCTGAATATTGCAAACCACAGTCAGTCCCTTCCTGCCAAAGGATGAGCTCATGATTCCTCACTTCTCTTGTGAGGGTAATGATGACCTAACCAAGACTGAAGGTGCAAGTTTCTGCAGCATCTTTTGACTGCTGCTCATAGCAGGAATGGTGACTTGTCTAAAAACCAGCACTTTATCAGCAGTGATGTGGGAATGACAATTCCTTTGTTCCTCCTGGAGCTGGAGGAATCTGTGTGTGAGAGCAGGATGGGTCTAAAGGCCAAGTCCATGAGTGTCTGCTCAGGTTACCTGGCTGGTAGAAGGTTATTTCTGATTCTGTGCTTCCCCTGTTACCTGTTATTGCTTCCCCAGGGGCTGGTGATTCCCTCTCTTACCTGGGCAGGAGATTTGTCCCTACACAAACTCGTTTATTTGCCTCTCAGACCTTTTGCTGCTTATGCAGGGAACGAGGGAGCCGAGGCAAAGCCATCACCTCCCTCGTGCTGAAAAAGCTTGGAGTGAGGGAGGAAACAGGCTCAAATTGAAGCAGATGCTATGGTGGGAACAATTACCTGAGAGAAACTCCGGGAGGGAGTGGAAGAGATAATGAAACACCTAGGGATTTGGAAGTCAGCTTTCCAAGGAGCAGAGGGGTTAGCAGTTTGGAGCTGGAGCTTGCAGCTGTGGTGAGAATCAACCTCCCTTTTCTGCCCCTCCTTTCCCCCCATTTTCCTCCCCCTGGCCTCAGGGAATGGAGGAGAAAGTGGCATTTGGAGCAGGAGTCACGCTGGGGCTGCAGTGGTGCTGGAAATGCAGCTTGCAGAGCTCAGCTGCTGCCTGCTGCAAAGACCAGGAGCTAGGTGAGGGCTGCACAGGGACATCACTGGGTCCTGACCCCCCACTCCCTCCCTGCCAAAGGGGGAGTCACTGTCAGAGCAGCCTGAGCTCTCCATGGATGTGGATTTGATGGCCCAGGAGAATGAGAGCAGGAGAGGTGCCCAGAAATGCTCCAGCCATGGGTTCCCCGGAGCCTGAGGCTTGCCTGGTTCCCCTTTCCCTTCTCCTGCAGGCACTCCCAATCCATCAGCTCCTCTGCAAGGGCCCCAGCTTTGTTTCCAGCTTACCTGCATGGCCTCCAGTGCTGTTGATGGGAACTTAGCACACGTTTAACAGCAGGTTGAGCTGGGTTGGGTAACACTGCCTGTGTTTTTGCACCTGCCCTGCCAAAAGCCCACTCTTGGGGCTGTTCCTGCTCAGCCCAGCAACAGAAACAGAGTTTGGATGAATCTCCATCACTGCAAAAGACCCTGCACTGCTCGACAGGAGTTGCTGTGTGGGGTCAGGCAGCATCAGTCGTTCAGTGGTGCAAGCAGCTCCCCTTGCAAGCACCTGGGAGAAGAAACAGGGACAAACATTGGCAGCTGGAAGCTCTCAATAGCTTCACTCACATCTTGGAACCTTCTTCCCAGCTTGGTGTAAGGCTCATTTTTTCCCCCCATCCTTCTGTGTTCCAGTTGCTTTCTGTGTCTGAGGGTAGAAATGCAACCTGCCAGGGGGCTGGGCACTGCTCTGTCACTTTGCTGTTGAATTTAGATCCTAGTTTGAAGGTTGGCTGACACTGAAAGGCTCCTTTTCCCAGGGAACCAGTGATAGCATGAGGGGAAACGGCCTCAGGTGGTGCCAGGGAGGTTTGGGTTGGGTATTAGGAAAACACTCACTGGAGGAGTGGTTCAGCTTTGGAAGGGGCTGCCCTGGGAAGTGGTGGGCTCACCAGCCCTGGAAATGCTCAGAAAGTGAGTGGATGTGGCCCTTTAGGAAATGGTTTTGTGGGCAGGGGGGTTCCTGGTCCAAGGTTGGGCTCTGATCTTGGAGGTCTTTTCCAGCCTCAAGGACTCCGTGATCCTGTGGTGCTGCCACAGGTAACCCTTGTTTGTCTTCCAAAGCCTTCTGAGCTACTAAGAGAAAGTTGGAGTGTTAAAGGTGGCTGATTGTGAGAGGTGGGCTGTGGCCAGAGGTTGGATGGATTGAGAGACAAAGGAAAGCAGGCCAGGAAATAACTGAAACCTCTGGAATTCAAGCTGTGGTTTGTGGCCACTTCTCAGGAGTTGCTAAGAGATGTTTAGAGGAACCTGTCACCAGCATGCAGAGATCTGCCTTGTGGGGGAGAAACCTGTGCTTGAGGAACTTGAATAATAATAATAAAAAGGCAGAAATGTAAGTCTATATTACGAATTTTTATATAAATCTTGTCAAAAATGTCATGTCTTCAATGCAGAGGGCTTCCTCTTGCATACTGAAACCCCACACAAAATGAGATGTGTGTGGTTTGCTGCTGCCTAGGAGTGTTTTTAACCCCTGCCAAGGGTTTCAGAGGCTGTGCTGCCTCTCTGCCAACGTGCAATTTGGCCCAATCCATACCTGTTTTCTGCTCTCCCATTCTAAATCTAAGCAGAGGCTATAAAAGCCTTATTGGGTGCACGCTGGAGGAGGTTTGAAATGCTGCTTTCCAGTGCAGGAGATTACACCCTCATTTTCTCAGCTGTGATGAACTGGGGCTATCACAGGCTCACCTTGGCTCCGGGTAAAATGTGTCCAGTGAGCAGCAAGCACAGGGAGTGCATCAGCAAGGGCTTGAAACATCTCTTTGTTCATTACTTGTTATTGTTTCACCTGCCTTGGAATGGTGGTTGCCAGGGCTTGGATTCATGGATCACAGTGTCATTTAGTTCCAATTGTTCCAGGCCTGTCCTGCAGCCCCTGAGCCAGGCTTTGGGAACTTCCCTATCAGCACTTGGCAAATCCAAGCAGATCCCCCACTCCTGCTGCAGCCACGTGCCTTCATGAGCAAAAGATATGGGGAAGGTTATCCCTGTTAAACCAAGGCATTGTGGTGACTTTTTATTCCCATTTTCATTTTTTTTTTTTTTTTTTTTTTTGAGCTTTGTTATTTAGTATATTTTCTTTAGATTTCATGCTCAGCAAGGAAGGGGCCAAAGCTGCTTTGAGGGAAGCTCTGGCTCTGTGCTGACAGCAGCAGCTGAGGATCCTGCTTGCTGTTTATTCTCTGGATTTAGGTACTTTTCCTGTACCTGAAGGATTTTTCTGTGCTGTAGCAGAAGCAGCTTTAGCTCGGGCTAAAATTTGCAGTTAAGGCAGTGAAATGTTCAGAAAAGTTGTGTTTTGACAGAGATCAGGAGCTGCAGATCAGCATTACCCCGGTGCTCCCAGCAGGAGAGAGGCAGTGCTGGGCTCGGGGTGTGACTGCCAGAGAACCTCTTTGTTGTTCAGCTGTTGGACAAGCTCGTGCCTGAGCCCCTGAAAAACACACCTCGGTGTTAATCAGAGAGGTTCAATTGTTCCTTTCAGAGAGGAACAATTCCAGAGCTGAGCACGACAGCAACAAGCCTGGGAAGGAGCTGGAGAAGCCGTGTAGTTCACTCTGCTGCTTGGAGGATGTGCTCTAGCCACGTTATCCCTGACATCCCTGCCTAAGCTGCTTTTAATTTGCAGTCAGGGACTACTTGAAGAGACTGATTGAGGAGATTTTTTCTGTCGTCCTAATATTTCACCTTAATCTCCCATGGATCAAATTAGCCTTGTTATTCCTTGTCCCATCAACCAGGACCAGAGTGAAAAAATGGGTTTTGTTCCCTCTTGCCTTGTTGAGGGCTGAAGGGAACTCGTTGATCTTTCCTAGGCAGGACAGTCCCTGATGGTTCTGCCTTGGCTCTGTCAGTGTTTTCTATACATCTTATTCTTATTCTAACTTGCTCCTGTTCCTTGCTTTGCTTAAAATGCAGCACAAACACTGAACATGGCACCTGAGGCAAAGAAATATTCCTCTGCCTTGGCCTCCCTGAGCAGGGGATGAGATATTCATGTTTTATAGGGACCCTCTTTGTAGGTTTTTCACTCTTTCCTCTCCTAGAGAACCCAGAAAAGGGCCAGTTCTGGTCTGGCCAGGAAGATTTGTGGGATGCTGGATCTACCAAGTGATTCTACAAAGTTTCTGATATCACAGAACATTCTGAGCTGGAAGGGACCCACAGGATCCAGCCCAGCCCTGTCCCTGCACAGACACCCCACCAAGCCCACCCTGGGCATCCCTGGCAGCGCTGGCCAAAGGCTCCTGGAGCTCTGGCAGCCTCGGGGCCGTGCCCATTCCCTGGGGAGCCTGGGCAGTGCCAGCACCCTCTGGGGGAAGAACCTTTCCTGATCTCCAGCCTGAGCCTGCCCTGGCCCAGCTCCAGCCCTTCCCTGGCCCTGTCCCTGTCCCAGAGCAGAGCTGGGAGCTGCCCCTCGGGAGGAGCTGCAGCCCCCGGGGAGCTCTGCCCTCATCTGCTCCAGCTGAACCATCCCAGTGCCCTCATCTGCTCCATCTGAACCATCCCAGTGCCCTCAGCTGCTCCAGCTGAACCATCCCAGTGCCCTCAGCTGCTCCAGCTGAACCATCCCAGTGCCCTCAGCTGCTCCAGCTGAACCATCCCAGTGCCCTCAGCTGCTCCAGCTGAACCATCCCAGTGCCCTCAGCTGCTCCAGCTGAACCATCCCAGTGCCCTCAGCTGCTCCCCACGGGCCCCTCCAGACCCTTCCCCATCCCCGTGTCCCTGCTTTGGACACTCTCTCACACCTTTAGATCTTTTTCTGATCCTGAGGTGCCCAGAACTCCCCCAGCACTGGGGGTGAGGCTGCCCCAGCCCAGAGCAGAGCAGGGCAATCCCTCCCTGGCCTGACCAGTGATGCTGTCCCTGGTGTCCCCAGGGCAGGGATGTCCCTCCTGGCTCCAGGGCACTGCTGACTCAGCTCCAACTTGCCGTTGTCCAACAAAATCCCAAGGTGACCTATGCCACACAGACATCCAGGGAATCCCCCAAGGCCTGGAAGTCGGCAATATTCCTTCTTGCACAGAAAACCAGCTCATCACTAACTGCCTTTATCGTGTTGCTGCTACACCACTGCACATTTTTCCCAGGTTCTGCTGCAGGAGAGAGGATTTGAAGGTCAAGTGCTGCAGACCAAATAATTTCCAGCCAAGCCAAAGTAATTCTGACGCTGTGGCACAAGAGGGTGCAATAGGTTTGTGATAAAACCTAGACACGAGGTAGGTTTGTCCCTTCTGCTGCAACGGTGCCAGTGGAGAAGTTATTTTTCCCTGCTAAGACTTGTCTCACAAACTTAGCACCCTGTTAATTGGTGCAGTTGGAGCTGTGCAAGTTTGCCTCATTATTTTCATGTCCTGTGCACTCTGAGTATTCCCATAATTATGGTAATTAAACTCCGTGGGTTTTTAATTATTATTTTTAAAAAATAATCAGAACGATAGTTGAATTATGAGAGTGCCAAAACGAGCCTGGCAAATCGTAATTTTAGTTTGCTGTGCTATAAATCAAAAGCAGACTTGATTTCCCAGCTTGCTGGGTGTTTTGTTAACCAGATCACTGCAGCTCTCCTGAGGCCTCCTGTGCCAGGAGCTGTCCCTGAAGGAACAATCAGGCTTTATAAATAGCAGCCTTAACCAGAGCATCACTGCCAGATGCTGCTGGATTAACTCGGGGGCTGGTGCACAGAGGGGACTCCCTCCCCTGGGGGCTCTGGGCTGCCCTCCTTTACCTGGGCCAGGCCCTGCTGGGGAGGTTGGCAGAAGCCGTGCTGGGCTGCCTGCAGATGGGCTCACAAGCTCATCCCCGTGTTTCTGGGCTTGCCAGCAGCTCCTCTGGCACGCTCTGTGCTTGCTGCAGGAGCTCAAGAGCTGAGCTCTGTTGCTGCCACTGGTGTCTCGTAGAGGAGCAGCAGGGACTCCTGGTGTGGAGCTGTGCTCCCCTCCCCACCACAGGGGCTGAGCCCACTCTGAAGGAGCCTCAGTGTTCAGCCACAGCTACGAGGGCTGCTCCAAGCCCCTGCCTTCCTGTTAGAGGCACGCTGCAATGGTCATTGAGAGATCTCTGCAGACAGGGTTGCTCTTGGAACACGGGGTTTATTTGCAAGGGTCATGGGTGATGGAGTCTGCCATCAGCTGCCAGCCCAGCTGCTGGCATGGTTCCAGAGAGTTCCAAAGAGGAAGAATTTCCTGTTACAGTCAGTTTTATCCTATTCTGTGTTGAATATTCTATTTACAGTGACCAACCGGTGTGAGACACAAATCCTACAGAATTTACATACAGCCTATGAGAACGACTAGATTTGAATAGGGCACTACCTTCTTATGCTGATCTCTATAATCCCTTCTTCATCTCATCTCTGCAGACCCCTTTCCACATGGCCAGAGGTATTGCCCAATATCCTGCCCTCTAACCCACCATGCTTCATATCTCAAAGACTGCTGTCATTACTATTTCACTTACAGGCTTTATGTTTTCAGAACCCATTGCTAAACAATCATATTTATAAGATTTCCCTGTATCACCTTCCCCAACACCTTCCCTCAATCAAGTTCCTTAGAATCCTTTCTTGTGCCTGTAACAGTTCTTTTGGCTGGTAACATTGGCCTTTCTAAGCAATTAAGGTGTGTGATGGACACCATACTCCAGTTTTTAGGTAAACGCTGGTTTTTAAACCATAGGATATTTCTGCAAGTCTCCACTGCAACATTATTTAAGAAGCGCTGGCTGCCAAGATCTGTATCGAACAGAGTCAGAAATTAGAGTCAGAAATGGTTTTTTGGGCATCTGGGTGAGGTGATAAGGACCCAACACGGGTGGTTGGGATTTCAGAAGCTGGCAGGTGTCTGACTTTAAAAGACTGAGCAGCTCCTGGATGGCTGCAGAGGGAGTTTTCCTTAACACTGATGTTCACATGCCAGCATGGCTCCTGGGGCAGAGCTGTGGTGTGGCCAGGAGTGTGCTTGGACTGGAAAAGAGGACAGGGGAAGGATGGAGATGAACTCTGTAGGGTCAGACAAGTCATTTGGGGCCAGTGTCAGTTTTATCTTGGAACTGAGGTGTGGTTAAATACTCTGGGTGAGTGCTTTACCCAGGATCTGAGTCTCTGCAGAGTTTCCTGCATCCACAGATGGGAACCCCTTCCCTGAGGGAACGCTTTGGTGCAGAGGGTGGAAAGGAGGAGCACTTTGCTGTGGAGACAAGTGGCTCCATAGCACAGGAGAGTTCTTCCCCAAATTCCCTCTGCATGTACCATAATATGTACCAGCTGAATCTCTCCTGCTCTGTCTCACCAAGACATAGCAATAGCGGGGCTGTGATGGCAAAATCAATTTAAATCTATGTGCTTCCTTCTCTGGCCATCCCTGTGCATAGGAAAGTGTTGGCTCACCCCCACGTGCTGAAAAATAAGCCCTTTTCTTTCCAGAGAACTGAAAGTTTTGTAGTTATTCTGGTAGCTTTTTTTCCTGATTTATTCAAACTGTTCCTTATTGTGCAAGCTATATAATTTCTTCTATTTCCTGACTGTTCTCTGCTAACTTGAATTCTCAGCTTTCTAGGTAGGGGAGAAAGGGAATCATGGGGGATGTCTCTGAAAAGGGAGGATGATGCTGTTTCACATCTGGAGCTGTGTTTGTGAGTGAAGTCAAACAGTCTGAGGCTACCTGATTCTCAGCATGTGGCTTGTGAGGTTCCAAATATGAGAGGCACAGTCTATCCCAAGCAACTGCTGGTCCTGAACCACAGGGTGTGTAAACACATCACCTCATGGGTGCAAATATTTGGCTAAGGAACGCTTATTTGGAACCCTTAAATACGTGCAATAAGCACACCTTGTGTTCAGCAGCAGCCTCTGTACATCTCCTGTCTACAGGAGGCTATCAAAAGGATCAGGAAAACAAATCCCATTTCAGATGAAAGCCTGAAATGAGATTTATAGACGTGTATACATATTTGGGAAGCTCCAAAGAACTTGTGTGTACGGGGGATCATTTCTGGGAAGCTGCAGTCACCAGCAGCGCTCCGTCCTCGCTTACTCATAACCACTGGAGCTGGGCATGTTCTGCTGCTCGGACAAACAGGAGCAGGAACGACCAGCTGGGGCACCACGGGGCTCTCAGGGCATCCTGAACTAACAAGCACAGCATTCCCTGCCTTAACTTCAGCCCTGCATTCATCATCAATGCCTCTTGAAGAGGCACTGCTTGCTCTGAGAGCTGGCTCTGCTCTGAAATGGGGGCTTTGAGCTGAGTGCTTGGGGTGAGATTTGTCACCCTGTAGGGCAGAAACAGAGATGTGACACTCCTGTCATTGTGCTTGAAGTGTTTGCTTCCAATGGAACTTTGCACACTGCAGGGCTGGGAGATCAGGTCGGGTGAATTTAAGTCCTCGCTTTCCTGTTTGTTTGTTCCTGGTGGTTTTGCCTGTGCAGTTTGCCCACTGCAGTAACCTACTCAAACATCTGCTATGAAGTGAAATTCCTGAGTGTGGTGCACAGGGGAGAGGTATTCCACAGGAGGATCCACAGAAAGCAGCGCAGGGAGTAGCTGGGAGCTGCTGGTGTTTTTTAATAGGAGCTGCACTGAGGAGAGGGAGGGAAATAGACACTGAACTTGTAGCTGCCACTGGCTGAATTGGGCATTACTGAACCTGTGTGTCAGCACTTCTGCTCTTGGAAAACTTAGCAGAGCAATTCCTGGCATTAGTAAAGAGCAAACGCCAGCCCAGCCTGTCTCTCCATGCTCTGAGAGCTTTGTGTGAGTTTTCAGGGAATGGATGCATGTGCGAGTGAGAAATAGGGAGAACTATGCTGGCAGCTCTGAATTTCTCACCATTAAGAGTTATATATTCAATGAATGCTGTCTGACACTTTTCCTGCCTTTGCCTCAGTCTTCACAGTGCTGGGCTTGGGTGATCTGAGCTGGAAAGTTGCTTGTTGTGCCCCTCAGTTCTCCAGAATTGTTGTCATGTTCTGGGAGATGTGGCTGCTTTCAAATTCTCCTTGTGTTCTACGCTGTCCTTGCCTCTCTTCCTTCCTGCTTGCAGTGCTCTGTCTCTGATTTAGGGGTGATCTTAAGCCTGTCCAGTTCAGTCTGAGCTGGCACTTTTGGGATGGGAAGTGAATATGGGTGACTGCAAGAATGTGCTGGATCTGGGCCCCGTCTGCCTTTTGTGGGGAATTCCAGGAGGTTTTTACCCCATGGTGTCCTGGGTCGTGGGACAAGGTGCCCCTTTACACCTCTCCCAAACAGCTCAGAGGTGCTGTGACCCAGTTCAGGGAGGGTGCAGCTCTGTGCAGCTCAGCTGGCAGTGAGCATCACACTCCACCAGGGCTGGAGATGGAACACGAGTGCTGCAGGCACTCAGAGCTGCAATCCTTCCCTTCCCAATGAAATAAATCTGAGGCAAACTGCAAAGGTCTCAGCCAATCCTGCTGAGTGTGTGGGCACCTCAGCCTGTCCCTGCCACAGGTCTCAGGTATCTCACCAGGCAGCAGATCCACTGCCTGTTTTCCTTCCTTTCAGCACCCCCAGCTCCTGGGCCGCTTGTTCTTCTGCCACCCCCCTGCCCTTTGGTTATGGAATTCCTGTCACTGGAAAAAAGGATGGCTGAGCTCAGCCCAGCTTCAGGCTCTGACCCAGCTGCCCTCTCCAATCTACCTGTGCAGCTGCAGCTCAGACTCTGCTCACCTGCCCTGCACCTTCCGTGTCTTGGGAGCAGCAGGGGGTGGGTGAAAGAAGGAATTTATTTACTAATGTAATCCCCACGCTCTGCTTTAGAGGATAAGATGATGGGGGCAATAAAAATGTATTGACCAGGTGATGCAAGTTTTGATCAGCTCATGATGGTTGTTCTCTGCTTTCTTCAGACCATCCACCTACTACTTCTACTGCCCTTTAACCTAAACTCCAGCCTTTCAAAGCTCCCTAAAATCCCTAAGTGTCACTGCACGCAGCATTCTTTTGTATACAAAATATTCTTAGCTAAAAATACACTGAGTACTAAAATTATACAGCTCTTTCCAGAGAATCCTCCTAATTTCTGTAGATTTAGTACATGTCAAGAAGCAATTTAAAGGTCATCTTATTTCCTCGTGTTTGTTTAAAAAGAAATGCTGAGGGCTAACATTTTGGCAAATGCTTGCTGTGAGTTGTACAATTTGTCCTTGTTTTTTTAGATAATGGTGGGTTTCATCTTGCTGAAGGGAGCAAAATGGAGCTTGATTTGAAAAATAGGGGGTATTGCAAGTCTTGTGCAGATTAGTAAATAAAATTCCTGGAAAGGCAAGATGTATTTTGTCAGTCTTGAGCTACTTGGAAGGGATTATCCTTACCAATTTTTGTCTTCCTGCCTTATTTTTAAGCAAATAGATTTAAAAAAAATGTCTTTCTAATGGCTTGCATTGTTGTTGTCCAACATCTGGCTGCACAGGTGTGGGAGCAGAGCAGTTGCCTCCTGGTGGAAGGAGACGTACATGGAAGTCAGAGGAGGGCATTCCCAAAGTGTGGAATCCTGCCTTGAACTCCTCTTTACCCCGTGTTTGGGATGCACAGATGTTCCAGGATGTTCCATCCATCTGAGCAGCTGAGGTGAGAGGTGGGGATCTGCCTCTGCTGCTTTGAGTGGCAAGAGGAAAAAATCAGGGAATTTATGGGCTGATGGAACCCTTTGCAAGCGGGGATGGAGATGGAGGAGTGAAGGAGTTTTCTGCAAATTGCCTGTGCCAAAACTGGCAGTGCAGCAGGACCACGGGCAGCAGGCTGGGACAACGAAAGGGCATTTTTCAATGCATGAGTTCAGTGTATTTCAGGGGGTGTTAAGCCAAATTCTCCTCTCCTAGTGGATCTGGAGTATAATTCCACTTGTCTTAATGGAGATGGATTCCAGATTTACAGTGGTGCTGGAGAGAAGAGGGAAAGGATTATGCACAGAGTGGGTGGGTCGTGGGAAGAACCCCCCCCCTTCTTTTCTTTTCTACCACAGTTTTCAATGAGAAATCATGCAGACAGCAGCTTCCAGCCTGCCAATGCAAATTGAGACAAATTAGGGGGTAGATTAACCAATTATTGTAATGTCATGGTAGCAATGCTACAGTTCAGGTTGCAGAAGGCTTTCAATTATCAGCTTTATTTTTCACAGTTACCTTTTAATTGGTAACGTATTCATGTATAAATTAAGGCAAGAAAGCCTCTTGCCTTTTGTTTTGTAGTCATTAAAGAGATGCCTGAGTGTGTTTGGGACTGGAGAGGGAGAGGGAGGCTTTGCAGTGATGGGAGCAGACGGTAACGCCCCACCAGGGGCTCATTTGTAAGGCTGGAAATTCCTGCTTAGACCTCACAGTGGAATAGGAGTTAGATACACATCTGATAAACAGGCGATTTTCAATCTCTGTTTGGGGAGATGAGAAAGTGAAATGTGCAGCTGGCAAGCTCCAGCTCCTCATGTTCCAGCGCTCAGAAGCAGACAGTCGCCAAACAAAGGGCCTTAGAGCAGTTATTGTAGCAATAACTAATATACATACCTGTATGTGTATGGATGGCTCCCTCCAGAGCACAGCTGCAGGAGGAAGCTGTGCAAAAAAAAGACAGATTTGTATCTGCAGTGCTTGGGATGGGACTGAAATTCTGCACATCCCAAAAAAACTTTGATGTGCGCTTTAGGTGTAAACTGAATTTCAACTCCTAACGAAAAATCCCTGGATTTTTCCCCAAATAATTGATCTGTGCTTAATGCTCTGTTTGAGGGGTATTGTGGCCTGAAAGATAGATTAAAAATATATATATTTTTTATTTTATTTTTTTTTAATAACTGTAGAAAACCTGTGCTAGAATTTTGATTCTGTTTGTATGTTGGGTTGTCTTACCTGTGTTCCTTCCTTGCCTTATAGGAATTAAATTATTAAGGCAAGTAGGACCTGTGGAACCTCACCAGTGTGTATAATATATAGATATTTATAAATATAAATATATGTATGTGTGTGTATTGAAATGGTCATCTTGGGACCAGCATTTTTTTCTGGAAAATGGGTTAAATAACAGCAGGATGAGGAAAACTCGTGTGGAGAATGAAACTTCCCTTCCAAGTGGAACCTCAGTGTTTTGTTTGAGCTTTCCAAGAGGTTTGGAGGGGCTCTGTACTCCCTGCCTGTCTGTTTGAGGGGACCTGGTGGCTTGGGCTGCCCTGGTGGCACCTCTGGAGAATTCCTTTGGGATAGAGGGCTTGTTGACAGTGAATCAGATTATAGCAGGTGAAACTTCCATACTTGTCTAGGATTCCTGCTTGCTCTCAGCCCATCAAATTCTTTCCAAGGCATTGGGGCCTGGCCATCCCACCTCTCTGGTGCATGGGAATTGTCTTGGTACAGCTCAGTGGGCCAAGAACAGAGGAGCCAGGTGGCCCCAAGGCTGCTCTGAGTGGGCATTTTCTTGCTGTGTTGAGAGGAACCATTGTTTTTTCCTCAAGAAAACAACAAAAAGACTCTCAGCCCTGAAACTGAAAGCACTGAGACTCCTTCCTGCTCCTGGGAGCTTTCCTTTTACTGCAGTAGGAAGGGCTGTTAATTTAAGTATGCAATTGATATATGTCATCCAAATCAAAACATCTTGCACGAATGTGATTAAATGAAATTCCTCAAGTATGTTCTTGCCATCTGGAACAACTTTCCCATATTTTGTTGTCTCATTGACTTTTCAAAATTTAACTGAAAATATATTTTCACTTCCCCCCCCCCCCC